>JAAECE010000005.1:3000000-3436038 GCA_010203745.1 Mucor lusitanicus | reverse complement strand
TTGGCACGTGATCAAGCTGGCACCTTGGTCCTGCCTATACTTACTCTATAGTTGATACACAACACAGTTAATAAAGATACACTTTAATACAAAAAAAAAAAAAAAAAAAAAAAAAAAAAAAAGTCTCTTCCTTGGTGTTTTGCAAAGATTTTGGCATCCCAAAAATGATGGCATTATCTCTCGTCTGGGTTCTCCGTTGGAGCTAGATACTCACTTTTTGCTCTCTCCTGAGTCCTGGCATCTTTTCTGGTTAAGTCCCTTTTATGGCAGGACTTATTCTCTCTACTCTCATTGCAAGAGCTACTCTTCTCTGATGCCTCTGTTTGGTTGGCTCTTACTACTTTCTGTCGTGATTCAAATCTGGTATTGATCGATGAAGATGTTCTGATTGCTCTTGGTGCTACTTACAGTACCCTTTGGAAGCATCACTGGCGATAAGTCATAGACGAAGAGCTTTGGATAACTTTTGCAGCTATCAACTTGGTCTGTCAAGGCCATGGCACACTGTTTTCTTCCTGTCTTTGGCACCTTGACCCTGCCTGTAAATAGTCCATAGTTTATTACAACACACAGCTAATAAAAATGCGCTTTAATACAAGAAAAAGGAAATAGTGAAAGATGTGATAACTTCACTTTCGAAAAAAAATGCATTCAGGCATCTAAATCGAACTTTGTTTTCTTGAGTACTGTATTAAACTATTGATGAAACCAAGAAGCTAGTAAAAAAAATTCAGAATGGCTTAGTTTCTTGAAATAAAATGCGAAAAACAAGATATAACAAAGCGTTTTTTTTTGTATTTAATACATGTTCAGAGATCAAAGCTATATGGAGAAAGTATTTGAAAGATGTTTGAATCATCACTGCCTATAATAGACGATAAACTATTAAAACTCGATAAAAAATCAAGCTTTTTTGACCATTTCTTTGCATCCATAGAAGCACTCACTTGCTACTAGTAGGTCTGTAGCTTTTTTTTTAGTCGATTAATAAGACAGATTTTGAGAAAACAAGCCTTAAAGTTTCTATCGTGATTTAGTCGGTGTTTTAATTTGTATAGCGATTAGGTCCAAAATGTACTTTTTGAGCTGCTTGTTTTGCCCATTTACATGGCAAAGCTGATAGTAAAGAGTACAATTTTTTTGTTGTAAATTGTAGAATGGACTGTTTGCGTTATCTCGGGGTATAATTTTTCAGGGCGTACCAAAGCTTTTTATTAGGAGTAAATTGTAAAAAACTGCCAATTTGGATGCACTTTGTAAAGGAAAAATAGTGTTCCCACGAACGTCTCACGGTAAGTGATTTTATTATATAATATTGCTAAATTGTGCAGTTTTTTGCCTCCACAACATGACCACTGAGCTGAGAAGCAGAGAGAATACAACCAAATTATTAAATATGTATCCAATTTAATGTTTTATATTGATAAAAAAAGGTCTTTTTGCTAATACTATAGTGTAGCCATCGAATTAAATGATCCCTACTGCCTATAAGGCAGAAAGCGCGATACACTAGAGATTTCAGCTGTTGCTCTTCAAGTAGCAATTGGAGGTTTAAGATTATATTAATATATTTTGCTCAAAATTTGTAGTGGACCTAACGAGATTACTATACAGTTGAGCCAGCAATGTCAATTTTCAGCCATCCTTTATGAAGATAGATGCACTGCGCTGACAAATCATGGAACATCAATACTTAATTAGATTTGTCCTTCTGCCTTCCTGATATTTTTTGATAGGCGGATGCAGCAGATTTACTGATATTGGATAAACAATAATCCAGACTTTTATAAAGGACATCCATTGTTTCTACCAAACCAAAGCTTTTTTTTTTGTACTAAACTGTACCTTACCTTAGACGTTTCTTCGAGTATTATCTCTCCTTTATTTTCTTCATTTTCCTCTTTTTTTGTATCATGAAAGAGAGATTCAATACAGTCAGCTGTGTGTTTCGTTTTCTCTGTGCACTGTGAAGTTTATACGACAATATTTACCTAGTCCATCTTGCCACTACTTTATATCAGTTGAAGCTTGAAAGACTTTGAATGACATCATACGAACTATCTTCCTTGTATTTATAAGAAAACAGCTTATAGTCAAAATGATTCTCTTATCAAAAAAGCTATGGAGTATCATTGGACTATGACAAGATGACAAAAAAAAGCTTTAACAAAAGACTTGTGTGTTCATATCTATGACACAATTACGAACGGCATAAATAAGTCAAAGCAGATTGAGAAAGTTTGCATTTGGTCTTGTTAAAAGTACCAGTTTGTTTGCGTCACGCATTCTTAAATCCACACCTATTGTAATAGATGATTTGCACGAGTAATGATTAAGAAAAGTGCACATGCGTGAGTTTTGAAGGGCTCTACACTCGAGTTTCACTAAGTGAATGCAAGTAGGGTAGAGCTCAACTATTGTTTGCTATTCAGTTCTCTGTCGAATGGGATAGATATAATATAAAAATTTTGACCTTTGTCACAAACCTCATGCTTGAGGGACACGGAATTTCACATTTTGAATGGATTTATGAAGGGAATGTCTATGTGGTACTCAAAACTGTTGGACCATAATAGAGCCAATGTGCAGCTATCGAATAGTTTTTGTTTCATGGTCAATCGGATGATTTTTCGTGGAGATATTGCCAAAAAGGGGTCATGAAAAATCATTGGATTTGAGACAAAATCTGCTTGCTATGGCAAGGGAAAAATTTGTGTGATATTTTCAGAACACGACAAAATTTTTGATTTCTCATGCTAGAGTTATGCTAGAGCTTCCAGCCAAGTACCATTCGAAAGGTAATTTTTTTGCTCCAAATGACAAATGCAGTTAAAGTATAACCAATATAATAGAAACTTGTTAATTCTTGAAAAACCCTCAAAGCAACACCAGCGAAAATCACGTATGTCATGGCAACCAAGACACTTAATATGGGTATCATTGAGTTCTCCTTTTAATTTTGTACAGAAACCATATAAAGCTAAAGGGGTGTTTACTATCAACTATCATCCAATTTTGAGGTTCATAAATTTCAGAATTCATTGGCGATCAATTGTAAACCCACATTTTTCAACGACCGCATAGTTTTACTACAAGAGATTTGATTTTTCAAGGTCATTTTGGAGGGTAGAGTGATGGAAAAGTCCATATTATCTCGCACATCGTGTCAATGAATCACTCTTGATCACAGCGTATTCGCTTACAATTATGATGATGGTCGTCATAAGAGATGGTATCTTTATCATATAAAATCAAATCATAACACACACATTCAAATTGACAACTATCCCTGATGCCACAGTGCACAATGATTTGATTAGATTGGATTTACCTATTTACACTTCTTTGTTTTTTTGTGCAAACAAACCCAATTCACTGCATGATTGATATTACAAACCTACCATCGTTAGCCTTGTTGCCGAAAGAATGTATTTTTTTTTCCTTCTTTTTTTCATATCTTTACTTGATTTTTAGATGTACATGAGTTGGCTGTACTATGAAACAGTACAAACGCATTCAGTTTGACCTTGTATACTTAGAAGAGTGATTAATGCTAAAGCTTCCACGATTGTAAAAAGCTCAAAATGGCTGAGTTTCTTGAAATAAAATGCGAAAAACAAGATATAACAAAGCGTTTTTTTTTGTATTTAATACATGTTCAGAGATCAAAGCTATATGGAGAAAGTATTTGAAAGATGTTTGAATCATCACTGCCTATAATAGACGATAAACTATTAAAACTCGATAAAAAATCAAGCTTTTTGACCATTTCTTTGCATCCATAGAAGCACTCACTTGCTACTAGTAGGTCTGTAGCTTTTTTTTTAGTCGATTAATAAGACAGATTTGAGAAAATGAGCCTTAAAGTTTTCTATCGTGATTTAGTCGGTGTTTTAATTTGTATAGCGATTAGGTCCAAAATGTACTTTTTGAGCTGCTTGTTTTGCCCATTTACATGGCAAAGCTGATAGTAAAGGGTACAATTTTTTTTGTTGTACATTGTAGAAGGCACTGTTGCGCATCTCGGGGTATACTTTTTAGGGTGTACCAAGCTTTTTATCAAGAGTAAATTGTAAAAAGATAGCCAATTTGGATGCACTTTGTAAAGGAAAAATAGTGTTCCCACTAACGTCTCACGGTAAGTGATTTTATTATATAATATTGCTAAATTGTGCAGTTTTTTGCCTCCACAACATGATCACTGAGCTGATAAGCAGAGAATACAACCAGATTATTAAAAATATTCCTAATTTAATGTTTTATTTCATAAAAAAGGTTTTTTTTGCTAATAAGTGGTAATTGTTGTGCTCCACGGACGAAAAACAACTATGTATTTGAAATCAAACTGAACACTGACCACGAGTAATGAGATTCCATTCTTACCAATGAAATGCATTTAATGTTCATTGAGAACAGTCCGGCTAACTCCTGGACGGTTTACTCATAGTTTTACTATGACTTTTATTGTTTTTATCAGAGGACTAATACTACTAGTTTCTGAAAAGCAATAGGGGTGCTCACTAGTATAGTTTTTAAATAAAAATATCTTTACTTCAAAAAAAGTAGCCAATCCGATTTTTTATTTAATTTTTTTTTAAATACTGTATGTTTGGCCGAAAGGAAGAGCTTAGAAGTCTTGGGATCTCTCTTGACTATTTATCAGAATAAATTCATTCAAGAAAAGAGTATCGACTTAATCAAGTAAAGAATATCGTTTATCACATTGGAAATAAGAGGGTTTATATACTATCGAACTGAGGGATTTGATTTGAGGATAAGGTATTAGATGGGTTTGATCTGGGTGATAGCAGAAGAGATCCATTCTATTATCCTGAACATGGCCATAACTGGGATCGTAATTGAATCCAGTTTCATGTCAAAGTTAATGATCTGATGTGATCTGTGCTTCAATTGAGTGTTTCCCTCGCATTTGGAGATCCGGTTTAGAAATGATACATCAGTGGCATTGAAGATAACGAAGAACAAGACTCCCACGATGGCTTCTTGAGGGATCTGCATTCCAACGAGACTGGCAAGAAAAAAGTATAATGCCATCTAGAAAACTATACTCGAAGAAATTGGACAAAAGAAGAATTAATTAATTTATTCATTTCATATATTTGATTTTGGAGTTTGGTAGACTCTTCCATGTTCTTATCGTCGGACCAACTACGCAGTTCAGCGATCTTCTTCAAAGCATACAAAGAATGGAGAAAGATATCCGCCAATTGCGATTGTCGGTTTTCCACTGCTTCCATATTACCTCGAGAAGGTCCTCCCTCATCTTCTTTTGCATCCTTTTCTGCATCTTTGGCGAAGGAGCCAAGCCTTCGCTTGCCTCTAGAAGCAAAAACACCATCACCGAAGTAACCAATGGTCGGAAGAGGCGAAAGAGCTAGATGCAAGGGCGGAAGGAAGGGGGCGAGGCAGAGGCAGAAGCAGATCTTGGTCCTAAGTAAAGAGGCTCTCCCGAACGAGAAGAAGCAAGCGGCTCAGTCTTTCGCTCCTCCATGACGCTCTTCATTGTCTGGTATTCAGGACAGATGAAATTCAACTTGTCTACAACAAAAAAATTAAATATTTATACAATGAACACTAATTTACTATATAAGTACATACCCTTGAAAGCCTGTCTACCAGCTGGGTCTTTGGCTCCCATCACACCTTCACCGCTTTTTATGTCCACGCGGTGGGCCTCTCTATACGACGCCAAAAGTTTAATCATTTTGGTCTTCACATGAGCCTTGGTGCGATGCTCCACTCCTTATTGCTGATTAATTCGTGTTAATAAAGTCGAGTGAAAACGATATGAGTAATCAGTTGTCAACTGTATCTTAAACGAAAGCAAAGGACTTCTTTATTACAGGGCATCTCTTGATTGAAATAGAGTAGATCGCTGGATATGACTACTACTACACTGGAGATAATATATAGGTGGAACGCGAAATCAACATGTTCGGGTGTAGAATATCTAATGTAGAGTACAAACATGAAGTGATGAGCGTGATGTATACGTATTGAGTGGATCTTAACAGTAAAGAGTTTGGAGCATATTGAGTTGGGTGTTACCAGTGCACAGACGACGATCAACATGTAAACAAACAAGTAGAGTGGCATAGAGTGAAAGTGAATGTAGCTTGTCCAGGCACATGCTGTGTGTATGTACTATTTGTGTGTGTGGAGCCAGACGCGGATAAAATCTTCAGGTACATGCTAGTAGTGTGATCTATCAGAATTACAATACCCGAATCTGGAAGTAGATTGACAGATAATCGTACCTTCAATACGACAAGATGGCAACAAATGAAACTACCTTATAGCAAAAATACCATTTGAAACATACCATATAGAACATCGACATCTCTTATCCATCTACTGTCACATCTAATGGGGCCCTACCCATTAGTTCCTATTACCCCCAATTCCATTAGTATAAATATCCATACCCTGTTCACCATAACAAACGGTACTTTTATTCTGATTTAATTCTACAACTGTCCTTGATAAATCATAGTGAACGTAAGTTTTGCATACAACAATTGCACGCACCTGCTGACGTCGCTGTCCTTGGTCTCACCATCTTTGCCCACCAAGACTGCTATCAGTAGAGCCTAGATATTTTCTGATATGACGCCGCCGTTGCCAAAGTAAAAATCGACCAATCTTGTCTCAGAACTCAAACGATCCTTGTTCTCAGCATCGATGGCATCCCAGCGATTGTACTTACTGGGCTCGTCGATTACAGTGTTTTGCCCTTGCACTTCTTACCCTTGGACGTCCCAGCTTCACCAACTTCGCGTTCTTCGAATCTTTGTAAATAAAAACATTCTCTTCGTGGACTGCAATTTCCCTCCCCTTGCCCTGAGCCTCATTACATCCGCAACGAATGGGAGTGCTGTTTTGATTGCTGTTGTTTTGTAATTCATTGTTTTTATTTATTTGAAGCAATTTCATTTAATTAAGAGCTATATCTTTTCCTCCTATTTGTATACATTCTTTGACAGATATCAAAGTGCATTTTCGTGATTTACAT
This sequence comes from Mucor lusitanicus, assembly GCA_010203745.1. Classification (NCBI taxonomy): domain Eukaryota; kingdom Fungi; phylum Mucoromycota; class Mucoromycetes; order Mucorales; family Mucoraceae; genus Mucor; species Mucor lusitanicus. The sequence goes on along the minus strand of JAAECE010000005.1, from coordinate 3,429,005 downwards.
GTTCAACATGTGTAACATGATATGTTATTTCGAATACAGATTATTAATTAACAAGTGGTAATTGTGCTCCGCGAACAAAAACAGCCGCGTCTTTGAAATTAACTGAACACTGACCACGAATAATAAAAGTCCATTCTTACCAATGAAATGCATTTAAGAGTCATTGAGAACAGTTTGGCTAACTCCTGGACGGTTTGCTCATACTTTTAATAACAATTTCCATCGTTTTCTGTCAGAGGACTTTTTGCCTTTTTTGGAACGGCTGTTTTTCTTCCGCAGACTTAATCGACAAAAAATGTGCGAGAAATCAACGTATTTATTTGAAACAAAAAAGAAAATGTCCAGAGAGTCGTGCTAGTTACTACCACGCAAATCTCGCTCTGCATAAGCGTACACATGTCTTGCCAATGCACATTTTGCAAATGGCCCTTCCGTCATACGAGCAGCGCGTCTGGGTTTTTTTTCAGCGCAGATTGAGCACTGTCTGGCCGAAGGTAGATTGCTGCTTGACCTCCTCTAAGGGATCAACGAGTGGATGTCACCACCTCGGGAGCTTCTGGTCGTTGGTGGCACGTAAGCTGGTAGCGTGCGCAGCTCAGAGGATATACGCCTTTCAAAGATTCGGCTAGTCTCCAACGGAATTCCGTATGCCACGACATTGCTGCCCTCAGGATGGAAAAGCTTGAATGCCGAGAAGGCATTGGCCTCAGCAAACCCCAAGGAAGAAGGAGAGGACAGCGAAGCTCCCAGGACTGAGTGCACATCACATCATGGAAGTTCAGCAGATTATCCCTGCGATTGTTTGCGACATCAACGGAGCCTACAAAACCAATCTATGTAAAATGCTTTACTGTACTCTTATCCACTTACTTTTGTTTTCCTCATATTCATCGAAGATCATCCGGCGCTTGAACTCAATGTAGGCACCAGTGTCAGGGTGCTTGATCCTGCGAGTCTTACCTGGCATGGTAACGCCACAGGTTGAGACGATTGCCTTGACCTTCAGATCACGGAAGGACACGACCCATCATTGATTCTCCAGGCACGGTGGAAAACATCGATCGATGAGATCCATACTCTTCACCAAGGTTTGCACCATGTCTTGAGCAGGCATACCTGTTGGCCAGTATGCCCGTTTGGCAACCTGCATGATAGAGAACAATCCTCGCTCCTTGAGTGCTCTGGCCATCTTGAGGGAACCAAACCAAGAGTCAGTGACAATGGTTCTTCTCCGGAGTAGAACCAAGGTTCTGTCATCCTCTTGACTCATGCTACAATGGTGCGATCCTCACGACGAGCAGGAACAAGAACACGAAGAAACAGGATCACCACAGAAGTCCAAGCGCAAAATAATAAAAGTGACATTGTCAGCAATAGTCTTGTACTCTTGGCCAATGGAGTGTGGTTTACGAGGAACCTTCTTGAGATTGGGCATCCCTTTACCGAGCCACTGGTTCATTGTCTCGTCGACACACATATACTTACCTGGCTCCATCGTGGTTGCCAAATGGCCATTGAATGCCGTCAGGAACGATCTCACTTGGTACAAGGGATCTTGTTGGAATCTAACAAGTCGTTCAAGTCAGTATACAGAATAACTTGCTATACGATCATTATCATCTTACAAAGCACCATCTGGAGTGACGAAAATATGCCACTTTAGAATCAAATTGAATCTGGTGATTGGCATATACTGTCCAAAGTCAACGTTGAGATAGTAAGGGCAGCTACTCTTTCTCCAGTAGATGCTCTTGTCACGGCAGGCCATGATGATGGTCATCTTGATCCAAAGCATGACCCAGTTCAGGTACTCACTCCAATCCAAAGGGGTCCAGGATGGTTCCTGCAAGAAGGCTTCCCTGTTGATGGCTGGGATAACCACATCTCTCAGGTGATCCACTGGGAGGAAGTGAAGGAAGTACTTTGCTGGAGTAGCAAAGGCAGCATCTCTCATGTTGAGGGTAGGGTTCACGTTGCGAAATGCAGAGAGAGGGTTGGCAGCTCTTTCGTCAACTGAAATGTCGCCTAGAGTCCAGTACTCGTCTACGACTGTGGGAGTCGAAGTCTCGTCCAAACTATCATCGGAATCCGCCTCTTGAATGGCATCATCAAGAAGATCAGGCTTCTCGACAACGTTCACTGCCACGACAGGAGGAGGCAGCTCCATCTTGGGGTTAAGAAGCAGCGCGTCTGGGACGAGGTCCATCATACTTCAAGCAGGTGAGCAAGAGTTGGTAAGTGGCATCAGGGTTGGTCTCGAAGGCCACCTTGGCATATCTTCTGCCTTGTTGCTCGAGCAACTCCATAACTTTGCCCTTAAATCGAGTCGTTCTTCTTTTTTTTTTGGTATTAAATTGTATCTTTATTAACTGTGTTGTGTATCAACTATAGAGTAAGTATAGGCAGGACCAAGGTGCCAGCTTGATCACGTGCCAAAAAGAGAGAATAAAATAAACTACCATGGTCTTGACGGACCAGGTTTGATAGCAGCAGAACGCTATCCATGGCTCCTCGTCTATGACGCATCGCCAGTGATACTTCCAAAGTGTACTGTAAGCAGCACCAAGAGCAACCAGAACATCCTCATCAATCACCACCAATCATCACCACTGCAAAAACTAGTAAGAGCCAGCCAAATAGAGGCATCAGAGGGGAGTAGCTCTTGCAAAGAGAGTAGAGAGACAACATCCCGCCAGAAAAAGGATTTATGTAGGCAACCCACCACGAAGTGATAGAGGTTCTCTGATTCAGAACCACAAAGAGCACAAACAGGAGACAAAACAAGCTTAAATTTGGCCCCATAGCACCAAGAACGAGTAGCCTACACGATTGTGGAGTAGGCGCCACCAAGGTGTGTGAAAGCCTTTGCAGGCATCTTCAGAGACCAAAAGACACGCCACGACGCAGGAGGAGAGCAAACAAGTGAGTATCCAGATTCAATGGAGGACCCATACGAGAGGTAATGATATCCTTTTTTAGGATGCCAAGACCTTCGTAACGCACCAAGAGAGAGACGAGCAACAGGCACCGCAGAACGAGAAGAGTTGGAGGACAGTCCAATGACTACAATCTGGCATCCAAGAGTTAGCACCATCAGAACGGGGCATAGTAAAAAAGTCTGCATGAGACAAGACAATTTTACTATCCATGACGGGCGGGTATACCAGAGAGACAGGACCACGATCACGATGCAGAGCAAGAAACACAGGGCGTAAACACGAGATGACCAGGCAAGATGAGAAGTGACACCATCCACGATACCAAGATCAGGCTGCCCAAACGAGACGTCAGACACCAAGAAACGAGGATCAAGAGATGATGGATCACGAGGAGGAGGAACAGAAGGCACAGTACTAAGTACAGAACACAAGGGAAGATCAAGAAACCACCTAGCAGACCAACCAGAGGAAGGAACTAGCTTGGGCAATTTCGAAAGAAGCTTTCCCAAGATGTTGGAGGACAGGCACAGAAGACACACGACATTGATACAGCTCAGGGAAAGAGAACCAAGGCAAGACAGACTTGTGACCAGAGTACACTTGAAAGGCATACACTAGCCAAGAGGAGACAAAATCGTTGGGAGAGGGGCGGACGCAACAACCGCTTGCAAATAGACAAGATGCAGAGCCAGGCTCTGATCTGCTATGTCCACCAACCCCACACCACCAAACTTACGAGGGAGACACAAAGTAGACCAAGCAACAGCAGGACGAAAAGACACCAGATATTCACGCACCACCTCTTGAGAGACTTCAACCACAGCTTTATAGTATCACCACCAGGAACCACACCGCAAACAAATGATAAACCTTGGACAACAGTAACGAGTTAGCCACTGTCCTGCTCCCCTAATGGAGAGATTCCTTTGTTTCAACAGGTTACTGTGCCGCTGGACCTTGACAAGACACCATCCAAATAGTCTTGAAGTTGACTTTCAGTATGATACAGGGGATAAACCCAAGTTACCGTACCGCACCACGAGATAGAGTGAGCGTTCATGCCACTGGAGACCAGTAGTTTCGGCTAAAGCAACCCAAGCAGAGTGAGAAACACCAGAAAGAGACACCAACACCGTCTTGCTGATACTGACTTTCGCATTAGATGCTAGGCCATTACAAATCAAGAACAGAGAGCAACACCGACCATTCCTCCGGAGAAGACAAAAACACCTCAAGATCATCGGCATAGCTGAGAATCTTGACAGGAGAAGGAGCACCACTACGACTGACAAAATCCGGAGTCCAATTACGAGCGCCAGTACCATGATCCTCATGAACGGTCACGGTGACGGCTTCCCAACTTCGTGGGATGTCAACAGGCGGACATAGTGACACCAGAGAGACCAGGACAGGCAAGAAGAGAACGAAGCAAGGCTCAAACGCCAGATTAAATAGCAATGGAGACAACGGGATCGCCTTGACGGAGGCCTCGCAATGAGGAACTGGCGCACCAAGCCAACATTAATAGACACAGCGATCTTCGTTCCAAAGAACAAAGACGACAAACAAGAAACCCACCCGCTAGGAAAACCAAAGTGGAGAAAAACACGACGAAGGTACTCAGGATGGACCCCTATCATACGCCTTTTCTTGATCCAGTTAAGACAGCTACTTGAGGTAGATCAGGGGCTACAACAACGCAAATGAGACATCAACAACTGATTTAGCCAGCCATTATCCGAGATCAGACGATGAGGAAGGAAGCACAGTTTGATACGGATTTGATCAACTTGGGCAGCACTTTATTCATGCGATTAGCGATGAGCTTCGTAAACAACTTGGCATCACTGTTAATCAAGGACAAAGGCCGCCAAGTTAACCAACAACAGAGGGTCACCCTTCTGAAAAGTAAAACCATGCGAGTTTGCTGCCACGACGGAGGAAAAACACCAAGAAAAAGTACACCCAAGACATCACAAGAAGGTCCAGAAAACCAGTAGAGACACGAGCAAGATGCTGATACAATTTCACAAGGCAAGCCCTCAAGACCAGGACTTTAGACTTGGGAGCATGAGAGAGCAAAGACAACAACTCATCACGAGTTGGAAGTGCCGTCAGCATATCACCATCCGAAGATGATAAACGCACCATTAGATGGCACATTCCCCAGGAGAGTGTCGATAGCTTCCAGCATCGACCGCACTCAGGGGTGTATAGCCTTTGGTCGCAAACGTGGGCCTCCCCTGTTGATAGCTGCTGCATCCACCAAGACTCCCCCAGTAGCAGAGCATTTTAAGGATTGAATCGTCTGTTGGGACTCTCGCACCTTGATCACCAACGGTAGAAATACTTGTTGCTACATTCCCCCTGTTCGAGCCAACGAAGTGGCCGAGCGAAGCCTATTTTGACTAGTATCTTTCTGTATCTGATTCTCAATCAAAACTTCTAGTTGTCTAACCTGCTCAGCATCACCTGAAGCGGGAGACACTCTGTCAGTTTGACCCAAAGCATTCCTAGTCTCAACACTCGATACAGACGTTGACAGAGCCTCAAGACGTTCCAGTTGGAGTGCAAAAACTTGTTCTTGAATCGTGCTTTCATGCTTCGAGTGTACCGTTGTGCACAGCACTGAGTAACAACTTGAAGGATTCCCATTTAGCCCACCGTGCTATTAGGGTCACCACTACCACCTTGACTAGTATTGACACCCTTAGACCCCCACTACTACTACCACTACGACCACCAACAGAAGAACCATCAGCAAAGACCAGAGCACCACCGTGCATTTTTTCCCCCAGTTAGACGCAAAACCACACTCTTTATCATCAAGCAAAGTGGAATTACTAACCGCCAATCTCCCAGGACAACATCACTTCGACCCATATGTCGCGGGTTGAACATAATCAACAGTTCAAAAGAGAGTGAGTGATCTGTCCACCTGTAGGGCATGTAGATGTAATGACTATAGTCAAACGACGAACGCAAGAGACGAGTGACTCAAAATATAATCACTACACGTTATTGCTCTTTGGAAACGTGGTAAGACCTTCCGTGATGCCAGTTGACAAAATGAGTACGCAACCAGTGAGCAAAAGGAGCGACATCGGCTTGACGAGAATGAGACAAAGAGTGTAAGTGAATGTTGAAATCACCCATAAGCATCCAAGGTGTGTTGAGCACATCAGACCAGACAGAAAGAGAAAGGAATTGAGAGAGAAATGAAGGACGGTCCGAAGACTGCGCGGGACCATAGATGTTGGCCACTTTGCACAACATTGCTTGAGGCATCAATGACGGATGCAACAAGACAACGTTCATCCAGCAAGACTTCCGTATCCACCAAAGAATAACGAGAATTAAGACAAACAATAGCACAGTGCTTGGAGACAATGAGAGAACAATTAGGAAAAGCAAAAGAAAAGGACGGACTTGAGATTCAGTGAGAGTAGATTGAGAGCGGAAATGAGACACCTCTTGCAAGCAAAGGATATCCAGTTGGAGAGATTGAGAACGAAGATAGAAGAAAACTCTTTGAATGTTGTGGGATTGGACTGCATGAACAAGCTACGCGTGTTCAGGGAGCCAATCTTGATGCCTAATTTTGTACTAATCATTGACCCCTACGGGCGTTTTGCTTTGTCTTGGATGGCTGTTTGCCGTCAGTCTTGTTATTCTTGACACCACCAGAGCCAGAAACACCAGAACCCGAACCAGAACCCACAGACTTGAGACCATTGTTACCAGCACCAGACTCAGAAGAATCACCACCGGAGTAAGCCTTCAAACCAGCACCAGTTCCAGCCTTCAAATTGGAATTGAACTCCACCCTCTTGCGTTGAGACACCTCCTTCAACTTGGTCAACTTTAACATTTCTTCAGGTGAATCCACACTCATGTTCATAGCCACATCGTTCGATGCATACTTGGAGTAAGCAGAACTACGCACAGTATCAAGCCTCTTGGCGGCACCAGCAAGGACAATTTCATCATCCTCAATATCCTCATCCACAATTGTTGACTTAACCTGATGATCCTCTTCCTGAAGATCCTCCATATCCATAGTGGACTTGTCATTTTCAGACGCGTCAACACTTTCAACACCCTGAAGTGATTCATCCTCGTCTACAAGAGAACCGAGTTCTTCATCTTCCTCCCCAAAATCCTCCTTACCTGCTCCAACTTTTGCCTTCGCAATCAAATCCATAACCTGCTCAGTGTCTTGACGACTTCTCAACTGCCTCAGATCCCACACCTGGTTGAGCCACCTTCTGCTTCTTGGTGTAACTGGCAGACTGATCCTTTTGCTCCGGGCAAAAACGCAACATGTGACCTTGCTTTTGACAGCCATAGCAACGACGCTTCAACAATTCAGGACATTTGTCGCGAATATGACCACTATGTCGACAGAAATGACAAATAGGAGGAGCACCCTTATACGTCGCTGCCACAAAGCAATCAAATTCGCTGAGATAGAGCATTCTATCTAGAGGTTGAGCCTCCTTCTGCTCACCACCCTCTACCTGATATCCCACCGAGGTATCCAGCATAACAGAGAACTTGCCCTCAAAAAGCCACCACGAGTAAACTGCTTCACCTGCAGAACACGACCATAATGGGCCAGAGAATCCATCAAATCAATCAAAAAGGTTGGCTCCTTGACAATGCGCATAAGAGTGAACTGCACATGTTTCAACTCGCCAAACTCCTTGCATTCCTTAGCATGGACAGCCTTGTAGACAACACCATCCACAGTAACACCAGTATTCAAAGCTTTGTGGGCGTCCTCCACCTCCTCAAACTTTGCCTCAATGAGCAAAGAGCCATCATTCTTCTCATCATAGACGCTCAAAGGCCGGAATTCCACCAAGGGAGACACCTGGACTTGAATGGCCTTGTACGCATCCACACGATCACCAAAAATTCCTTTCGAAACGAGAAAAGGACAGAACCGAAGTAAGTGCCTGCTGCACGATAGCTAAAGCCTTGCTAGCCAAGATTTGACCCTTCATCATCATCTTCATACATGATGGAGCCCACCAACGGTAAGAAGAGCCGCAGCTTCCGCAGAACGCCTCTTGGTAGGCTGGTAAAACTTCAACTTTGCACCATCAGATGCTCGTTGAGCCCAAGTCAATGTAGTGTTGGTTGACATGGAGTGTAACAAATGTAGAGTGTATTGAAAAATAGAGTGTAACTAAAGTTGCTGATAGTAAAATGTATAAAAAGTCGAATTTGTCGAATAGTTGAATCGATCTGAAATTGAGATATGTTGTAGAGCTGAGACGGATGTATCTAAATGTACTTGGATTTTTTTTTTTTTTTTGTATTAAAGTGTATCTTTATTAATTGTGTTGTGTATCAACTATAGAATAGGTATAGGCAGGACCAAGGTGCCAGCTTGATCACGTGCCAAAGAGAGAGAAGAAAATAAACTACCATGGTCTTGACGGACCAGGTTGATAGCAGCAGAAGCTATCCATGGCTCCTCGTCTATGACGCATCGCCAGTGATACTTCCAAAGTGTACTGTAAGCAGCACCAAGAGCAACCAGAACATCCTCATCAATCACCACCAAATCATCACCACTGCAAAAACTAGTAAGAGCCAGCCAAATAGAGGCATCAGAGGGGAGTAGCTCTTGCAAAGAGAGTAGAGAGACAACATCCCGCCAGAAGAAAGATTTATGTAGGCAACCCACCACGAAGTGATAGAGGTTCTCTGATTCAGAACCACAAAGAGCACAAACAGGAGACAAAACAAGCTTAAATTTGGCCCCATAGCACCAAGAACGAGTAGCTACACGATTGTGGAGTAGGCGCCACCAAGGTGTGAAAGCCTTTGCAAGCATTTTCAGAGACCAAAAGACACGCCACGACGCAGGAGAGAGCAACAAGTGAGTATCCAGATTCAATGGAGGACCCATACGAGAGGTTATGATATCCTTTTTAGGATGCCAAGACCTTCGTAACGCACCAAGAGAGAGACGAGCAACAGGCACCGCAGAACGAGAAGAGTTGGAGACAGTCCAATGACTATAATCTGGCATCCAAGAGTTAGCACCATCAGAACGGGGCATAGTAAAAAGTCTGCATGAGACAAGACAATTTTACTATCCATGACGGGCGGGTATACCAGAGAGACAGGACCACGATCACGATGCAGAGCAAGAAACACAGGGCGTAAAACACGAGATGACCAGGCAAGATGAGAAGTGACACCATCCACTATACCAAGATCAGGCTGCCAAAACGAGACGTCAGACACCAAGAAGCGAGGATCAAGAGATGATGGATCACGAGGAGGAGGAACAGAAGGCACAGTACTAAGTACAGAACACAAGGGAAGATCAAGAAACCACCTAGCAGACCAACCAGAGGAAGGAACTAGCTTGGGCAATTTCGAAAGAAGCTTTCCAAGATGTTGGAGGACAGGCACAGAAGACACACGACATTGATACAGCTCAGGGAAAGAGAACCAAGGCAAGACAGACTTATGTCCAGTATAGACTTGAAAGGCATACACTAGCCAAGAGGAGACAAAATCGTTGGGAGAGGGCGGACGCAACAAACGCTGCAAATAGACAAGATGCAGAGCCAGGCTCTGATCTGCTATGTCCACCAACCCCACACCACCAAACTTACGAGGGAGACACAAAGTAGACCAAGCAACAGCAGGACGAAAAGACACCAGATATTCACGGACCACCTTCTTGAGAGACTTCAACCACAGCTTTATAGTATCACCACCAGGAACCACACGCAACAAATGATAAACCTTGGACAACAGTAACGAGTTAGCCACTAGTCCTGCTCCCCTAATGGAGAGATTTCTTTGCTTCAACAGGTTACTGTGCCGCTGGACCTTGACCAAGACACCATCCAAATAGTCTTGAAGTTGACTTTCAGTATGATACAGGGGATAACCCAAGTACCGTACCGCACCACGAGAGTGAGCGTCATGCCACTGGAGACCAGTAGTTTCGGCTAAAGCAACCCAAGCAGGGTGAGACACACCAGAAAGAGACACCAACACCGTCTTGCTGATATTGACTTTCGCATTAGATGCTAGGCCATACAAATCAAGAACAGAGAGCAACACCGACCATTCCTCCGGAGAAGACAAAAACACCTCAAGATCATCTGCATAGCTGAGAATCTTGACAGGAGAAGGAGCACCACTACGACTGACGAAATCCAGAGTCCAATTACGAGCACCAGTACCATGGTCCTCATGCACGTTCACAGGTGACGGCTTCCAACTTCGTGGGAAGTCAGCAGGAGACATAGTGACACCAGAGAGACCAGGACAGGCAAGAAGAGAACGAAGCAAAGGCTCAAACGCCAGATTAAATAGCAATGGAGACAACGGATCGCCTTGACGGAGGCCTCGCAATTGAGGAACTGGCGCACCAAGCCAACCATTGATAGACACCGAGATCTTTGTTCCAAAGAACAAAGACGACAAACAAGAAACCAACCCGCCAGGAAAACCAAAGTGAAGCAAAACACGACGAAGGTACTCAGGATGAACCCTATCATACGCCTTTTCTTGATCTAGTAAGACAGCTACTTGAGGTAAATCAGGGGCTACAACACGCAAATGAGACATCAACAACTGATTTAGCCAGCCATTATCCGAGATCAGACGATGAGGGAGGAAGCCAGTTTGATAGGGATTGATCAACTTGGGCAGCACTTTATTCATGCGATTAGCAATGAGCTTCGTAAACAACTTGGCATCACTGTTAATCAAGGACAAAGGCCGCCAGTTAACCAACAACAGAGGGTCACCCTTCTTGAACAGTAGAACCATGCGAGTTTGCTGCCACGACGGAGGAAAAACACCAGAAAAAGCTACACTCAAGACATCCACAAGAAGGTCCAGAAAACCAGTAGAGACACGAGCAAGATGCTGATACAATTCAAAAGGCAAGCCATCAAGACCAGGAATTTTAGACTTGGGAGCATGAGAGAGCAAAGACAACAAATCATCACGAGTTGGAAGTGCCGTCAGCATATCACCATCCGAGGATGATAAACGCACATTAGATGGCACATTCCCCAGGAGAGTGTCGATAGCTTCAGCATCGACAGCATCAGGGGTGTATAGCCTTTGGTAGAAACCTTGGGCCTCCCTGTTGATAGCTGCTGCATCCACCAAGACATCCCCAGTAGCAGAGCATTTTAAGGATTGAATCGTCTGTTGGGACTCTCGCACCTTGATCACACGGTAGAAATACTTGTTGCTACATTCCCCCTGTTCGAGCCAACGAGTGGCCGAGCGAAGCCTATTTTGACTAGTCTCTTTCTGTATCTGATTCTCAATCAAAACTTCTAGTTGTCTAACCTGCTCAGCATCACCTGAAGCGGGAGACACTCTGTCAGTTTGACCAAAAGCATTCCTAGTCTCAACACTCGATACAGACGTTGACAGAGCCTCAAGACGTTCCAGTTGGAGTGCAAAAACTTTGTTCTTGAATCGTGCTTTCATGCTTCGAGTGTACCGTTGTGCACAGCACTTGAGTAACAACTTGAAGGATTCCCATTTAGCCACCGTGCTATTCGGGTCACCACTACCACCTTGACTAGTATTGACACCCTTAGACCCACTACTACTACCACTACGACCACCAACAGAAGAACCATCAGAAAAGAACAGAGACACCGTGGCATTCAGTAGAGCAACAAACTCTTTATCATCAAGCAAAGTTGGATTAAACCGCCAACTACCAGGACCAATACTAGCTGTCGCGGGTAACATATCAACAGTCAAAAGAGAGTGATCTGTCCACCTGCTAGGCATGTAGAGTAACTGACTATTAGTCAAACGAGAAGCAAGAGACGAGTGACCAAAAATATAATCAATACACGTATTGCTCTTTGGAAACGTAGTAAGACCTTCCGGATGACAGTTGACAAAATGAGTACGCAACCAGTGAGCAAAAGGAGCGACATCGGCTTGACGAGAATGAGACAAAGAGTGTAAGTGAATGTTGAAATCACCCATAAGCATCCAAGGTGTGTTGAGCACATCAGACCAGACAGAAAGAGAAAGGAATTCAGAGAGAAATGAAGGACGGTCCGAAGACTGCGCGGGACCATAGATGTTGGCCACTTTGCACACCACATTGCTTGAGGCATCAATGACGGATGCAACAAGACAACGTTCATCCAGCAAGACTTCCGTATCCACCAAAGAATAACGAGAATTAAGACAAACAATAGCACAGTGCTTGGAGACAATGAGAGAACAATTAGGAAAAGCAAAAGAAAAGGAACGGACTTGAGATTCAGTGAGAGTAGATTGAGAGCGGAAATGAGACACCTCTTGCAAGCAAAGGATATCCAGTTGGAGAGATTGAGAACGAAGATAAGAAGAAAACTCTTTGAATGTTGTGGGATTGGACTGCATGAACAAGCTACGCGTGTTCAGGGAGCCAATCTTGATGCCTAATTTTGTACTAATCATTGACCCCTACGGGCGTTTTGCTTTGTCTTGGATGGCTGTTTGCCGTCAGTCTTGTTATTCTTGACACCACCAGAGCCAGAAACACCAGAACCCGAACCAGAACCCACAGACTTGAGACCATTGTTACCAGCACCAGACTCAGAAGAATCACCACCGGAGTAAGCCTTCAAACCTGCACCAGTTCCAGCCTTCAAATTGGAATTGAATTCCACCCTCTTGCGTTGAGACACCTCCTTCAACTTGGTCAACTTTAACATTTCTTCAGGTGAATCTACACTCATGTTCATAGCCACATCGTTCGATGCATACTTGGAGTAAGCAGAACTACGCACAGTATCAAGCCTCTTGGCGGCACCAGCAAGGACAATTTCATCATCCTCAATATCCTCATCCACAATTGTTGACTTAACCTGATGATCCTCTTCCTGAAGATCCTCCATATCCATAGTGGACTTGTCATTTTCAGACGCGTCAACACTTTCAACACCCTGAAGTGATTCATCCTCGTCTACAAGAGAACCGAGTTCTTCATCTTCCTCCCCAAAATCCTCCTTACCTGCTCCAACTTTTGCCTTCGCAATCAAATCCATAACCTGCTCAGTGTCTTGACGAGCCTTCTCAACTGCCTCAGATCCCACAACTGGTTGAGCCACCTTCTGCTTCTTGGTGTAACTGGCAGACTGATCCTTTTGCTCCGGGCAAAAACGCAACATGTGACCTTGCTTTTGACAGCCATAGCAACGACGCTTCAACAATTCAGGACATTTGTCGCGAATATGACCACTATGTCGACAGAAATGACAAATAGGGGGAGCACCCTTATAGGTCGCTGCCACAAAGCAATCAAATTCGCTGAGATAGAGCATTCTATCTAGAGGTTGAGCCTCCTTCTGCTCACCACCCTCTACCTGATATCCCACCGAGGTATCCAGCATAACAGAGAACTTGCCCTCAAAGAAGCCACCACGAGTAAACTGCTTCACCTGCAGAACACGACCATAATGGGCCAGAGAATCCATCAAATCAATCAGAAAGGTTGGCTCCTTGACAATGCGCATAAGAGTGAACTGCACATGTTTCAACTCGCCAAACTCCTTGCATTCCTTAGCATGGACAGCCTTGTAGACAACACCATCCACAGTAACACCAGTATTCAAAGCTTTGTGGGCGTCCTCCACCTCCTCAAACTTTGCCTCAATGAGCAAAGAGCCATCATTCTTCTCATCATAGACGCTCAAAGGCCGGAATTCCACCGAGGGAGACACCTGGGCTTGGATAGCCTTATAAGCATCCACACGATCACCAAAAATTCCTTTGCGAAACGAGAAAAGGACAGAACCAGAAGTAAGTGCCTGCTGCACTATAGCTAAAGCCTTGCTTGCCAAGATTTGGCCCTTCAAATCATCATCTTCATAAAGAATGGAGCCCACCAACGGGTAAGAAGAAGCCGCAGCTTCCGCAGAACGCCTCTTGGTAGGCTGGTAAAACTTCAACTTTGCACCATCAGATGCTCGTTGAGCCCAAGTCAATGTAGTGTTGGTTGACATGGAGTGTAACGAATGTAGAGTGTATTGAAAAATAGAGTGTAACTGAAAGTTGCTGATAGTAAAATGTATAAAAAAGTCGAATTTGTCGAAAAATAGTTGAATCGATCTGAAATTGAGATATGTTGTAGAGCTGAGACGGATGTATCTAAATGTACTTGGATGCGAGATTTTTTTTTTTTTTTTTTTTTTTTTTTTTTTTTTTTTGTATTAAAGTGTATCTTTATTAATTGTGTTGTGTATCAACTATAGAGTAGGTATAGGCAGGACCAAGGTGCCAGCTTGATCACGTGCCAAAGAGAGAGAAGAAATTAAATTACCATGGTCTTGACGGACCAGGTTGATAGCAGCAGAAGCTATCCATGGCTCCTCGTCTATGACGCATCGCCAGTGATACTTCCAAAGTGTACCGTAAGCAGCACCAAGAGCAACCAGAACATCCTCATCAATCACCACCAAATCATCACCACTGCAAAAACTAGTAAGAGCCAGCCAAATAGAGGCATCAGAGGGGAGTAGCTCTTGCAAAGAGAGTAGAGAGACAACATCCCGCCAGAAAAAAGATTTATGTAGGCAACCCACCACGAAGTGATAGAGGTTCTCTGATTCAGAACCACAAAGAGCACAAACAGGAGACAAAACAAGCTTAAATTTGGCCCCATAGCACCAAGAACGAGTAGCTACACGATTGTGGAGTAGGCGCCACCAAGGTGTGAAAGCCTTTGCAGGCATTTTCAGGGACCAAAAGACACGCCACGACGCAGGAGGGAGCAACAAGTGAGTATCCAGATTCAATGGAGGACCCATACGAGAGGTAATGATATCCTTTTTAGGATGCCAAGACCTTCGTAACGCACCAAGAGAGAGACGAGCAACAGGCACCGCAGAACGAGAAGAGTTAGAGACAGTCCAATGACTACAATCTGGCATCCAAGAGTTAGCACCATCAGAACGGGGCATAGTAAAAAAGTCTGCATGAGACAAGACAATTTTACTATCCATGACGGGCGGGTATACCAGAGAGACAGGACCACGATCACGATGCAGAGCAAGAAACACAGGGCGTAAAACACGGGATGACCAGGCAAGATGAGAAGTGACACCATCCACTATACCAAGATCAGGCTGCCAAAACGAGACGTCAGACACCAAGAAGCGAGGATCAAGAGATGATGGATCACGAGGAGGAGGAACAGAAGGCACAGTACTAAGTACAGAACACAAGGGAAGATCAAGAAACCACCTAGCAGACCAACCAGAGGAAGGAACTAGCTTGGGCAATTTCGAAAGAAGCTTTCCAAGATGTTGGAGGACAGGCACAGAAGACACACGACATTGATACAGCTCAGGGAAAGAGAACCAAGGCAAGACAGACTTATGTCCAGTATAGACTTGAAAGGCATACACTAGCCAAGAGGAGACAAAATCGTTGGGAGAGGGCGGACGCAACAAACGCTGCAAATAGACAAGATGCAGAGCCAGGCTTTGATCTGCTATGTCCACCAACCCCACACCACCAAACTTACGAGGGAGACACAAAGTAGACCAAGCAACAGCAGGACGAAAAGACACCAGATATTCACGCACCACCTTCTTGAGAGACTTCAACCACAGCTTGATAGTATCACCGCCAGGAACCACACGCAACAAATGATAAACCTTGGACAACAGTAACGAGTTAGCCACTAGTCCTGCTCCCCTAATGGAGAGATTTCTTTGTTTCAACAGGTTACTGTGCCGCTGGACCTTGACCAAGACACCATCCAAATAGTCTTGAAGTTGACTTTCAGTATGATACAGGGGATAACCCAAGTACCGCACCGCACCACGAGAGTGAGCGTCATGCCACTGGAGACCAGTAGTTTCGGCTAAAGTAACCCAAGCAGAGTGAGAGACACCAGAAAGAGACACCAACACCGTCTTGCTGATATTGACTTTCGCATTAGATGCTAGGCCATACAAATCAAGAACAGAGAGCAACACCGACCATTCCTCCGGAGAAGACAAAAACACCTCAAGATCATCTGCATAGCTGAGAATCTTGACAGGAGAAGGAGCACCACTACGACTGACAAAATCCAGAGTCCAATTACGAGCACCAGTACCATGGTCCTCATGCACGTTCACAGGTGACGGCTTCCAACTTCGTGGGATGTCAACAGGAGACATAGTGACACCAGAGAGACCAGGACAGGCAAGAAGAGAACGAAGCAAAGGCTCAAACGCCAGATTAAATAGCAATGGAGACAACGGATCGCCTTGACGGAGGCCTCGCAATTGAGGAACTGGCGCACCAAGCCAACCATTGATAGACACCGAGATCTTTGTTCCAAAGAACAAAGACGACAAACAAGAAACCAACCCGCCAGGAAAACCAAAGTGAAGCAAAACACGACGAAGGTACTCAGGATGAACCCTATCATACGCCTTTTCTTGATCTAGTAAGACAGCTACTTGAGGTAAATCAGGGGCTACAACACGCAAATGAGACATCAACAACTGATTTAGCCAGCCATTATCCGAGATCAGACGATGAGGGAGGAAGCCAGTTTGATAGGGATTGATCAACTTGGGCAGCACTTTATTCATGCGATTAGCAATGAGCTTCGTAAACAACTTGGCATCACTGTTAATCAAGGACAAAGGCCGCCAGTTAACCAACAACAGAGGGTCACCCTTCTTGAACAGTAGAACCATGCGAGTTTGCTGCCACGACGGAGGAAAAACACCAGAAAAAGCTACACCCAAGACATCCACAAGAAGGTCCAGAAAAGCAGTAGAGACACGAGCAAGATGCTGATACAATTCAAAAGGCAAGCCATCAAGACCAGGACTTTTAGACTTGGGAGCATGAGAGAGCAAAGACAACAAATCATCACGAGTTGGAAGTGCCGTCAGCATATCACCATCCGAGGATGATAAACGCACATTAGATGGCACATTCCCCAGGAGAGTGTCGATAGCTTCAGCATCGACAGCATCAGGGGTGTATAGCCTTTGGTAGAAACCTTGGGCCTCCCTGTTGATAGCTGCTGCATCCACCAAGACATCCCCAGTAGCAGAGCATTTTAAGGATTGAATCGTCTGTTGGGACTCTCGCACCTTGATCACACGGTAGAAATACTTGTTGCTACATTCCCCCTGTTCGAGCCAACGAGTGGCCGAGCGAAGCCTATTTTGACTAGTCTCTTTCTGTATCTGATTCTCAATCAAAACTTCTAGTTGTCTAACCTGCTCAGCATCACCTGAAGCGGGAGACACTCTGTCAGTTTGACCAAAAGCATTCCTAGTCTCAACACTCGATACAGACGTTGACAGAGCCTCAAGACGTTCCAGTTGGAGTGCAAAAACTTTGTTCTTGAATCGTGCTTTCATGCTTCGAGTGTACCGTTGTGCACAGCACTTGAGTAACAACTTGAAGGATTCCCATTTAGCCACCGTGCTATTCGGGTCACCACTACCACCTTGACTAGTATTGACACCCTTAGACCCACTACAACTACCACTACGACCACCAACAGAACCACCAGAAAAGAACAGAGACACCGTGGCATTCAGTAGAGCAACAAACTCTTTATCATCAAGCAAAGTTGGATTAAACCGCCAACTACCAGGACCAATACTAGCTGTCGCGGGTAACATATCAACAGTCAAAAGAGAGTGGTCTGTCCACCTGCTAGGCATGTAGAGTAACTGACTATTAGTCAAACGAGAAGCAAGAGACGAGTGACCAAAAATATAATCAATACACGTATTGCTCTTTGGAAACGTGGTAAGACCTTCCGGATGACAGTTGACAAAATGAGTACGCAACCAGTGAGCAAAAGGAGCGACATCGGCTTGTCGAGAATGAGACAAAGAGTGTAAGTGAATGTTGAAATCACCCATAAGCATCCAAGGTGTGTTGAGCACATCAGACCAGACAGAAAGAGAAAGGAATTCAGAGAGAAATGAAGGACGGTCCGAAGACTGCGCGGGACCATAGATGTTGGCCACTTTGCACACCACATTGCTTGAGGCATCAATGACGGATGCAACAAGACAACGTTCATCCAGCAAGACTTCCGTATCCACCAAAGAATAACGAGAATTAAGACAAACAATAGCACAGTGCTTGGAGACAATGAGAGAACAATTAGGAAAAGCAAAAGAAAAGGAACGGACTTGAGATTCAGTGAGAGTAGATTGAGAGCGGAAATGAGACACCTCTTGCAAGCAAAGGATATCCAGTTGGAGAGATTGAGAACGAAGATAAGAAGAAAACTCTTTGAATGTTGTGGGATTGGACTGCATGAACAAGCTACGCGTGTTCAGGGAGCCAATCTTGATGCCTAATTTTGTACTAATCATTGACCCCTACGGGCGTTTTGCTTTGTCTTGGATGGCTGTTTGCCGTCAGTCTTGTTATTCTTGACACCACCAGAGCCAGAAACACCAGAACCCGAACCAGAACCCACAGACTTGAGACCATTGTTACCAGCACCAGACTCAGAAGAATCACCACCGGAGTAAGCCTTCAAACCTGCACCAGTTCCAGCCTTCAAATTGGAATTGAACTCCACCCTCTTGCGTTGAGACACCTCCTTCAACTTGGTCAACTTTAACATTTCTTCAGGTGAATCCACACTCATGTTCATAGCCACATCGTTTGATGCATACTTGGAGTAAGCAGAACTACGCACAGTATCAAGCTTCTTGGCGGCACCAGCAAGGATAATTTCATCATCCTCAATATCCTCATCCACAATTGTTGACTTAACCTGATGATCCTCTTCCTGAAGATCCTCCATATCCATAGTGGACTTGTCATTTTCAGACGCGTCAACACTTTCAACACCCTGAAGTGATTCATCCTCGTCTACAAGAGAACCGAGTTCTTCATCTTCCTCCCCAAAATCCTCCTTACCTGCTCCAACTTTTGCCTTCGCAATCAAATCCATAACCTGCTCAGTGTCTTGACGAGCCTTCTCAACTGCCTCAGATCCCACACCTGGTTGAGCCACCTTCTGCTTCTTGGTGTAACTGGCAGACTGATCCTTTTGCTCCGGGCAAAAACGCAACATGTGACCTTGCTTTTGACAGCCATAGCAACGACGCTTCAACAATTCAGGACATTTGTCGCGAATATGACCACTATGTCGACAGAAATGACAAATAGGAGGAGCACCCTTATACGTCGCTGCCACAAAGCAATCAAATTCGCTGAGATAGAGCATTCTATCTAGAGGTTGAGCCTCCTTCTGCTCACCACCCTCTACCTGATATCCCACCGAGGTATCCAGCATAACAGAGAACTTGCCCTCAAAGAAGCCACCACGAGTAAACTGCTTCACCTGCAGAACACGACCATAATGGGCCAGAGAATCCATCAAATCAATCAAAAAGGTTGGCTCCTTGACAATGCGCATAAGAGTGAACTGCACATGTTTCAACTCGCCAAACTCCTTGCATTCCTTAGCATGGACAGCCTTGTAGACAACACCATCCACAGTAACACCAGTATTCAAAGCTTTGTGGGCGTCCTCCACCTCCTCAAACTTTGCCTCAATGAGCAAAGAGCCATCATTCTTCTCATCATAGACGCTCAAAGGCCGGAATTCCACCAAGGGAGACACTTGGACTTGAATGGCCTTGTACGCATCCACACGATCACCAAAAATTCCTTTTCGAAACGAGAAAAGGACAGAACCAGAAGTAAGTGCCTGCTGCACTATAGCCATAGCCTTGCTAGCCAAGATTTGACCCTTCAAATCGTCATCTTCATACAAAACGGAGCCCACTAACCGGTAAGAAGAAGCCGCAGCTTCTGCAGAACGCCTCTTGGTAGGCTGGTAAAACTTCAACTTTGCACCATCAGATGCTCGTTGAGCCCAAGTCAATGTAGTGTTGGTTGACATGGAGTGTAACGAATGTAGAGTGTATTGAAAAATAGAGTGTAACTGAAAGTTGCTGATAGTAAAATGTATAAAAAAGTCGAATTTGTCGAAAAATAGTTGAATCGATCTGAAATTGAGATATGTTGTAGAGCTGAGACGGATGTATCTAAATGTACTTGGATGCGAGATGGATGTATCCTAGTTATCGAGATATCGTTGTTCAAAGTTGGCGAAAATCAAAACTTTATAAAAGTGATGGATAAGCGAAAGAGCCTTGATTTTTTTTTTTTGTATTAAAGTGTATCTTTATTAATTGTGTTGTGTATCAACTATAGAGTAGGTATAGGCAGGACCAAGGTGCCAGCTTGATCACGTGCCAAAGAGAGAGAAGAAATTAAATTACCATGGTCTTGACGGACCAGGTTGATAGCAGCAGAAGCTATCCATGGCTCCTCGTCTATGACGCATCGCCAGTGATACTTCCAAAGTGTACCGTAAGCAGCACCAAGAGCAACCAGAACATCCTCATCAATCACCACCAAATCATCACCACTGCAAAAACTAGTAAGAGCCAGCCAAATAGAGGCATCAGAGGGGAGTAGCTCTTGCAAAGAGAGTAGAGAGACAACATCCCGCCAGAAAAAAGATTTATGTAGGCAACCCACCACGAAGTGATAGAGGTTCTCTGATTCAGAACCACAAAGAGCACAAACAGGAGACAAAACAAGCTTAAATTTGGCCCCATAGCACCAAGAACGAGTAGCTACACGATTGTGGAGTAGGCGCCACCAAGGTGTGAAAGCCTTTGCAGGCATTTTCAGGGACCAAAAGACACGCCACGACGCAGGAGGGAGCAACAAGTGAGTATCCAGATTCAATGGAGGACCCATACGAGAGGTAATGATATCCTTTTTAGGATGCCAAGACCTTCGTAACGCACCAAGAGAGAGACGAGCAACAGGCACCGCAGAACGAGAAGAGTTAGAGACAGTCCAATGACTACAATCTGGCATCCAAGAGTTAGCACCATCAGAACGGGGCATAGTAAAAAAGTCTGCATGAGACAAGACAATTTTACTATCCATGACGGGCGGGTATACCAGAGAGACAGGACCACGATCACGATGCAGAGCAAGAAACACAGGGCGCAAAACACGAGATGACCAGGCAAGATGAGAAGTGACACCATCCACTATACCAAGATCAGGCTGCCAAAACGAGACGTCAGACACCAAGAAGCGAGGATCAAGAGATGATGGATCACGAGGAGGAGGAACAGAAGGCACAGTACTAAGTACAGAACACAAGGGAAGATCAAGAAACCACCTAGCAGACCAACCAGAGGAAGGAACTAGCTTGGGCAATTTCGAAAGAAGCTTTCCAAGATGTTGGAGGACAGGCACAGAAGACACACGACATTGATACAGCTCAGGGAAAGAGAACCAAGGCAAGACAGACTTATGTCCAGTATAGACTTGAAAGGCATACACTAGCCAAGAGGAGACAAAATCGTTGGGAGAGGGCGGACGCAACAAACGCTGCAAATAGACAAGATGCAGAGCCAGGCTCTGATCTGCTATGTCCACCAACCCCACACCACCAAACTTACGAGGGAGACACAAAGTAGACCAAGCAACAGCAGGACGAAAAGACACCAGATATTCACGCACCACCTTCTTGAGAGACTTCAACCACAGCTTGATAGTATCACCGCCAGGAACCACACGCAACAAATGATAAACCTTGGACAACAGTAACGAGTTAGCCACTAGTCCTGCTCCCCTAATGGAGAGATTTCTTTGTTTCAACAGGTTACTGTGCCGCTGGACCTTGACCAAGACACCATCCAAATAGTCTTGAAGTTGACTTTCAGTATGATACAGGGGATAACCCAAGTACCGCACCGCACCACGAGAGTGAGCGTCATGCCACTGGAGACCAGTAGTTTCGGCTAAAGTAACCCAAGCAGAGTGAGAGACACCAGAAAGAGACACCAACACCGTCTTGCTGATATTGACTTTCGCATTAGATGCTAGGCCATACAAATCAAGAACAGAGAGCAACACCGACCATTCCTCCGGAGAAGACAAAAACACCTCAAGATCATCTGCATAGCTGAGAATCTTGACAGGAGAAGGAGCACCACTACGACTGACAAAATCCAGAGTCCAATTACGAGCACCAGTACCATGGTCCTCATGCACGTTCACAGGTGACGGCTTCCAACTTCGTGGGATGTCAACAGGAGACATAGTGACACCAGAGAGACCAGGACAGGCAAGAAGAGAACGAAGCAAAGGCTCAAACGCCAGATTAAATAGCAATGGAGACAACGGATCGCCTTGACGGAGGCCTCGCAATTGAGGAACTGGCGCACCAAGCCAACCATTGATAGACACCGAGATCTTTGTTCCAAAGAACAAAGACGACAAACAAGAAACCAACCCGCCAGGAAAACCAAAGTGAAGCAAAACACGACGAAGGTACTCAGGATGAACCCTATCATACGCCTTTTCTTGATCTAGTAAGACAGCTACTTGAGGTAAATCAGGGGCTACAACACGCAAATGAGACATCAACAACTGATTTAGCCAGCCATTATCCGAGATCAGACGATGAGGGAGGAAGCCAGTTTGATAGGGATTGATCAACTTGGGCAGCACTTTATTCATGCGATTAGCAATGAGCTTCGTAAACAACTTGGCATCACTGTTAATCAAGGACAAAGGCCGCCAGTTAACCAACAACAGAGGGTCACCCTTCTTGAACAGTAGAACCATGCGAGTTTGCTGCCACGACGGAGGAAAAACACCAGAAAAAGCTACACCCAAGACATCCACAAGAAGGTCCAGAAAAGCAGTAGAGACACGAGCAAGATGCTGATACAATTCAAAAGGCAAGCCATCAAGACCAGGACTTTTAGACTTGGGAGCATGAGAGAGCAAAGACAACAAATCATCACGAGTTGGAAGTGCCGTCAGCATATCACCATCCGAGGATGATAAACGCACATTAGATGGCACATTCCCCAGGAGAGTGTCGATAGCTTCAGCATCGACAGCATCAGGGGTGTATAGCCTTTGGTAGAAACCTTGGGCCTCCCTGTTGATAGCTGCTGCATCCACCAAGACATCCCCAGTAGCAGAGCATTTTAAGGATTGAATCGTCTGTTGGGACTCTCGCACCTTGATCACACGGTAGAAATACTTGTTGCTACATTCCCCCTGTTCGAGCCAACGAGTGGCCGAGCGAAGCCTATTTTGACTAGTCTCTTTCTGTATCTGATTCTCAATCAAAACTTCTAGTTGTCTAACCTGCTCAGCATCACCTGAAGCGGGAGACACTCTGTCAGTTTGACCAAAAGCATTCCTAGTCTCAACACTCGATACAGACGTTGACAGAGCCTCAAGACGTTCCAGTTGGAGTGCAAAAACTTTGTTCTTGAATCGTGCTTTCATGCTTCGAGTGTACCGTTGTGCACAGCACTTGAGTAACAACTTGAAGGATTCCCATTTAGCCACCGTGCTATTCGGGTCACCACTACCACCTTGACTAGTATTGACACCCTTAGACCCACTACAACTACCACTACGACCACCAACAGAACCACCAGAAAAGAACAGAGACACCGTGGCATTCAGTAGAGCAACAAACTCTTTATCATCAAGCAAAGTTGGATTAAACCGCCAACTACCAGGACCAATACTAGCTGTCGCGGGTAACATATCAACAGTCAAAAGAGAGTGGTCTGTCCACCTGCTAGGCATGTAGAGTAACTGACTATTAGTCAAACGAGAAGCAAGAGACGAGTGACCAAAAATATAATCAATACACGTATTGCTCTTTGGAAACGTGGTAAGACCTTCCGGATGACAGTTGACAAAATGAGTACGCAACCAGTGAGCAAAAGGAGCGACATCGGCTTGTCGAGAATGAGACAAAGAGTGTAAGTGAATGTTGAAATCACCCATAAGCATCCAAGGTGTGTTGAGCACATCAGACCAGACAGAAAGAGAAAGGAATTCAGAGAGAAATGAAGGACGGTCCGAAGACTGCGCGGGACCATAGATGTTGGCCACTTTGCACACCACATTGCTTGAGGCATCAATGACGGATGCAACAAGACAACGTTCATCCAGCAAGACTTCCGTATCCACCAAAGAATAACGAGAATTAAGACAAACAATAGCACAGTGCTTGGAGACAATGAGAGAACAATTAGGAAAAGCAAAAGAAAAGGAACGGACTTGAGATTCAGTGAGAGTAGATTGAGAGCGGAAATGAGACACCTCTTGCAAGCAAAGGATATCCAGTTGGAGAGATTGAGAACGAAGATAAGAAGAAAACTCTTTGAATGTTGTGGGATTGGACTGCATGAACAAGCTACGCGTGTTCAGGGAGCCAATCTTGATGCCTAATTTTGTACTAATCATTGACCCCTACGGGCGTTTTGCTTTGTCTTGGATGGCTGTTTGCCGTCAGTCTTGTTATTCTTGACACCACCAGAGCCAGAAACACCAGAACCCGAACCAGAACCCACAGACTTGAGACCATTGTTACCAGCACCAGACTCAGAAGAATCACCACCGGAGTAAGCCTTCAAACCTGCACCAGTTCCAGCCTTCAAATTGGAATTGAACTCCACCCTCTTGCGTTGAGACACCTCCTTCAACTTGGTCAACTTTAACATTTCTTCAGGTGAATCCACACTCATGTTCATAGCCACATCGTTTGATGCATACTTGGAGTAAGCAGAACTACGCACAGTATCAAGCTTCTTGGCGGCACCAGCAAGGATAATTTCATCATCCTCAATATCCTCATCCACAATTGTTGACTTAACCTGATGATCCTCTTCCTGAAGATCCTCCATATCCATAGTGGACTTGTCATTTTCAGACGCGTCAACACTTTCAACACCCTGAAGTGATTCATCCTCGTCTACAAGAGAACCGAGTTCTTCATCTTCCTCCCCAAAAAAAAAAAAAAAAAAAAAAAAAAAAAGAGCCTTGATGCGAGATGGATGTATCCTAGTTATCGAGATATCGTTGTTCAAAGTTGGCGAAAATCAAAACTTTATAAAAGTTGTGGCGATACAAACACAACCTCATCCCAATACAAAACCGCATAAATGGAGCCAACCCTATAGTATACAAACGACCTAATGGTAAACACTACCTATGCCATACTGTATGTTTTTTACAAGCAATTCAATTTTTTGTTATGTTTTGGTTATGCAAAGCATGATTAAAATATTTATAAATATTTTTAATTAAATAACAGAACTAATTATTTTAATTGTAGAAATTTATATTAAACTAACAGTTTTACTAAATTAAAATAAAATTTTTTAACAATTTAAAAATTAATAATTTTATATAAATTAATTGTATAAAACATAAATTATTTTTAAATAATTGTATTAAATATAATTAATAAAAAATTATTTTTTTGTTTTTTATATGATTATTACGTTTTTCACAATAGTTTTTTTTATTTGTGATGATCTAACCAAGAGGTAGATTGAATACATTTTGTTTGTTTGACGTTTAGGTCCAAAGACCTTTTGTTCAGATTTTGAAATTTTATTTCAAGACCTCCCAAAAAAAAAAAAAAAAAATAGCGGAATTCAAAAAAGTCAAGTTTTAAAAATATCACTTTTATAAAGGAATCTCTCCATTAGGGGAGCAGGACTAGTGGCTAACTCGTTACTGTTGTCCAAGGTTTATCATTTGTTGCGTGTGGTTCCTGGTGGTGATACTATCAAGCTGTGGTTGAAGTCTCTCAAGAAGGTGGTACGTGAGTATCTGGTGTCTTTTCGTCCTGCTGTTGCTTGGTCGACCTTGTGTCTTCCTCGCAAGTTCGGTGGTGTTGGTCTGGTGGACATAGCGGATCAGAGCTTAGCTTTGCATCTTGTCTATTTGCAGCGTTTGTTGCGTCCGCCCTCTCCAAACGATTTCGTCTCGTCTTGGCTGGTGTATGCCTTTCAAGTGTACTCTGGTCACAAGTCTGTCTTGCCTTGGTTCTCTTTCCCTGAGCTGTATCAATGTCGTGTGTCTTCTGTGCCTGTCCTCCAACATCTTGGAAAGCTTCTTTCGAAATTGCCCAAGCTAGTTCCTTCCTCTGGTTGGTCTGCTAGGTGGTTTCTTGATCTTCCCTTGTGTTCTGTACTTAGTACTGTGCCTTCTGTTCCTCCTCCTCGTGATCCATCATCTCTTGATCCTCGCTTCTTGGTGTCTGACGTCTCGTTTTGGCAGCCTGATCTTGGTATAGTGGATGGTGTCACTTCTCATCTTGCCTGGTCATCCCGTGTTTTACGCCCTGTGTTTCTTGCTCTGCATCGTGATCGTGGTCCTGTCTCTCTGGTATACCCGCCCGTCATGGATAGTAAAATTGTCTTGTCTCATGCAGACTTTTTTACTATGCCCCGTTCTGATGGTGCTAACTCTTGGATGCCAGATTGTAGTCATTGGACTGTCTCCAACTCTTCTCGTTCTGCGGTGCCTGTTGCTCGTCTCTCTCTTGGTGCGTTACGAAGGTCTTGGCATCCTAAAAAGGATATCATTACCTCTCGTATGGGTCCTCCATTGAATCTGGATACTCACTTGTTGCTCTCTCCTGCGTCGTGGCGTGTCTTTTGGTCTCTGAAGATGCCTGCAAAGGCTTTCACACCTTGGTGGCGCCTACTCCACAATCGTGTAGCTACTCGTTCTTGGTGCTATGGGGCCAAATTTAAGCTTGTTTTGTCTCCTGTTTGTGCTCTTTGTGGTTCTGAATCAGAGAACCTCTATCACTTCGTGGTGGGTTGCCTACATAAATCTTTTTTCTGGCGGGATGTTGTCTCTCTACTCTCTTTGCAAGAGCTACTCCCCTCTGATGCCTCTATTTGGCTGGCTCTTACTAGTTTTTGCAGTGGTGATGATTTGGTGGTGATTGATGAGGATGTTCTGGTTGCTCTTGGTGCTGCTTACAGTACACTTTGGAAGTATCACTGGCGATGCGTCATAGACGAGGAGCTATGGATAGCTTCTGCTGCTATCAACCTGGTCCGTCAAGACCATGGTAGTTTATTCTCTTCTCTCTCTTTGGCACGTGATCAAACTGGCACCTTGGTCTTGCCTATACCTACTCTATAGTTGATACACAACACAGTTAATAAAGATACACTTTAATACAAAAAAAAAAGTTTTAAAAATAGTAAACAGATTAGCATAGATGGGGTTTCAAGATTAAGTGACGCGAACAAACTGTACTTTTAACAAGACCAAATGCAAGCTTTCTCAATCTGCTTTGACTTTTTTATGCCGTTCGCAATTGTATCATAGATATGAACACAACACAAGTCTTTTGTTAAAGCTTTTGTCATCTTGTCATAGTCCAATGATACTCCATAGCTTTTTTGATAAGAGAATCATTTTGACTATAAGCTGTTTTCTTATAAATACAAGGGAGATAGTTCTTATGATGTCATTCAAAGTCTTTCAAGCTTCAACTGATATAAAGTAGTGGCAAGATGGACTAGGTAAATATTGTCGTATAAATTTCACAGTGCACAGAGAAAACGAAACACACAGCTGACTGTATTGAATCTCTCTTTCACGATACAAAAAAAGAGGAAACTGAACAAAATAAAGGAGAGATAATACTTGAAGAAACTTCTAAGGTAAGGTACAGTTTAGTACA
The DNA here is from genome assembly GCA_010203745.1 of Mucor lusitanicus. Taxonomy (NCBI): domain Eukaryota; kingdom Fungi; phylum Mucoromycota; class Mucoromycetes; order Mucorales; family Mucoraceae; genus Mucor; species Mucor lusitanicus. Next base: position 3,401,495 of record JAAECE010000005.1, on the reverse strand, counting down.
ATAAGAAGCTTTGGTTTGGTAGAAACAATGGATGTCCTTCATAAAAGTCTGGATTGTTCATCCAATATCAGTAAATCTGCTGCATCCGCCTATCAAAAAAATATCAGGAAGGCAGAAGACAAATCTAATTAAGTATTAATGTTCATTATTGATTTGTCAGGCAGTGCATCTATCTTCATAAAGGATGGCTGAAAATTGACATTGCTGGCTCAACTGTATAGTAATCTCGTTAGGTCCACTACAAATTTTGAGCAAATTATATTAAATATAATCTTAAACCTCAATTGCTACTTGAAGAGCAACAGCTGAAATATTTAGTGTATCGCGCTTTTCTGCTTATAGGCAGTAGGGATCATTTAATTCGATGGCTACACTATAGTATTAGCAAAAAGACCTTTTTTTATCAAATAAAAAAACATTAAATTGGATACATATTTTATGCAGATTTGTTTCTTTAGTTCGTTTTCACAGTAGTTCCACAAATACATCAAATTATCTTTGGCCGTCGTTTTAACAGAGGAATGTTTGGTTTTACGCATTCAAAGTACTGTGCTAAAGAGCCATTGCTATGTTATTAATAGCGGGTTTCAGTGTCTTCGGTGGCATTCGACGCCATTGTAATCCCAAAAATGCTCAGCGTTCTGGTAGGACCGATTTTAGCTATTGAGTAGTAGCGTAATCCCTCAAACAAAGCGACTCCTCCTACGGCGTTGTTAATCAAGGAAAGCCTAAAGTAGCTTGTCTAGTAACGTAACAAAAAGCTATTTTGCGTTCCCTTTATTGAATTACAAAATGTTTTTCTTGCCCGGATAACCACTGCCGTTTAAATTTGGATAAAACAGCCATTTCTGTCCAAAATTTAGCATACACCTTTGTTTGATCCCCTTTTTTTGACCCCAACCCCCAGGCAAAATTTGTACTTTTTTGCGTTTTGCTAAAGACAAAAGCAATGAATTATTTAGCAATTTACGCCATCGGATACGTCTAATTGAGGGCTATGATAACATTTAATGGACTAGGTCAGTTTATTTGCTGCTTGTTGAGAAAATAATAGAAAAGCAACAATTTTGGAGATCAAAATTGTCGCTTTAGGCTTTAGCTGAGAGGCCATTTTAATGCCCGACTAAAAGGGGTCTAGTGGGGTCTTCTAAACTTTGACATTGATTTTGCCAATATGTTTATTATTATTTTAAAAACTAAAAGTTAATTTGGACCCTACTCACAAAACTGTACCTGTTGGTTTTTGATTTTTTGAAAAAAAGTGATTTTTGGTCGAGAAACACTAATCTTACGTTTAAGCCTCACTTTGAAGCATCAACTCCCCACTGAAATTTCCAGTGATTTGCCAGCGTTAGAAGCCATAAATCATCTTACGAATTAAGGAATACAGTATCCTCTAAATAAGACGGTAAGTTCATTTGATGGTTACCAAGAAATTGAAATTTTGAAATGTTGTAATAAAATGAAATTTTTTTTCTTGCCCAAGCCCATAGTGATGTCTAATTAGTCTCTACCCATCTCAAATGCTCCATTTTTATGTAGTCTCAAAATTATAATAAAAATTATATGCTAGATGGATGAAGTACTCAAAAACATTTTGCGATTCAAGAAAAGGCTGTATTTTTAAGTGAATACATTATGGAGCGCTTCAATTTCTAGTACACAAACGCACAGGGATGAAAAATCAAAGATAAAGCCTTTTTTTTGGCCGTGGGGATGTACTGCACATCAAAATAACCACTTGTGGAAAGCATCTCTTCTATAAAATGATAGACATAATGCAGCATAGTGACTAATACAAACGGAATGAATACTCAATAGCTAAAGAATGTCGCTGAATCCATTATTGATCGCAAAGACCAGGGAAAAGACAACTTCATGGTTTGAGGTGTAGTCGTTGTGAGCAATGTTATACATGCGTACATTGCTAATCTTTAAAGAATAAATACAATACTCGATTATTTTTAACGCAAGGAAACGTAATAGTTGTGAATTGGCTTACTTATTGAGCTACTACTTTAAAGAGCACAGTTAAGAAAAAGACTCAAATAATTAGTGATGTGATGTTATCAAATGCTGCTCGTGTGGCATTTGGATGAAACTGCCACTGCCAAGGACATTACATTTTGCAAGCAGTAAAGGATTAGTGTTGACATAGATAACGAAGACTTTTCATTTGCCTGCAAAGAAAGCCTTTTGTACTTCCAATCGAATTGATTGATTGAACATGCGCACGAGAAACTGGCAATATCATCGGTAGTCCGTTTCAAGACTCCAGCATTTGTCTTCATTGCTTTTGCGTTTCGTATACGATATATTTCAACCAAGATTGATGAAAAATGTCGAAAAATCAGCTCATTATTAGCATCAATCAAGTACGGTACAAGCAGCTTAGCAGAAGATAAATACTGCATCCCATTGCTTGTGGCCTTTTGTTAACATTGAATGTGTCACACAAGAGATCTCAGGCTTACTAAATTTACACCCTGATTAAAGAGTCTGTGTGGGGAGAAGGGGTTTTTAGAAGCCCAAAAGAGTAACAAATATCACAAAAGGAAACAAGAGCAACATCACAAGACCCGCATTCATTGGATAATTCACCATGTGTCGTTCATAACCTTAAATATTGGGCCTGAATTGCTTTGAAACAAGTCAATTTACACACACTTTTGATCATCATCTAGTTTTTTTTTTTTTTTTTTTTTTTTACCCCTTTATCATCTGTTACTGTAAACATATATCTTTCTACCTTCAAGTTCAATGTTTTTGTTTGATACAAAACTTCAAAAGAAATCAAGACGCAGCAAGTCGAGATCAGGCATCTCTGCCGAAGCAAAAGCAGCAGCAAAAGCGAAAAAGATACAGCAAAACAACATGGATTCTTTGCAGATAACGTTTTACGAAATCGAGGCATGGATAGAAAAGACAGCACCTACACTCAATCGCATGACAAGGGAACTAGATAAAGCATCCAAGTACTTTGAAAGCAAAAACAAGCGCACAAAAACGGATTCTGTTTCGATACCAATCTCAAACAATCAAGCAAGCGCAAGTACAACAGCAACACACTCCTCCTCGTATTCATCGCCACTATCACCGCCCTTCAGTTTACCCAGTACATCGTCACCGTCCTCCTCATCCTCATTGCCCGCTTTCCCAATGAACCAAATCCTACCTACAGCATCTTCCATGCAATGGGCACTGTCATTCCAGCCGGGAAACTCAATGCGCTTAGAGACCAACATCAAATCAGTGGAGCAGCTGATAGACGCTGTTGAAAAGATACGGCTAATGACAGAGTCTACTGCAACACCGGATCTCTGCAGCGACGACGAGTCTGAAGATGCGTCGTCCGCATCGTCTGTTGTGGATCCGTCCATCGAGTATTGGCAGCATGCCATGTACCGTCGTCCACACACTTGCTTGGAGAAATACAAGCATTGTGACATGAATCTCAGCCATCTCACAGAGGACGTATCGCCTAGCGTCCTTCGTTACATTTGCCAGACTTACTGGGATTGCCTACACCCAAAATTCACCGCAGACTGGGCATCCTTTTGGAGCAGATCAAACGACTCGGATCGTAATCAAATTTGCATTGATTCTGGGCTCGCCATGATATTTCTGCACATTATCCGCCACAACCGCAATGCCTGTGCCAATGCCCACGGTATTGCTTATTACTATTACGACCGAGCGCGCGAAGCATTGTGCTTTGACGAACCGGATGTCACTACCATTGAAACACTGCTGAACCTATCTCTGTTTTGTGTCTTGTGCAAGCGACACTCACAATCTCGCATTTACCTCAGCCTAGCCTACCGGATGCTGCACCAGTTGGGCTTGGGAAGCAAATCGCAGTTGCCTGTGGAGAATGTCGCTGAACGAAAGGCATTACTGAACATGCACATGGTGCTGTATTATAACGACGTTACTGTCTCTGTCTACTCGGGGGAGTCCTCGCTGATCGACGACAGCATCCATGACATTGACTTTTACGAAATGCTCGAATACGCGACAGATCAGGAGACATTCTTTGTGCACGTAGTCGAGCTAACACGCATCGGGAAACGCATACAGCTACTGGTGCAGGATTACCAGCGACAGGGCCTACAGCATCACCATACGGGAACACTGCCATTCAAGTGGATCAAACAGATTCGATCACTGGAGGTGAGCCTGGCGCACTGGTTTGATCTTTTACCACCATTCTATCGCACTCAAAACACACAAGCATCACTGTTGCTCATGATGCAATACCAGACAGAATGGATCAAATTGCACAAGACGTTCGTATCTCCCAACCATCAGCAAGCAGTCTCTGACCTGGAAGGAACATCGCCCTTGGCCACCACACCCTATCGCACAGATAGATCCTACAACATTTGCATCGATGCTGCCAATCGCATCATCAAGATGGCAGAGGTCATCAATCAAAAGTACGACTGGTGCGTGTGCCAGCAATTCATTAGTTGCGTATACCAAGCCTCCACTGTATTCTGCAAGAGCATTTCCAGCAAGGACAGACACAGCGCAACCAGCAAGCTTATGATTAAGCGTATTATGGAGGTGTTGGCTGCAAGCAAGGTGAATTATCAAGGACTGCCCGATGACTTGGCAGCATGCTTGACCGAATTTCTGGCCGATAATGATGCTAATACGAGTACTGCTGCTGCTACTGCTGATGACGAACCTGCCTCCTACACCCCTCAGTGTGATATCAGGCTCAACGATACCATGTTCAACTCGCCTAAGCTGTTTGAACAATGCCTGAAGCAGCAAGTTGCTAGCAAGCCATTAACGCTCAACAGAGGTCCTCCTTCAGAAGCCATGTTGTCTATTAAAATCCAGAATCCCAATGTTACATCGCTTGACATTGAACCCAGCAACAAGAATTGGAGGTTTGTGCAGCTGCTGTATGTCTGTTTTTCTTTTGACTCACCCTTGCTTCAAATAGATGCAAATTCTCTTCTTCCAATATTGCCCAAGTGGATCACCGTATTACTTGAATGATTAAAGAAAATATAGTATGTGTTTAGTCAAATGCAAAGCAAAACATTTAGTATTTGTCATTGAATGATTGGGCCCTGAGTTGTTTAAAATTGAAGATATCAAAGCTTGTGATTTTTTTCTTTCTCTTTCTTTACTAATTAAAATGGCTACTTTGATGGAAAGCTGCAACAACTTTTTCGAGCAATTTACCTTGTCAGTTTTGCGCAAAGGCAAAGTACCTCGTCATGTTGGATTCATTCTGGACGGCAACAGACGCTTTGCTCGCAAGGCAGGTGCAAATTCAACCAAATTTGGTCATTATGAAGGATTCAGGCAGTTGGAAAAAGTAAGACATGGTGCATTGATGGAAGCTCAAGATACTGATACGCTTGAAAAATGCAGGTCTTGGATCTATGCATGCAACTAGGCATCGAGGCAGTGACAGTATACGCATTCAGTTTGGAGAATTTCAACAGATCCCAGGATGAAGTGGATTACCTGATGCAACTGTTTTGTGATGCGTTTGATGGGTTTTGCGAGAGAAAGTAAGATTGGCGCTTCAAACGAGACACTGCGCACAGTGCTGACAGCGATAATAGTGCATTGATTGACAAGTACGAGATTGGCGTTCGATTTCTGGGTGATCTGAGTCGTTTGCCGCAAAACGTGCAAGATGTGGTCCATAAAGTGACAGAACAAACCAAAAAGAACAAAAAGTAAGTTTACTATCACATGGCAAAATCAGCATTGGGAGGCTCTTACACATGGCGGTGATGATAGGCGTATATTCAATGTGTGTTGCCCGTATACTTCTCGAGATGAAATGACCACAGCGATAAAGGACACAATTGAACTAGTGAAACAAGGAAAAATTACAGCAGAGTGAGTGAATGAAGCTCGAGGGCGGGAGTGGTGATTGTATTGACATGCTCTTTGCCTAGTGAAATCACAGATCAAACCATCAGAGACCATCTCTTCACAGCTAATTGTCCGGCTCTAGACATTCTTGTTCGAACATCAGGGGAAATCCGTCTCAGCGATTTTCTGCTATGGCAGGCAAACGATCGTTGCCAAATACAGTTTGTAAACTGCTACTGGCCAGAGTTCTCCTTGTGGAAACTATTGCCCATTTTGCTGGAATATCAAATTTATTCAGACCATCAGTTACAGGAACAACAGGTAAGTGGTGGGTGGCGGTAATAGCAACGAGCAGAAGCTGATCTGTTCTTCATTCTAGCAGGAAATTCATACCTAACATACCCCAAACATATCAATAAAACAAACATGTACTTAAATTGAAAAAAAAAAGTTTATTAAGTTTGATTAAAATGTGATGATAATGATGATGTTGTTAAAATGAAATTCTATAGTAGTATACTTAGACTTGACAAAGCTTGGCTTCATCAATCATGGCAATGGAGGCACCCAAACACCAGCCAGTCTCAGCCCCACGGATCTTTTTGGCTGTACGCACTAATCTGTCATTAGGAATGTCATAGCCAAATTTGAGGAGGTTGTGGATGTAGGTCAGGTCCAAGCAATAATCAGGCTTTTCGCGCAATGTTTGGATGGCACCAGGCACATGTTGGAATGGCTTTGTTTCGCCACGACACACACGATCCGTCAGCTCGCCCAATTCACGTACGCTGAATTCAAGTGGCATACCCAGGGGCTGAGTCAGGTCGTAAAAGTAGGAAAAGACGTACAAATCTCTGTCCTTGAACGTGTCGGTGATGGGAGGTTGATAGACACCATCAAAGGCGCAGGGGCCCAATTCACACAACTTGTCCTTGTTGAACACCTTTTCAATGATGCCACGACACTCGGCATGTCCAGCGCCAGTGCCCACCAATTGGATCATGGTGCCATTCTTGAGCTCAATCTCCTCGGTATGGTCTGCAGGCAAACAAGGATGGTACACTTTGCCCGTCAATGCCGCCTCTTCTTTCCACATGCTGACCAGCTCAGCCTTGATGCGCTTGCGGGCTTCATTCAAGCCATAGCCCAAATAAGAATGCTGATACAATCCAAAAGTGCTGTTCTGATAGTCCAGCTCATACTTGTGCTCGCCTTCTGACATGGACTCTGTGGTAGGAAATGTGGGTTCAAACACAATCTGAGTCGACGCACCTCCCAAATCAAAGACAGCTGCTGATTGTCCACGTTGGCTCTTTTTGAGTTTACCCAACAAATAGTTGACTGTAATCCAAGCATAAACACCTTTACATGCAAACACAGTGAGTATGTTTGTTTGTTTGTCCGTGTCACTGCCACCAAACTCACCTTCGTCTTTGCCTTCCATAATTTCAATGCCATTGTCTCCCGCAATAGGGAATGGGTATGTTTCCAAATATTTACGTACGCTGGCGAGAATGCGATTGCTCTTCTCAGCACCCAGCATGCGCAGACCAGCAGTGGCCTTGACGGCAATAGGCGTGCATTTTTGGTGCTCCTCGGGCACGCTCTTGACTGCGATTTCCATCAAGGGCTTCAATGAGTTGGCAGCTCCCTCAGCATCGTCCTTGAACGAGGACAATCCAGGTTCCAGCATGTGAAATACTTCGTCTTCCAAGACTGGGTCGTTGCATACGTTGAATCGATAGACATGCACACGGGAGCCGGATGATCCAGCATCAATCATGACGGCATATTCGGTGGATGGCTGGCCATCCTTTGTGGCTGAACACACTATATTGTCATTGACATTCAACTGATCTAAAGATGGCACATTGGAGTCTAAAGATTTTTTTTCTATTATTAGCAACTTGCCCATCATGGCTACTACTAGTACTTGCCTTTCTGAACAGTGTTGTTGTTGGATATATAGTTGGTTGTTGAAGGCGAGTACAACAGCCATAGGAACAAGATGAATACAGTAACTGCAGCAAAGCATTTCCAGAACAAGCTCTTTTTGGTCTTGATAGAGGCCATCATCATTTCTTTGGATTTTCCAAAAGTGGAATTTTGTCTTTGACGATGGTTGTTGTTGTTGTTGCTATCCAAAGGAATCGAAACGAGGTATTCAGACGACACTTTTGATGAAATGCACTGGTGGTGGTGTTGTTGTTTTCAAAAAGAGGAGAATGTGGATCTCGTTGTCGTACAACAATTTGATTGTAAAATGTAAAAAAGAGAGAAAGGAGGAGGTGAAAAAGGGGGGGAGCTTGTAATCAATTTATAGTAAATGAAATCATTTGTGCACCCAATCAATACACAGTGTAGTATAAACAAGAATGCTTTGGGCTTTGGTAATCTACATATTGAAATGTTTCGGTCTGTACCACTACGGTAGCTCGATGGAGCTATGATACGACAATGCTGAAGCCACATTTTATCGAATGCAAAGGTATACAGACCGCTTGCCCTGATTTTAAGGCATGCTGTCGATCCTGATGCCAAGGTATACTATTGTCATTTACCAGGTTTTAAACATATCAAATAGTCAATCAAGAAGGTGTACTAATGATATCCCTCCCATTTCAGGTCTACTCATATTAGATTGGGAGTAGTAGATAAAATGCATCTCATTACTAACCCAAGCACTTTAGGTACTCGCTTGACTACCATGTAAGAATAAACTGTTGTATACAGCATAGCAATGGTGGGGAGAGGCATTAATTTTGCCATCAAGCAGCAACCTGGCAGGCAGCCACCAGCCAAAAGTTAATTAAACAGCTGCTCGGTCTGTCATGATTCGTTCATTTTTTCAGTTTTGGACACAATTCGACCGATTTTGCAAGAATTAAACATTAAAAAGCTGTGATAATCACCCCATCTTTCCTAATGCATTATAAGAGTATTTTTTGAGGCACATACGATGGTTTCAAATAAAGCAAACGCTTTGAATAGGTGCATTGAGCAATCCATGAAAATTTGAAATGACGTTTTCTGCCAAAATGTCGAGATTTTACATATAAAGGTATCACAAAAAATTTCAGGGGTCGGCTTCGAGTCGAAAGGAACCTTCTGATCTGATATGTACCTTTAAGTCTTTGTTTTTGACGTCAAAAAGACAATCGTTTGTTTTTCAGTGTTTTTCATGAGGTACCCCTCATGGTCTAGAGTCAATTTTTGGCCATGTTTTTTTGGTCCAAAAAAATTTGAGCAAAGGTGTCTGCAAGTAAATGCTAGACGAGAGCAATCATTTGGCACTAGTCTGGCAGCTTAAAGCGACCTCTAACACGAGAAAATTTCGCTTAAATGCATCTAAATGTAGCTATGTTTTGCATACTTTTGAGCAGCAAGAGGTGGTGCTGCTGATATACTACTACTGTGCGCCTGTCTGTAAGTTGTTCTCTTTGATTTGGAGATGTACTACTAGTAGAGCATTCTGGGACAAGCGAGTGAGTGGTGCCAGATCCACAGTTCCACCCGGCTGTGTTTTCGTATCATTGGAGAGAATCATCAAAATGTACATGGCAGTAAAACGATTTTGAATGCCAAGTGCAACATGAATCCAGCAATCATCATGAATTTAAAATCCCTTTCACAAGCAACAACATGCCTCCAGCAGTGAAAGCGTCTGTCGCATTTACTACGCAAAAACACAGGTACACAAGAGTGGCATCTTTAAATGACTTTGCTGCTGAGCACATGTCTCGTTCTCACTAATTGGGGGCTCGACTCTAGCGGGATGATCACCTATACAGTTTGATCAGATAAATAAGGGGGCCACTTTCTTACTGGCTTGAAGAACCTCAAAGATACCACCACCACATCTAAAAAAAACTGAATTTAAATGGTTGGCTGATACTCATTTTGGAAATATACTTTCAAAAGAAAAAGAGGGCTGCTGTTTCTTTTTTCCCTCTTGTTTCTCTTATAGACTTTTAAGCTATAAAATGTCTACTTCTACTTCAAATCATTTCAAGTTTTCGGGTAAATACAACACACATACACACACCTGTACTCACTCACTCACTTGTCATGTTGTATATCTAGTGGGTGATGCGTTTGATTCTCTTCGGACGATTCGCGTACCAGCAAAAGACGGCCGAAGTGGACAAGATATTCAACTTCAGTATTCACATCAAAAGGTGATTGGAAACGGATCTTTTGGCGTAGTATATCAAGTGAAGCTGGATCACAATGGAGAGGATGCTGCCATCAAAAAAGTGCTGCAAGACAAACGCTTCAAAGTAAGGAGGCTGCTGCGTTTTCATTGTGTGATATTCATCATGTCGACAAGTGTAGAACCGAGAGCTGGAGATTATGAGGCTCATGAATCATCCCAACATTTGCGCCATCAAGGCCTATTTTTACTCGCAAGGAGAAAATAAGGTGAATAATGCGTTGACATATCAAGTGTGGATCTGATCGTTGTTACTAAATGTCTCTCTCTCTCGCTCTCTTTATTTTGCCCCTTGACGTTTTCTGATTTGCACTTTTTTGGTTCACACTTGTGCTGCCTAAACGATTCAAGAAGGACGACGTTTATTTGAATCTCGTCATGGAATATGTGCCAGAGACAGTGTATCGGGTCACTCGTCATTATACCAAGATCAAGCAGGCTGTGCCCATGTTGATTGTCAAGCTGTACATTTACCAACTGTTCAGAAGTCTGGCCTATTCTCATACGCTTGGCATTTGCCACCGTGACATCAAGCCTCAAAATCTGCTGGTAAATCCCATCTCTGGTGTGCTGAAATTATGCGATTTTGGATCAGCAAAGATACTGGTCGAAGGCGGCGTCAACGTCGCCTACATCTGCTCTCGCTACTACCGTGCTCCAGAGCTGATCTTTGGCGCCAATTCATATACCTCCAGCATCGATATTTGGTCAGCAGGATGTGTGATGGGAGAGCTATTATTAGGACAGCCTCTGTTTCCAGGAGAAAGCGGAATTGATCAGCTTGTAGAGATAATCAAAGTATTAGGCACACCAACAAAAGAGCAAATCTTGACAATGAATCCAAATTACACGGATCACAAATTCCCCAGCATCAAAGCACACCCCTTATCCAGAGTGTTCCGCTCTCGCACACCACCAGAAGCGCTGGATTTACTATCACACATCTTACAGTATGATCCAAAGCTAAGACCCACAGCAAGCGAGGCCATGGTGCACCCTTTCTTTGATGAGCTCCGTAATCCAGAGACAAAGATGGCAACGGGCAGAGAATTACCTGAATTATTCGACTTTTCGCGAGAAGGTATGTTTGAGAAAGGGGGGGGGGGAAAGAAGTGTAGTAGTAGTAACATGTCATACTATGATAGAGCTGTCGATAAGACCAGACTTGATACAAAAGCTGGTTCCTGCGCATTACATTGATACCTTGCAACAGAAATCAGGAATAGACATTTATCACTTTGATCCTATCCCAGTAGAAGAATTACGATTAACCAATGTAGATTGAAATAAAATGTTTATAGCTGGACTTTTTTATAGCGAGTACTGTTTAACAAGGCTCAATCTTCACTGCTTGGAGCTCAATCTTGCTACTATTACTCTTCTTGTGCTTCTTCTGCTCTTGCTTTTTTTGCTTTATAGATTCTTGAATGGATTTGAGCTTCTTTTCTGTTTGTGGGCGTATGGGTATGTTGCTGCTGGTAGCCTTCTTCTTCTTCTTTTTCTTTTGCTTCACTTCAGTTTGTGGGCTTGCGTGTATGTCGCTGCTGGTAGTAGCGGCCTTCTTTTGCTTCTTACTACGTCGAGTCTTTCTCTTCGGCTTGGGTGTTTTCTCCTTTTTCGCTTTTTTCGACTTCTTTCTAGGTGGCTTCTCAACCTCGTCGTCTTGTTGTCGAGCACCAGCTGTGCCATCATCTGCTTCAAGCTTGATGCTGATGCTGTTGTCGTGTACTACTGCTGGTTCAGGCTTGGTATTGACACCGTCCTCCGCCAACTTTACTTGCTCAATACTAACGTCGACTCCAATGCCATTATAGCCATCATCGTCATCATCCAGTCGTCTCTTGATACCCATCTTGAGGGGCTGTTGTGGCTTTACAAACCTGCCAGTGCCAGTAAAGTGTTGCATGGCTGAGTCCAATTCTTTATTTTCAGGCACGACATACTTGTGCGAGAGAAATGGCTTATTGCGCACATAATTGGCCACATTCGAGTGAGATCGTATAGTGTCGAGATAGTCAATCACTTTGAGGAGCTCATTGTCCGTGTATCCTTCATCAATCTCTGCGTGATGAAAGGTTCTGACATGAATCAAATTGAACGGTTGACGCACCAACTTGGACGTGGAATCGTCCACAATGATTGTGTTGGAGGCATCAAATTCACCTGAAAAGTGTGTCCACACCATCTCTAAATCTTTGACGGTTTCAACATTGCTGTAAAACTGTCGCGCGCTAAGATTGAAATGATTGCGGCTCCACACCAGCTTCAAGGGCTTTGTGAAAATATGGCACATCTTGTCAACGTTATTTTGCGTTGCCGAGCTCCACACCATCACTTCAAAATGCTTAAAAATGAAGTTTAAGAAGGCTTGACAGTGTGGCCGAGCATAGAATCCTCGCCCAGGTCTGCCTCTGCCTTTGCCTTTGATGCGTGAGATGAGTGTTCCATTCAAGTCCAAGATGAGGAGCTGCTTCTTTGGCTGCTGCGACGGGGAAATCGATCTCTCCGCGGATAGCTGCAAATAGGCCTCAGACGGCTTTAGGACAGTTGGTGATTGTTGTGGGTCCATGGTGTGTTGATGTGTGCTCTTTGCCGAGTTGGATTGCAAAGATGATAGAAAAAAAAAAAAGAAATTTTACTACCTTTTGAGCCGTATACGAGAGACTCTTAAATTGGGACTTTTTGTTTACATGTGTTTAATTGGCTTTCTTTTCTTCTCGCTCTCTTTTTTACATATCAAAATGACAGATACTACAAGCGACACAACAAAGCTAGCATCGCAGCCGCAACTACAAGAACCACAGCAGACACATACACAGCAACAGGATATCAATAATCTCTACAGCGAATTGGGCACATTGATCAAGAACAACAACAGCACAAACGATGTCAGTAGTCTGAGTAGTATTAGCAGTAGCAGCAGCAACACTACTAGCCAATCCATGTCCTGCGTTTGCAAGCATTGGCTGGTATCCATGGAAACAAAGCACTGCAGCTTATGCGACGCCATTGTGCCTCTACTTGAAAATCTTCAGACCGAGAAACACAAGCTCAAAGAGCGCATACAATCACTGAATTCACAGCTAGACGACCAACGATCACTGCTGAATTCGTACAAAAAGGACTACGACACATTGAGCGCACAGTATGCTCGAAGAAAGCAACAAAGCGACACTACCAAAGCCAGCATTGAGAGCCTACAGCAAGACATACACTTTCTCAAGACCAAGCATAAAGACGAAATCGCCCACACACTGGAGATTGAACAATCCAAAAAAGGTGTCGAAATCGAGCTGCACGATTTATCTCAAAAGCTGTTTGAAGAGGCGAATGCTCTCGTTTTAGCGGAAAAGAAGGAGAAACTAATTTTGCAGCAAGAGCACGATCAAGTGAAATTGCAGCTGGAGAATACGCAGACAGAATTAGCCGCGGTGCAGGCCGAGTTGCAGACATTGAGAGAAGCCATGGCGAATCAACCACAGGAGACAACAACAGCCAAATCGACGCACGAGAATTACACGCTACGAGCACAACTCGACATGGCTACTCTGCTAGGCGTGCCTCAGCCTGTCGAGATCAACCCCAACATACAAAAAGATGGCCTGCTGCTGCAAGAGTTTGATGCGTTTATCCAATCACTTCAAGTCACTTCCATGGCCAAGGTGAATAGCCTCCCCTTTATGAAGTACACTATCAAGTCTGATATCGAGCCCTGTTTGAAATTTGGCAAGGCAACCACCAAGAGATTACTGGAGGCTATCCTATCCAAAACGTGTCTGATAGAAGCGTGTCCGCAAGAGTTTATCGACATGAAGAAGCAGCAACCGCCTGTCAAAGCCAAGCCGAAATCTCGACTATGGGGGTTCTCCTCATCGCCCATGCAGCAGCAGAGCGACCCAGCAACACTGCCCATCCTGTGCTGCTCTACGTGTGGTAAAGAGCTGGAGGAAGGAGAGGATCAAATGTGGAGATTCAGAACATCCTACTTTGATGAGTGGGCCCTGATTGACGGCTACTGCCGGGATAGAATCAACTCGGTCGTAGCCTTCTACACTTGGTTGAGGCGACTCAAAACGCAGCAGACCAGCAGCAGCAGCAAGACGGACCTGGTGGAAAAAGCGTACGAGGAATTCACTCGGTTGCAGCTTCAAATGTTACTAAGCAGGTAAGGGTCTGTCTGTCGTCCGTGTGATGCCGTGTATTGACAGACAATATATATACTAGAATGGGTGCTCTGCCATGTCTTTTAAACACATTTGGCCTTGCATCACAGTGATCGCTCGATGGAAAAATCTTTTCCAACCCCATCATACGACAATTTTTTTCTGAAAGCCAAATGCTTCTCTTTGTACATATACACACATTCAACTCGATGCTGCTCTTTATCCAGGGTCTTGTGCTGAACCCTTTGGACGACACACAAATGTACATATCTTGAACTTTATAGCTTGTGCAACATAGATTTCTCTAGATTCTAACCCAAGGATTCATGACTTTACACAACATGGACCAACTCGATAAAATCCCAACCAATTGGTGTATGGTTTAGGGTCCCTTTCAAGCGCTGGGAATTACTGCTTTCTAGCCCAATTAGAAAATTTTTAATTTCGGAATAGCACCTGTTATAAAAACCTACATGTCAAATGTCATACAAGCTCTTTTTTTCTTCTTCTTCTTCTCTCCTTGTCCTCGATCTAGTTCATCCTTTTCAGACTATTTTAAAAAGGCTTTCTTTTTTGATTTCAAATCTCATTGTTTGATTCATTTTTTTTTCGCATAAAAAAAAAAAAACTTATTAACTCTAGTAACATGCCTGGTAGCAGAGAATTCGATCGTGTCGACTACGACTTGGAGAAAACCTTATATCCCGATGAGCCCAATGCTGAAGGAACAAGCACGCCCGATCATTTGATGGTGCATCGTCTCCATACCAACTTGACAGACACCTTGGAGTCGCACTCGGATGTCAAGCAAGCCCCTCGTCCTGCTCCCATCACTGAAAAGGGTATGACAACGTCCATTGACATGCCTCAGCAAAAGGACGACAAGGCTTCGGTCGAAATCTCTACCGACGACGGCGAAGATGAAATCAAAAAGGACAGCAAGTTCAGTTTGTTCTACAAGAGACACAAGGTTTGGTTCCAGTGAGTCTCTATTGTTTACACGCTAGATGCTCCTTAGATTCACACTAAAAAAACCATTTTAGCATTGCGTATTTCATCATCTTTACTGGCTTCTTGGCTGCTGCTTATGCCATTCAAGTTCCCAAGGGCTACAATCAAGAAAACTTGATCTTGGGCCTGATCTATGCCTTCTTCTGCTTAAAGTTCTTGTTCAAGTACGTCTCCACAAGCCATATCACAAAGCCTGTTGTCTGGTGCGGTCGTAAAGCCATGGCTCCCTACATGCGTCTCCCCGAACTCTACCGCACGCTCGCTTATGGTGTCTTTGTACTCGCAGTGATCCTCATTACCGTGTTCTGTCTCCCCGAGAAGCCCGAATCAAACCGTTTGCAGCGCTTGCAAGCTCTCTTTGGTATGATTGTCTTTTTGTTCTGTTTGTGGGCCACCTCCAACAACCGCAAGATTGTCAACTGGAACACCATCTTGAGCGGTCTCTTGCTGCAGTTCTTGCTGGCCCTGTTCGTCTTCCGTTGCTCTGTGGGCCATGACATCTTCAATTGGGCCAGTACATTTGCCCAGGGCTACCTTGAAAAGGCTTCGCACGGCACCTCGTTCATCTTTGGTGATGCCGTTGCAGAATCTGGCATTTTCGCTGTTACCGTATTTCCCACGCTGATTTTCTTTGCAGCTACCGTTCAAGTCTTGTATTACTATGGCGCCTTGCAATTCTTGCTCAAAAAGTGCGCTACCTTCTTCATGGCTGCTCTCAAGGTGTCTGGTGCAGAATCCATTGTCGCCGTCGCCTCTCCTTTCTTGGGCCAAGGTGAAAATGCCTTGTTGATCAAGCCCTTCTTGCCTTACTTGACTCAATCAGAAATGCATCAGGTCATGTGTTCTGGTTTCGCTACCATCTCAGGTTCTGTCTTGTACGGTTACATCGCCATGGGTGTCTCTGGTGAGGCCTTGCTGACTTCGTGTATCATGTCTATTCCCTGCTCCTTGGCTGTTTCAAAATTGCGCATGCCAGAGGATGATGTCCCCATCACTGCCAATGAAGTTCGTGTGCCTCCTAGTGATGAGAAGCCCGCCAATGCTCTGCATGCTGCTGGTCATGGTGCTGCTACCGGTATGAACATTGCTCTTTTGATGTGTGCCAATTTGATCTCTCTTTTGGCCATGTTGTATGCAGTCAATGCTGGTTTGACCTGGCTTGGTAAATTTGTCACTATTCAGGAATTGACATTGCAATTGATCACTGGCTACATTTTTGTACCTGTAAGTCGATATTGGATTTCTTAAACCACAAACTCTAACGACATGTCAAAATACTAGGTTTCCTGGTTGATGGGTGTTGAACCCAAAGACGTTGTTACAGTCGGTCAACTGCTTGCTACCAAGATTTGGGCCAACGAGTTTGTCGCTTATCAAGCTCTGGCTTCTACTTATATCAACGTCTTGACTCCTCGCTCTTACTTGATCACTACTTATGCTCTTTGTGGTTTTGCCAACTTGGGTAGTGTGGGTATGCAAATCGGTGTCTTGAGTACATTGGCTCCCAAGCGTAGTGGTGATATCGCTAGTCTGGCTGTTTCCGCCATGATCTGTGGTGCTTTCAGTACCTGGATTTCTGCTGCTATCGCTGGCATGCTTCTCTAAATTCTCTTTCTTATTATTTCCATTGTATCTTGTATTTATAGTCTCTTCTTTCAACAGCAAAATCTCTTTGATTTAATCTAATATCAATCAAAAGTTTAATTTATTGTTACCCGGCGAGAGTTTTTTTTTTTTTTTTTTTTTTTTTTTTTTTTTTTTTTTTTTTCCTTTTGGTTGTGCACATACTTCTCTGATTTCTTCTCGCTTCCAGTTCCCCGCCGCCTCTCGATTTACTATTTATGATCTGTTACACGATGTAGTCGTGTTACAACTTTTACTACTTTTATTATCTTTTGATCTGATTTATTTCCATACTTTCAATCTCATTAAAAAAAATTTCATGTGCTTTTAAATGTATTTTACTAATAAATCACACGAACACATCCACTATACGTATATAGCCTCTATGGAATCGCACCATAATAATTATTACCATGCACCTATATGAAACATAGTAGTACTAGTAATAGTAGTCAAGTCATTTAGTCTTGCATACACACCGGATATGCCGTATCAAGAGCAATCAACATCATCGAGCCAAATATTCGATATTTTTCACTTTGTCTAGCTAGTAAGGCAACTTTGATACAATCAGTAGTCGGTAGATTGACTGTCTGCCAGATCAAAGTTTTCATGTTTATTTGTTTTACAAAGAATTAAGGTTTGAGATAAGGTTTTTGCTGTAATTTGTACCACATGACAGTTCCCAAACCAGCAGTAAAAGAAAAAATTCAGGGTTCAGCCATGTTTAATCAAGATAAAACACTCCTCTCCACTTCATTATCTTATGAAGCAGGCGCACATTTTTACTAAATATGCATTTTTAAAATGGTGGTATCGATTACGGCTGAAAAAGGCTCTTGAATGATAGACGTGTGTGCTAGAGTTTTGTATGAATTACGATACTGCGATATGATTGGTCAGACAAAAAAAGAAGATGATTGGTCGTAAAATAAAAAAAATGATTGGTCGGCAGTAGGAAAAGATATCCCTCAGTGCTTGGCGTGTTGATAGCCTCTTTTTTATCGTTGAAATGATTCATGGCTTCATAGTAGACATAACGCAATACAATTTCAAGACACACAAAAAAAATACAACATCAATTTGAATCTGCAGAAAAGGGTTTCCAAATGACGATGAAGCTAATGATGCTTTTTTAGGGTCTTGCTTATTGAAACATGGAAAATGTAGATGGATCCATTTTGCTGTACTCTCTATTACAAGCAATTCCTTGTACCAGATCAATGTATATATAAAACCCTGATTTCGACAGTTTTAACTAGCAAATCTATATCAATAAAAGTCGTACACACACACACAATGATATACCCATGGTGTAAACGTTTTGAATAGAACTTACCAATTTTGGTAGACTGACCTACTGTATGATGTATGATTGGTGGTTCTAGATTCTTTTTGTCTACAAAGCTACACACCGATTTTTTTTTCCATTTCCATTAATGCGTGGGGGTTGACATGAGAGAGTATATGTGTCTCGGGCTTATTTATACGTAGATTTACTCTGGTTTTGAATGTGATTCACTTGGAGCAGAGCATCATAAACATATTTTACAAGTAATGTGTAATGTGCCGTTACATTTTGTCATTGACAAGCGCTGCTGCTGCATTTATCATTATGATCATGATAGTCGGGACATCAAGAGACACTCTCTGCTGGAAAGAAAGAACATGATTCGTGTCGGATGCCAATAAAAATGATGATATTTTGAGACAAATCTCCAAATACGACCTGCGACGTCATATATAACTTTTCGGTCTCTCTCTCGCTCTCTCCAACCCTGGCCCTCTCCCACTCCAGATCCTTCCCTCTTTATGATTTTTATATAAAAAGCTCTTGTTCTTTTGACCAATCCTTTTTACCCTTTCTTTTAGCCAATCCTTTTTAGAGTAACGCCAATTCAAAACAATAAAAAAAAATTATGACAGATTCACAACAACCACATCAATATCCTCCTCCACATGAAGTGTACAATGGAGGCTACCATCAGCCTGGCATAGACATGCATCCCGCTCAAGACCCCAGACAACATGTTTATTCGTCGCAGGCAGCAGCAGCAGCAGCCGTCCAAGCACCCTATTCAATGGTAAAATCCCATTTACATGAGGCCATGTCGATAGCAAAATCTAACCTATGAAAAAAACCAGCAACCTGTAGGCCATCCATCACCTCCTCCTCCTCAAAACTTGGGTTATAGACCTATGGATGCAGCAGCAGCAGCACCTGGTGTCCCTCCACCAGCTCAAAATGCTGCTGAGCAACCCTCAGAAGAGCCTCTATATGTTAATGCAAAGCAGTATCATCGTATCTTGAAGCGTAGAGCTGCTCGAGCTAAATTAGAAGAACTAAACAAACTGAGTAAAGCAAGAAAGCCCTATCTTCATGAAAGTAGACACAAACATGCCATGCGCAGACCTCGTGGCCCGGGTGGTCGTTTCTTGAGTAAGTGTTTCCATCACTTGAAATCGCAAGTGTATGCTCATTTTTTCTCTTACATGTAAATAGCTGCCAAAGAGGTTGAAGAGTTGGAGAGAACAGGCAAGATGCCTGGTCAGTCATCTCCCGATGTTGCAAAATCAGAAACGAAAACCAATGCGCTCGATCAAGACCAAAAGCAGCACTCACAACAGCAGCACTCACAACAGCAGCAGCATCAGCAGCCTGCCTGGGCCACTGCTCCTCCATCTGGCCCTCCTCAAGGCTATCCCAATGGCAATGCGTACAACTAAACATCTTGTAAATTCATTCTATACAGAATAGCTCTCTTTTTTACCTCGCTTCCATGTTGCTCTGATTCTTTTTTATCTATTATATATTTATCAACTCAATCGCTTTTACTAATCGCACTCTTTTTTCTTTCTTTGTCTAATAGCCCCATAACTTTCTTAATTGTAAAAAAAAGACGCAATAAATTTTTTTTTAAAAAAAATTGAACATTTGGAATCAAAACCTGTTCAAATGCATAAAAGTACATGAGCATTGGGCCACAAATCAAAGGAGTTTGAATAGCTGGCCATAGAGAAAGAGCTTGGTATTCATTAGTATGTAGATGGAAGGACAACGTTTTGCTGTATGTGCATGGATGGATGGGTAGTTGGGGAGCACAAGGCAATCTGAAAATCATCAGACAATCAGGAATTTTCAGCTGTTAAACATGCTCAAGATGATTCAACCTCCGTCAAATAGGTTGGTATATAATAAAGCAACAGAGCAAACAAAGCACATTCTTTTCTTTGTCAGTTAATCTTCAAAATGACAGAACCAAAGGACACTACTGTCTCTCAAGCCCCATTACTCAAAGTACATTGGTAAGTCAGAGCCCCCCGCTTTCATATCAATGTTATAATCAGGCTACTTACAACGTTTCTTGCTTTGCTAGGTTTCACGCCATCGATAGACCTATTGTCGATCCTATTGCCATTCGCAAAGCCAAGCGAGAAAAGACACTGACAAATATCAACTTGGCATCCTCAGCTTCATCCATCTCTTCCGAATCATCCTTGTCCTCCTCCTCCAAGAACAAACCAAAGAACTGGGTCCCGTTTTCAAAGCGTGATAACACAGCATTGGAAAAGGCCTTTGAGAATGGCACAAAAGTCGTGCCTGTAAATGAAGATCACTTGTTCCAAGTCGATATTTACAAGCGAGAGATCAGCCCAGTTTACTGGGAGGGACCTGTGTTTGAAGTGCGTCGAGCCACATGGTTTATGCAAACAGATTCAAAGTGGTTGCCGTGCGAGGAAAACATGGCAAAGCAAATTGAACAAGGCTACCAGTAAGTCAACGGGAGAGAGAGAGAGGGCAAAAAAAAAATTGTATGCATTGAGCACCGAGATTGATTCATTATGTGCATTAGTAAACATAAACCAATCAAATCCGAACCAGTTGCTGCTGCTGCTGATATGGTGTCCATAGTGCAACAGGACATAGAAAAGGACATTGGCCAAGCAGATGAAGCGCCACCACCAAAAGAACAAGATCCACCATCCGCCTCTTCTTCTTCAGCAACAACAACAAAACCTATCAGCGAATTAAAAGTAAACGAAGAACAAAAAGAGTATCTGTTGGGGCCTTATCTGGGACAATATGTCATCTACACAAGCCCTACACAAGCCTGGCTATTATAGTAAATGCACATGTCAATGAAACAAGCTAGCTATAGACTTACACAAACTCCTTCTCTCTCTGTGTGTATAGTGATACAGCACCAGCCAAGATTGCCAAGAGCTTTTTAGAGAAACTGACCAACAATCAAAATCTGGGTGGCATCAAATTACTTCGAGGCTACAATGAAGTAGAAAAAGAGACGGCTGCAAAGAAGGAGCAAGATGTTAAAAAGGACGCAAAAACTACACCGGACGAAGCAGCAGATGCCAACAAAAAACTGCACTTGGATTTGCAGGACCAACAACAACCAAGACTCTCGACCGATTCTGCTGGTGGAGATCTGTCAAGAAACATGTCGCCTCAAAACAAGAAGGAATTGGAGGAGAAGGAGATGATACAACAACGCGCAGAAGACTATGATAATGAGGATAGTGAAGAAGATGTACGCAATATAGATCAAATTGTGTTTGTGATTCATGGGCAAGTGTGTGTGTATTGGAGTCAATCATTGCCCTGTCTATTAAACACGCATAATACAGCATTGGGCAACAAATGTCTGAGCGTATGGGTCAAAATTTCGTACATGGTAAGTGAGAGAGAAAGAGTACTTTTTTATCGTGCACAACCAAGTGTATATAACACGGCATAGATGTCAATGTGCTGAGAAAGACGCTGAAATCAACATGGCCCATTGCAGTCTCAGGAACACAGCCTTTGGATCGTCCCAATGGCATCCAAGTTTTACCGATTCTTTGGAGAAAGGGCATCCTGTTTGGAACAGACGATACGGATCCAGACTCGAAGCTCGAGTCAGATATTGGTATCTCAGAGGATGATGATGGCTGTCCCACGTTGGATGAGATTACATTGGAAGGTGCTCCAAACATCAGAACGCTGGTGTCGGACGTCTTTCTCGATAGTAAGTAGTGTGGATGAAAGTACTATCGTATACAACTTTGGACTGACCTACTCTAGTTCCTCTGTACTTGACCAGCAAATACCATGATTTGATGATCCATGTAGTAACAAAAGAGATTAACCGAGTGTACAAGCTGTTTATTGAGAGGAATCCCTATTTCTTGAAAAACAATGGCCAAGTGTCCATTGTGGCTCATTCCTTGGGTGTAAGTAGTAGTATTTCATGTCAGCCTGTTATATACTTACCCATAGACTCACTGCTTGGTATGATACTACTCTCATAGTCATTGCTTGGATTTGACATTCTTAGTGTACAGCCATTCACTTGCAAACAAAAGCCACATGTCCAACAGCAACAAAACTCGTCAGCTTACAATGAAAAGAATCTCGCGACATTGAACTTCTCCGTGAAGAACTACTTTGCATTAGGCTCACCACTAGGCATGATCATGCTGTTACGAGGCAACAAGATGGTATCTCGCAAGACACTGACAGAACCTCCACCCAAGCAAAACAACCACGATCACCCCGTGTCTTTTGTCTGTCCTGCTGCAGACAACATGTACAACATTTTCCACAAGTCAGATCCAGTCGCCTACCGCTTGGAACCCTTGGTCGTCCGTCATTATGGAGCCAAGTTGAAGCCTGTGCCTATTCCTTACATCAAGGGCGGTCTCAAGAGCATGTTGGACGCCGGTTTCAACGCGGGCAGCGATCTTGCCAATCGAGCGGGCGCCATGTTTGAGTCTATCAAAACCGGATTCACCAGCAGTTTATTGATGCGTGGATTAGGCTTCTCCAAGCCATTAGAGTACGCTGCTGGTGCTGCTGAATTGCAAGAATGGCAATCTCAAACCGACCCCAACATCATGGCAACGCGTGCCAATGCTAAAAGTGCATCCAAGCTCAAATCACTGAATCCTACCGGTAGACTGGATTTCTATCTGCAAGAAGGGTTGTTGGAGAATGCGTATCTGAGTGCTTTGAGTGTGCACATGTCGTATTGGCAGGATGTGGATGTGGCTGGTTTCTTGATTCGAGAAATCTATCAAAATCAACAGCAGGAAGAAAAGGCATCCAAGACCATCACTGTTTGAATAATAATAAAGAGGGAGTTGTTGTTGTCTATGATTTATTTTTTCTTTTGTAATAAGGCTTTAGTACTTCTCGCCTGCTGCTGCTGCTGCTGCTTCACTGCTAGTATCACTACCGCCCAAGGGTTGGGGGTTTTCAGGATCGTATTGCTTTGGTAAGTTCAAACCAACACGATTAGCAGAAAGTTCAATTTTTCTCTTTTGTTCCATGACAATGGCTGAATATAATGCACGAAGTTCCTGTCAAGAAAAAGTTGTGAGCAGACCAAAGAGATAAAATGTTGAATTCCTCCTACTTTATGCTTTCTTGAGCTTGTTAAAAATGTCAATACATTTTCAGCATTGCTGTTTAATGCTTCAATCTTTGAAGGATCTTGGATGTTTTGGTTGTTGCGATAGATTGCCTTTAATTCTTGTGCAAAGGTGGGGTTGTTGGCAGCTTTTGTATACTAGTACAAGGGGTCATGTCAGTCTTGAGTGTATATACATATGTAGAGTGAGGCAGTGATGGACAATGCAATACCTGCATGTGGACTTCTCTTAATAAGCCACGGTAGAGGGACAAGTTTCTTGATAAAGACATTGCAGAAGGACGTATGTATATAGTTGAAGAGAGAGAGAAAGAAAAAATAGTTCAAATCTGATAATAACCTCCAGTTACATGGATGCCCTTTTTCAAGACTGTTGGTTTGGGGATGGCAGTAAAAAAAAAGTGTAGCCCAATCATGTTGATGAAATCAGTTTATTTGATGGATCTGCCTCGAGAGCTAGCGAAACGAAAATCCATCTTGTCATGTCAATATTCCCGGTATCAAGATGAATGTCGGATACTTTTTCTCTTTCTTACATCCTCCTTCTTCTGGGCATTGACATGAATCAAAACCAAATCCTTCCTGACGGTACCTCATCCAAAGTAATGTCTAACATATAGAGCGATCAAGCGCCTTTGATTCATCTCTTTATTCTACATTAGAAATTCAGCATGTGGCATGCCATCACTCAGAGAGCCAAGCAAAAGCTACAAAAAAAGCACAACAACAAGCAGCTGCCATCCACAGACATGCTGGTCGTCAAAGCATGCTTCAGATTCATTGATAGCTTTTATCGAAAAATGTTTAAATCAGAGAAATAAAGCTGCATGGTAGGCTATTTTTTTTTATTCAAGGAAAATGGTGATAAATGTAAATTCATGTAGGTGGAAAAAGGGGGGAAGGGGAGGGGAAGAGTGTATGTGTGTTTGTCTGTTTAAAAGGTTGCTATGGGTTGGGGACAAGAAAAAAGAAATGGATTAAGATTTATATCTGAAAAAAAGCGAGAGAGAGAATAATTATAATAAAAATGTACATTTTCTTAAGAACCAAAATTAAATCCACCTTGAGGAACATCTACGTTGGATTGGAAGCTGAATGATTGTTGAGGCTGTCCTTCATCCGTCATTTCCTCAGCGTCCTCATCGTTAAAGTAGCGGTCGATAATGTGATATGCCTTCTTGTAGACGTCTTCGTTGCGATGTGTCTGCAATTGGTGAATAAGCTCCATGCCGCCGCATTCCTCAATGTAAAGTGCGTATCTGTTGATGCCCTCGGGATCGTTGGGACGATCTTGATCTCCCACCTTTAGAATGTTCTCCAAGCCGTCCAATGCCACCTGTATAATCTTGTTGTCCAGGCCTGTCAACACATCGCACAAGGGCTTGATGATGCCTTGGCTGACCATGTATTGAATCTGTGCAGGCTTGCTGAGTCCGCCGCTGGTAGCGTTGACAATAGCCCAACAGGCTTCCTTGCGTGTCTTGAATTCGGCAGTCGACAAGATGTGGACCAAGGGGGGAATAATGTTGCTTTCAATGACTGCGTCGATTTGAGCCGTGTTACCAGCAGTGATGTTGGATACTGTCCAACAGGCTTCTTTGCGGATGGCTTCCTTGGGGTTGCCCAAAAGAGAGGACAAGGCGCCCAGGACGCCACAGTTGATGATGACTTGGGTCTGCAAATCGTCACCAGTGACAATGTTGCCTACAGAACGAAGCGCAGGTGTTTGCACGCTGGAGCTGGGGTGCATCAATAATTCAACCAGACGGCGACAGACACCCGATTCAATCACGGCTTGGATTCTATCATTGAAGCCATCAGACAGGTAGGAAATAGCCCAACAGGCATCAATCAGGACTTCTTCGTCGGTCGAGTAAATCAGTTTGGCGAGCACAGGCAGAGCAGGCACCACCATCTCCCATGCAGGTTGAGGGTTCTTGCCACGACACAAGTTGGAAAGTGTCCAGGTGGCGTTACGCAGCATGCTCAGTTTGTGCTGTTCGTTGAGGATGACCAACAATGGCATCAATGCGCCCTGCTCCAATACGTAATCGCGACACACTGCACTGTCACCAGCGATATTACCCAAAGCCCACACAGCCTAAGCAGCAAGGGAAATATGAGAAATCGACTAGAATACAAAAAGTACGCCTCCACTTACTTGTTCCTTGACATCGGGAATGTTGCTGCTCAATAACTCTATGAAAATAGGCACGGCACCAGAAGCAATGACCACTTGAGTTTGATCAGAGGAACCAGAGGCAATGTTGGTCAAGGCCCAAGCAGCTTCAAACTGTAGTCGATTAGCCATTTCATGTCTTTTTTACGTACGCACGCACTTACCTGTAATAAAGCATGGTTGGATCTCAAAAACTCGACAAACTTGGGGACAACACCAGTGGCAATGACGTCCTTGATGGGAGGGTTCTTTTCCTTGGACAGGAGCTTGCGGAACTTGGTGGTGGCATCGTACTGTTTCTCGACATCGTTCGAGTTGACATCGGCAATCAAGGCGACCAAGTTGGCATGGAGCTAACAGGAAATAGTCAGTATGCTGTGCCAGACGACG
This sequence comes from Mucor lusitanicus, assembly GCA_010203745.1. Lineage (NCBI taxonomy): Eukaryota > Fungi > Mucoromycota > Mucoromycetes > Mucorales > Mucoraceae > Mucor > Mucor lusitanicus. The sequence goes on along the minus strand of JAAECE010000005.1, from coordinate 3,375,638 downwards.
CCATTACGCTCGACACACTTACATTGATATCGTCCTCAACTTCAATATCGTCCTCACTGTCAGACATGGACGCGCTGGGGATATTCATGTTGCGACGCTTGGACAAGTTTTCCTCACGCTTTTGCTTTCGGATTTCGACAGTGTGCTTTTGTCTGCGGTTTCTCACTTGGTCAGAACCGAAAGCGTCCTTGTTCTTGAAGGCGTTCTTTCTGTCGGCAGCTGCGGTTTTGTCCATTTCTCGCTCTCGTGTGTGTGTGATAGATTCAAGAAGAAGAAGAAGAAGAAGAAGAAGAAAAGGGGTCGAGCCCAAGGGGGGGGTAATTTTGATTTAAAAAACATTTTTTTTTTACCTTACAGGCGCGTCACACACCCGACAGGCTAACTAATAAAATACGGCAATGCTGCGTAAAATGCAGCTTTTTTTCTCAAATCATGCTGCCTTTCCAAAAACAAGTCTTGACTGAAATTGTAACAGAAGATGGCTTGTTGATTATATCACCAGGATTAGGCCTATTTCAGATCCTATGTCACCTTGTGCAGGTCTACTCGGGCGGCAATCACTTGATTCTCTTGATCAACACCTCCAAAGAGCAGGACGAATTGCTGCAGGAGCAGCTGATTGCCTTGGGCGTCTCCAGCCAGCATGTCATTCGACGCATCGAGTACAATACCCCCGCAGAGAAGCGAAGCAGCATGTATCGCGAAAGCGGCATCTTTTCCATCACCTCCAGAATCCTGGCCGTGGACATGCTGCTGGAGCGTATTCCGACATCATTGATCAATGGCATTATCGTCTACAATGCACACAGGTGAGCAGCAGCATTACATAGAAGGGGGTCATGCCCACTGATACCCTGTTGATTTCTAGAGTAAAGCCCAATTCAATGGAAGAGTTGATTCTGCGCATCTACAGAGAACACAACCAGCAAGGCTTCATCAAGGCATTCTCGGATCGACCTGAAGCATTTGTCACCGGCTTTGCGCCCTTACAAAACACCATGAAGTCCTTGTTTCTGCGCAAAGTGCATTTATGGCCTCGATTTCAAGTGACTGTAACCGAGGACTTGGCAAAGACCAACGACAATGTGATTGAATTGCGACAGCCCATGTCAGAGTCCATGGACGTTATACAGCAAAGTCTGGTGCAGTGCATGGAAGAGACGTTGGCGGAATTGAGACGAGCCAATCCTCAGATCGATGTGGGCGAGTTGACCATAGAGAACTCGTTTTTCAAGTCGTTTGATGCCATTGTCAGACGCCAATTGGATCCCATATGGCACAGAGTGTCTTCTGCTTCAAAGCAATTGGTGGGTGATTTAAAGATTCTGCGTCAGTTGTTGGGGTAAGCCGAGTGATAATAGTATATATATACATGCTGACTATCTTTTGTTATAGTTACTTGACTACCTATGATTGTGTCTCGTTTTACAGCTTTATAGAGACCGTGATTGCTGCCAACACGGCACATGACGGTAAGCAGATCAAGCAATCGCAGTGGCTATTACACGAGGCGGGCAACAGAGCCATTGCGGTGAGTAGAGAGTTGCAAGTTATTTGCCCTCCCCTTTGCTGATTGTATGTGATATAGGCTGCGCGGAAAAGAGTTTATGTAAAACAAGGCGAACAAGAGTTTGACGAGCTGCCAAAGAGACAAGACGACGACGACGACGACGCCGTGATACCGCCACACATCAAACTGGTGCTTGAGGAACAGCCCAAATGGCAGCTGCTAAACACCATTTTGCTAGAGATTGAACAAGACAGCCTGCAACTGAATGACGGTCAAGGCGCGCCTGTATTGGTCATGGTGTCTGAGAAACGAACGTGCTCGCAGCTCAGAGACTACATGACTCGCATCAATGAGCACCAGCAACAAGACGAGCCGCCCTTTTTGAACAAGATTGCACACAACTTTTTCAAATGGAGAGTCAACATGCATCGTATGCAAGTAGCAGAGGCAGCGGCACCAGCGCAGCCAGCGCCGCCTTCTTCCATGCGAGGCAGAGCGCCACCCAACAAGCGAAGACGTGTCCGAGGTGGGTCTGCAACAGCCGCCAGCAGCAGCAGCAGATCAATGACGCTGGCAGACACATTCAAAGAGGACATTGTAGACACCATGTCAGCCCTGGACAAGCAAGACGACGAGGACGAGGATGACGACGACGCATTTCGCGGGGTAGGTCCTACCTTGGACTCGCCAGCGCTACACAAGCATCAGGATGACATACTACCCACCTTTGAAGAGATACCCAGCACCTCTTTGATCACTATCCAGTGCTACGAGGACGATGCCAACGAACAAGTCCTGCAAGACGCACAACCGCGCTTCATCATCTTGTATGACCCTAACCCAGCATTTGTGCGCCAAATCGAAGTGTACAGGGCACAGCACCCCACCGTCGATATCCGCGTGTATTTCATGCTCTACGAAAACTCGGTAGAAGAGCAAAACTACCTTAGTCTGATCCGAAAAGAAAAGGAGTCCTTTGAGCGTCTGATTCACGAGAAATCCATCATGGCGATTCCTTTACCCGATAAGCGACCAGAGCGACAGGATCTTGTAGTGCGTCCCACCAGCTCGCGCGTGGCAGGTGGTCAAGCCAAAGTGGCTACGACGGGGCCTCAGATTGTCACTGTGGATATGCGCGAATTCCGTAGCTCACTGCCGCCCATCTTGTACGCAGACGGCTTCAAGATTGTGCCCTTTACATTGCAAGTAGGCGATTACATTCTGAGTCCCGATATGTGTGTCGAGCGTAAATCAATTGCAGATCTCATTCAATCCTTTAGCTCGGGCAGATTGTAAGTCAATGTGTGTGTGTGTGTGTGTGATACAGATACTAACTGTGATTAGGTACACGCAATGTGAACTCATGTCTGCGTTTTATAAAACACCCATCCTCTTGATTGAGTTTGATCAAAACAAGTCCTTTTCCTTGCAGGCTGTATCCGACATGCGAGACAACATTCGCATCACTGATCTCTCCTCCAAGCTGGTCTTGCTGACGCTGGCGTTTCCCAAGCTCAGGATCATTTGGTCCTCCAGTCCGCACGAAACCGCTAAAATCTTTAGCGAGCTCAAGGTATGACATTTAATTTAACATGGCGGGGTAACACTTGATCTAAAATGTAGTCTATATACACAGAAAACCGAACCGGAACCTGACTCTGAGGTAGCAGCAAGCATTGGCGCAGAAGGCCATGAAGATGGCGATACCGTGTATAATATGACACCACAGGAAATCCTGCGCAGTATGCCAGGCGTCACTTCTGCCAACTATCGTCTTTTGATGCACCATTTCCAGGATTTGGATGAATTAGTCCATGCACAGCAAAAGACACTAAAGGAACTGATTGGCGAGGAGTTTGGGCGAAAGTTGTACAACTTTATACACAAGAAACACACACGAGTTGTTGAAATAAACTAGTAGTATAGCAGCGTCTCTGCTTCTCTTTTTCTTTTCTTTCTTTATCATCCCTTTATCCAGCATGGCCAGACAAACTGTTTCCGAGACAAAACTCTTGAAGATTCTCGAACTCAACGGAAAACTAAAACGTCAGTTGGATATTCCAAGAATCCCTGTTTCTGAAGCAAGTCGATCGTAAGGACGAGATGCCACCATCGACATTGTATTTATTTAACACTACTTGATAGATTGATCGATTACTGTCAATCCACCCCTGATTTGATGTTACCTTCAGTTTGGGGCAATAGACATCCAGACCCCTTTGCCGAGCCTGCAAATGGATGTGGCGCATCATGTCAAATCATGTAGTAGTAGTATACTCAATAATATACCTTTTTATACCCCCCTTCTCCTTATAACATGCCTCTTGGCTTTACCAGGATACAGAATTATGTCATCTTTAATACATTACTCGAATAAAAAATAAATAAAAAAAAGATTGAATCAAACCAGGAAAGAAAGAAAAAAAAGTACCAGATGCTCATCTTATTCAACATGTCATTCATATGCAGCTCAAACCACAGAGTTTCCCAAACAAACAGATGGATTGATAATCTCCTTTTCCTCCCCATAGATTGGAATTCCTTAATAGGGTACGATCATCTCATCTTTCTGTTGCTAGGTGACCCTCTTTTGATTTAGATCACCGCTCGTTCATGCTTTCATAAATAAACGCACAACTTGCATCTCTTTTTCTTTAGTTTCTTGTTTAATTATTCACCATGGCTTCTCACATGCTCCGTCGTTCTCTTGCTACTTCAGCTGCTTCCACTGTAAAGATTGGTTTGATTCCTGCTGATGGTATCGGTAGAGAAGGTAAATAGCCACAACATGTCAAAAAAAAGGGCAGATCAGAAATTCCAGGGACCGATCACTCATCATTCTTGTTAGTTATTCCTGTATGTTGTATACCTGGCATGAGTCCTGTCGCCACAGACAACAAGATCACTAACTTTATTGGTTTGTATAGGCTGCTCGTCAAGTCCTTGAATCATTGACATCTGGTCCCAAGTTTGAATTTGTTGACCTTGATGCTGGTTTTGAACTCTTTCAAAAGACGGGTACATCTCTTCCTCAAGAGACAATTGACATTTTGAAGAATGATTGTCATGGTGCTCTTTTCGGTGCTGTCAGGTAAGAAAAAGAGAGATGTGCGCGTGTGTGTGTGTGTGTTGATGCTGACATTGGATTCCTCACTATAGCTCCCCTTCTCACAAAGTCGCTGGTTATTCTTCTCCTATTGTTGCCTTGCGCAAGCATTTGGACTTGTACGCTAATGTCCGTCCTGTCAAATCTGTCAACTCGCCTGCATTCCCCAACCAAAAGTTGCTGGATATGCTCATTATCCGTGAAAACACTGAATGTTTGGTAAGTCTTTTTTTTACATTCTAGAAGGGAGAAAAAAAATCTGACGTGTGTTGTCGCCTACTATAGTACATCAAATCAGAAAGAGAGGAAGTAGATGCCAACGGTTTAAGAGTGGCATGGGCTGATCGCAAAATCTCTGAATACGCTTCCCAACGTATCGGCAAGATGGCTTTCAACATGGCATTGACCCGTGAAAAGCTTCGTTCCGAGGTGCCTTTGGCCAAGCGTTTCTGGCAACACAATCCTCGCGTCACCATTGTCCACAAATCCAACGTCTTGAGCATCACTGACGGCTTATGGCGTGAAACCGTGCGTGGCGTCAAGGAGAAGAACGCTGAGCTCTACAAGGGCGTGGACATGGAGGAACAATTAGTGGATTCCATGGTGTACCGCATGTTCCGTGAACCAGAGGCATTTGATGTCGTTGTTGCTCCTAATCTCTATGGTGATATCATTTCTGATGGTGCTGCTGCTCTTGTTGGTTCTTTGGGTGTTGTTCCCTCTGCCAATGTCGGTGATCACTTTGTCATGGGTGAACCTGTCCATGGCTCTGCCCCTGATATTGCCGGTAAGGGTATTGCCAACCCTATTGCTTCTATTCGCTCTGCTGGTATGTTGTTGGAACACATGGGTTACACTTCTCAAGCTCTCAAGGTCTATGATGCCGTTGATGCTGTCTTGGCTGATGCCTCTGTTCTCACTCCTGATCTTGGTGGTAAGAGCTCTACCAGCCAAGTGACTGAAGCCGTTCTCAAGAACCTTCGTGCCTAAGAAAGCTCTTGGTTTGGATTCCTTTTGTACAATATTTTAAATAAACTACTATTAGAGTAAGATACATTCTCTTGTATTGAATAACACATTATCAAGTGTCATTATTAGGGGGATGTCGCTAAAGCGTCCGAGTCATTTACATGTGCAGTGGTATCATTGCTTTATTTAATAAGCTGCTGCTAAACCATTCTTTCTAGGATCACTTGCAGCATGAAGGGTACCATTACTAAAACGTCTGATGGCTTGAGAAGCGGATACAGTGCCTGTTTCTGCCAAGTTGCGAAGCTATAAAGAAGGAGGCGTTAGATCAATTTACCATCTAGAGTATTCCGAGCCCTTCTTCTTACCAAATGTCCCTTCTGAGTGAGCACAGATAACACCTCACTGCTGTATCCTGTTTCAAATTGCACTTCATTTGGAATCAATTGATGGTGAATACGAGGTGCCTTGACAGCGTCAAACACATTTTGGTGGAAATCGTACGTGTTGAGAATCACATTGAGGGTAGCTGTCAAAATCTGGGATCCGCCAGAACCACCCACGACAAGTTCTAAATTGTTGTTCTCGTCTTCAATAATGGTGGGTGTGATGGTAGAGAGCGGTCTCTTGAAAGGTGCAATGTAGTTGTAAGGGCTGGGATACAGGCCAAAGTTGTTGGGAACACCCGGGATGCTAAAGTCGTCTAATTCATCGTTCAAAATGATGCCAGACACGGGATCCATAAACTTGGCGCCAAACATGAGGTTCACTGTGGACGTCAATGAGACGGCATTGTCGTCTTTGTCAATCACGGACAGGTGCATTGTGCCGTGAGGATCGTTGTTTTCGTACTTGGGCTCGTAGTAGCTGTAATCATGCGTCTTGTCCTTTAGGAACAGTCAGTATGTGGGTATATAGTCATGGCTGGCACTTACATCTGTCATGTTTCTTCTCACTTGATCTGCCCACTCTTTGCTAATGATCTCCTCGATGCGCTTTTCGTTATCCAAAAAGTCGGGGTCACCAATCTCTGTACGGAACGCAAATCCATACTTGAGGGCTTCGACAAAACGATGTATATTCAAGGGCGTAGGGCCAGTGACATTGAACAGATAAGGCTCAATAATATTCAAGACACTCAAAAGAGCAGGGCCGCTTGTGGGTGAGGATGTCGTAATCACTTTGCGTCCATGATACCAGGTGCTGATGGTGGGTCGAACCAGAGGTCTGTAGTTCTTCATGTCCTCCAAGGTCAAGATGCCTCCAGCTGCTTGTGTAGCATTGACAATGGATTCCGCAATCGTGCCCTATAATGTCCTCGTTTGTTACACAATCAGCATATTCGTCATTCATGTATAGCAACAAACCTCGTAAAATACATCAGGTCCCTCCTGTGCAATCGTGCGTAAAGTAGCGCCGAGCGTAGGCCGTCTAATAATATCACCAGGAACAGCAATCTTGCCAGAGGGAGCATATACCTTGGAAAATTCAGGGGAGGCTTCAAGCCAAATTTTTGATTTCTAGCATTATTCAAATATTGAGTCATTGCATTCCTCAACTAAAAAAGTCACCCTACGTACCACTAGTTTACTATACAGCAGCTCTGTTACTTCAAATCCGCCTTCAGCTACTTGGATAGCTGACTCGAAAAGATCTTGCCAAGGTATTCTGCCATGTCGTTGATGGGCTAATTCAAATCCCCTAATCTCGCCACTGATAAAATAGCCGTGTAATCTCAGTCTGACTATTCCACTCTTTTTCAATCCTATACTTACGGTACACCTACGGATAATCCGCCTATTTGAGCAGCCATAGGATTATCCACAAACATGTCTCTATAAGAAGCAGCAGGTGCAGTCTCTCTGAAATCAATGTGCTCGTAATCGGTGCCATTTCGAATCAGCATGAATCCACCACTAAAAAAAAGCGATAGAATTTGTCAGCGTTTCCTTATCTCCTTCTTCCCATGACGTTGAGAACATGGATGGATCACAATAAAAGTGGACTATTAATTACCCGCCAATACCTATCAAATGTGTTAAACCAATGAATATTACGCCATTTCTGACAATTCAATGCAAAGCTTACCAGTAGCAAAACTATTCACAACACCAATACAAAGAGCAGAGGCAATAGCTGCATCGACTGCGCTTCCTCCCTTTTTCAAAACTATTGATGGCATGTCATCAGCAGATGGACTACTGACCTCCTCTCTGCCTGTCTGATCACTTACTTTTTAAGCCTGCATCCGAGCATGTCTCTAATTCCACAGCAACAGCACCTTGTTGACCTACCACGAGATGTGGAGTAGTGATGGAGCCTTCTATTCATTTATCGGTCAGTATATACATATATATACTCTGTTGCCCAATTGATGTGTGTATGGTTGGTACCTGAACTGTCTCCATGTAAAAGTGACACAACTACGCCTACCGATGAAATGACAAGCAATGCCGCCACAGTAACAAAGAATTGATGGCTTCTGCTGCTTCGTTTCTCTACGTTTCTTAACAGTGCTTGTCTCTCCTCATCATTGCTTTTTGCCATTGTCTAAGATGGTCGATTTAAAAAAAAAATAGTAAAAAATAGTAAAAAGGGAAAAAAAGAGTATTTTAGTCGATCCGTCCGCCTTTTCTTTTTTATATTCCCAAATTAAATTTACCCGATTTAGAATACAATGGATATGTGCACCACCACCTCAAATTTCTCACTCGTCGGATGCCAGGAACATGACTCACTATGAGCTGCTCACATGTTCAAGTAGGCCTTTTTGAACATGGCAGGGTGAATTACGTAAAAGTTATTGGAATCTGTTGTATTGGGATCTGTTTTTATGTAAAATTTATTAGAATCTGTTGTATAGGGATCTGTTTTTACGTAAAAAAAAAGGGTTATACAAGACAGGTGCGTAAATGAAATGTGATTCAAGGTTTATTCTTGTTAGACTACATATGGAATATTGTAACAAGTGTAGTGATCCACACTGCAATTATTTCAATCATGCATATTGAGACATCAGTATTGAACATGTATATGTATATATATATCCACTACTTTGACAGGTGTTGATCATTAATGGAAAATCTGTCATTACACACATCCTATATGCATCACAACAAATGACTCTACTGCTTGCTCAATAATATTTAGGGTATTATTACTATTTGAACAATCGAAAATTACTTTCTGGCCTGAACAACAATTTTAAACTTTGAGTTTCGTCTTTAAGTATAGTGGTCTCAAATCATAATAAAAATGAAGGCTTACATTAAACTTTGTATCTATATCTATAATGCAATCACTGTTTGTACAGATTTTATAACAAAAGAAGCAACAAAATTGCTTTTAAATTCACATTTCTGTCAAATTATCAACGTGCGATGTTTGTATGTAAACTACATTTTCTGAATAGTGAATTTACGAATTAAAGTCATCTATACATCCATCTATACATCCAGTTATTAAAGGATGTGTATTGTATGAACTTACAAGTTGTTCTGTAACTTCAAAATGACAAAAATTAACGAAATTAAATTTAAAATTGTCCAGCAGGAAGTAATTTTCGATTGTTCGAATAGTAATACCCTTTAGAGCTGTTGAATCGTTTTTGTTTCGTGTCAATAATACGATGATTTTTCGTCGAGATATCGCCTAAGAGGGGTTCATGCAAAATCAGCTGTGATAAATAAGAGTAAGGGAAAATTTGAGAAACACGACAAATTTTTTGATTTCTCACGCTAGAGTTATGCTAGAGCTTCAAGCTACAGCTCATTCAAAAGGTGATTTTTAGTTCTAAACAATGGGCACAATGGAAAGTAAAGTTTTGATGACAGAAACCCTTCAATTCTTAAAAAAAACTTCAAAACAGCACCATCAAAAATCACCTAAATACTGCAAACCAAGAAAATTGATACTAGTACCATCAGATCTTCCTTTAAATTCTGTAGAGAAATAATGTAAGGCTTAAGGGGTGCTTACTATCAACTATCAACGAATTTTGAGGTTCATACATTTCAGAATTCATGGTGAATTAATTGTGAATCCAAATTTTTAAACAGCAATTGTTACACTCCACATGAAAAACGCAATTCTGCATCTGGATATCAGGGTTAGCAGCTCAAGCACATCTAGCCTCAGCCAAAATGCCAAAATTCAAATTTCAATATCTTGTCTTCTAAGCCCTTCTAGATGTTCGAAATAGTGCCAAATGATTGCTATCAATCACCATTTACATCCTAAACCTGTATTTCTATTTTTTTTGGATCGATCCAAATCGATGAAATTCACGTTTTTTCATGAGTACTAGTAAGGGAGAATTGTTAAAAATCAAGCGATCGCAATTTCGGACGCGAAAACGACACTTTTTACTATGCTATGTATTAAATCAAAATGACCGCACAGATGAAGGTTAACCTGTGCAAGTGCTATTTTAAAGGTTGTTTATGCCAAATCTTGACTTTTTCTGGAAAAACCGCTTTTTGTATTTTCGCAAAATTCTTTTTCTTTTTATTCTGAAAGTATTTTGAAATTGACACCATTGAATGCGCCTTTAAATTATCTCTTTAAGTATATTAGAAATTAGTATACGCTGAGCACACTTTATATAGCTAATTTTAACAAAAAAGCTTACAAATTGTCAAATCATATCGATATGAATTAAAAAAAATCACTGCAAAAAAATCATTTGGGTACCGCAAAATATTTGTGGCACACCTCATTCAGATTCCGCGTGCACTGCAATGCTATGCGATGCCGCAGCCTAATGGTGACTGCCGTCACCCTCAGTAACGCATTTTTTTTCGCACTGTTTTTCATTGGACGGACTTTTTCTAACAAACCATATACTTTTTATTACTGCAGTATTTATTGAATCCAACACCACTTCCACTGGAAGAAGCGTGTTTTCGCAACCACGAGCACTACAGATGATGTTTTTGAAGTTAGTTACAGTAGGTATCAGCTGACGACGAGAACCACCTTCAGCGGTACAGAATTCAGTAATACAGTTCGAATTACAACACAACAACAGTTTATTATTTTAGGTCACTTCGCTACGATATTCTATTCTTTGTATTTGGTTTGTATATTTCTTTTCTTTGGTTGCCATGGATTACATCTATTCCACCTTTTATTACTTTCTTTCTCGTAATACTGAGCATTCTTTAGTTTGCTCTATTATTGCGATTTATTCTTTCTATTCTTTCCCCTTTTCTGTACGCAACTATTTTTCTGATGTTGCTACACCACAGTGCTATGGTGTCTCTTTTGATGCATTGTATCGCTGGCAGTGCTGCTCTATTGTGGAGTAGCCTTGCATTCTTTTTGTTCTTCAGGTACTACTGTACTACTGTAGTTCTCTAATAATACTGGTGGTATTGCTGTTTTTGCTTCTTATTATGAGGCAAGCATGATACTTTTTTCTTTTTTGCACTCGTCAGTTTGATGATGCACATTGCATGTTACCTTTTTTTACAGTATGGATAAATACTAATACTATGTTCAACACCATAATAAGCGATACTTCTTATTCTGATTTACTGTAATTTCAAAACTAGTAGTATCTTTGATAGATTATGTTGAGTCCACAGAAGTACCGGAGCCTTAGGAACTCAGCAGTGATAGTTGTCGGATCATGCTTATACTTGTTGTTATTTGTGCTCTTTATTATGTTGTGAATGTCAAGGAACAGTCTATATATAGAGACTCTTGAATGTCTGTGCCTCAATAATGATAGAATCCTTTACAGATCGATATCGTATATATAAGAAGCTCAATGTACTGAATATAACAGCTACAAGTATTCAGTGATTAAGCGATAATAGTAATTTTGTATATGAATGTTATACATATTTTCAGTTAATAAAGAGAGAACTTAGTTTTAGTATCTGGTTAATTTTTTGCTAAACCTATCTTCCATTGTATCTTACACTCACGGATAATACTGTACAACAACAAATCAGTTCTCTTTTTGATTATATAATCGTTTCGGTAAAACATTGATTCTGATGACTGGCGGCTAAGAATCTGATTGACAAGGCGATTTTTTTCACAACATTATAGTAAGAACATATCCCAATCAATATCATTTTTTGATCTTTGAAAACCCTCCGCCTCACAGTTATTTTGCTTGTCCTTCACATTCAATTTTTGAATATTACGACTAACAACATTATTTCCACTGCTATAAAATGACATCTTAAGCACATTGACTTATACAAGGTTCAACTCTTCATATTTAGATTACCAGTGTCGGCATATTAACTTATACAAGGTTCAACTCTTCATATTTAGATCACCAGTGTCGGCACATTGACTTATACAAGGTTCAACTCTTCATATTTAGATCAACAGCGTTGCGAACGCTTTGTTTCGCAGAGCCTCCAAGGATAGCTCCGAGGAGGCTAAGGCTTTCATAGTCAGCATGAAAGCCTTCCGATCAAACATGCTTGAGGACACCACCACTGCTGCCATGATGAAAGCCTATGAACAGCGTTCTCTGTAAATGATTGTTTTTTCACCTAATTTTATTTAATACAGTAGATCAATAAAAAATCATTACAAAAGCAGTAATAATACACAGACAGTGCAGTGGAATTATGGTTAAGATTATTTCACGAAAAAAATAAAAGCAAGTGAGAAAATACAATAGCAGCAATCAACTATAAATGTACCAGTGATATATTTCATGAATGCCGTCAGTTATTGAAATACAGGTTTTTATCTGGTTTCTCACATTTCGTCCTTTTTTTTTACTGTTCACTCTATTGCAAAAGAAAAAACACGCTCTACTCGCAATGTCTGCTACTACTGTAGTATGGAAAACGTTTCTACTACATTGTCCTTGTTGGCCAGTGGCAAGTATCATTTCTATTCACAAATTGAAATGTGTATTAATCGCTGTCTGAAAATAATACAGCCTCACCTCAAGCTTACTTGGATTTTATGCATTATCAATTGAGTTCTCATGGTTTTGTTATACATCAAGCAGTTGTGTCATAAACCACGCTATCATAACTGTTCCTGAATCAAGAATCATGCAATCAAGTCCTAATTAAGTCAAGTGTAACCATCTCGGTGTTCAGGAGCTAAGTCCATGTCTCGGTGTCCAGGAGTTAAGGCCATATCGGTGTTCAAGATCTAGGCTTAGTAATTAGTAATCATGAGTCAATATGATTACTAATTATTATCACCAAGCAATCATTGTGTCATGCCAAGCTTTCCTGCAATCTCATCTATGTTTCATGTCAAGCATCTATCAATGTCAAGTATCTGACATTGACACTCTCATGCAATTATGACTCGTGTTTCTGATTACGAACCATTACGTTTACCCATGTCCAAGTTCATGTCTCGGCACTTCTTATTGCCAAGAGCTCCATCAAGTATAAATACCATGCCCTTTCTTGTCTCCAAGTTGTCCATTGTGGATTATCTTGTATATCATCATCCTTTCAAGTATCAAGATAATCATTTCTCTCCTCTTTTAATAAATCATATTATTATCCAAGCACCACGTTCACGACAAGTTGATGGTTCATTTTTGAAAATCAATGATTGTTTGGCAGCCCGCCGATTGCCAACTAGCACTGACACTGCTGCTGTGAATCCTGCCATGACTCTTGTGGGTGATATTGTCGCTGCTGCTACTGCTGCTAGTGCTACTGACAGCGCTCTTTCACAAAGCGCATTGCATTTGAATACTGCAAAAAAGCGTAAGTTTGAAGAGACATTACTAGACGGACAGTCATTCATGTTGTACTCGTAGAAATCCAAGATTTATGTAAAAGTCATGGTTCCAAGCTGAAGAGCTTAATGTCAACAGAGTTGACTCTGCGCCACCAAGGAAAGCAAGCCTTGAACAGAGGCAAGCTGGATGGAACCATGAAGGTTCCAGAAACAAAAAACAACGTTGGATGCCTTGGCTTAGAGATTGAATCGATTGGAAACGTGTACAAGGTGCTTGACTTTATCCGCAATATCAAGCTGTTGTATTTGTATGCTGGCTGCAAACGTTTGAAGATTGATTTGCTCAATGTCAATGAGGTTTTGCCCGATGCGATCCAAGCTCGAAGACTCAGACGTCTTATTTTCCAAGCAAAACGATTGTATGAGGTGGTTGAAGCATTTGGCTTTGGTGCTCTGTTGTTGCCGGTATTTTCAGACAAGAAAATACTGTGTGGCTTGACTGACAAGGACTTTATCAGTCTGATGGATTTAGCAAAAGAGTTGGACTTGGTCAAGTTCCTCAAGGCTGCCCATGCTTGGTCTCCTTTTGCCACGTTGGAGTTTGAGCTGGGGCAAATCACTAGGGAATACAAGCTTAGTTTTGATTCTTTGCAATGCTACTTTGGTAGCATGTATAATAAAAGATAAAGGCTCCAATTTTCATTAGACATTATAATCGAAAAATGGCTTCTTTGTTACGACAATGGTTCCTCTTGTCAATTAATAAGCTTAAACACACATTGATATATATGCGTGTGTATACAAGCCATCAAGGTTGTTAAGTGTAGAAAAATTTGCTTGCGATGAACATATAAGAAAGGCACGTTTACCTCTTTGTCTCTCTCTTTCTTTCTTTCATTCATTCATTCATTTTCATCTATACAACATATACATATACAATGGAACACATCACTAGAATCATGGAAGAGTTGCGCCTCACTGCTTGGCAAGCCACAAATTGTGTCAGAGACGCCGTCAATGCTCAAAAAGCGCAAGCTGCTAGTCTCCCGCCTAGTTCTCCCAGCCACGAGGAAAACGTGGAACCACCTGCTGCTCCTGCCCCTGGAGCCTTTGTTGTTCCTCGTCAAGCCCCATTCAGACAGGAACAAACATATGCAAGACTGGCCCCGGACGATGTGTTGGACTTTAATCAAACAGCAATCACCATCCCTGTTACATACGGTGATGAATTTTACACTGATTGTGAGCCATCAACAATACGTCTCATCAATTTGGTCTTGCTGGATGGGCTTACAGAACAAGTTGCAAACACATTCATTTACGTGCATGGATCGACCATCTGGTACTGTACTGAGAATAATTGTTCGCGTGTTTGAGAAAAACCGATATTAAGCGGCATAGGTATTGATTCAACTATCCAAACTGTTAGTGCTATATATCATTGAAAAGCGTAGGTTTCACCCTTTCGAATGACGTAATTAAAAGCCAAAACGAATAATGTTTGAGCTGATAGTAGATCAATGAACATAGACATACCAAATTTTCTGATTTCTGAGAAATGTATATCGTAAATTCAACTTGTAATATCTTCCGCAATTTAAGTCGGAAAATTCTAAAATTTGCCGAGGTATTTGCTAGGTATGTAAATATTTGGAAAATTAATTGAAAGATATAAAAAGCCGCCTTATTTTTTTTCTTTTGCCCCTTATCTTTACTTCTTTACTTCTGTTATCTTCTTACACTATGACCAAGGTTCTCTCTAAGGATACTCAAGATTCATTAAAGATTTTGCTGCAAAAAAGAACACCATACAGTGAGATTATGAAACAACTCCCAAATGTTGGAAAGACCTCTATCAGCAAATATAACAAGAAGTTTTTTGGTGGTGCTAAACCTACTTGCCTCGGGAGAAAGCCAAAAGTATCAGTACAAACTCAGCAATACATAGCCAATAGGATACGAAACGGCAAAAGAGATGGTCCTAAAGGTGCTGTCCAATTTTTGGCCTCTCAAGGTATCTCCATGACAATTGATGGTGTTAAAAAGATGCTGCGAAAGAAAGGGTTCAAGGCTAGAAGAAGAGTCAAGACCAATATGATCAGCGCTGACAACAGAAAACTCCGCTTGGCTTGGGCTAAGGCTCATAGACATTATCAGGTAGCTGATTGGAGAAAGTGGGTATTCTCTGACGAGACTAGAGTGAATATGTGGGGCTCAGATGGCATCTCTTACTACTGGTCTGACAAGTCTGGCACTATGCGACCTCACGAAGTCAAGACCCAAGTTCAAAATAATGGTGGCGGGGTTATGTTTTGGGGTTGCATAACAGCCGATGGACCTGGTTATGGTACTACAGTACTTGAAGGAACTATAAAGTCCGAGGAATACATCGAAATTCTGCAAACGTCTCTCCTCGATACACTAGAATACTATGGGAAGGAAGTATCTGACATCAGATTTCAACAAGACAAGGCCACTCCTCACAAATCAGCGGTCACACAGAGGTGGTTCAACGAGAATGGCTTCTCTACTGATGAGATACTCTACTGGCCAGCTCAGAGCCCGGACTTAAACCCCATTGAGCACTTCTGGGCCGAACTCAAGCGTCGTTTAGATGCTTATAGTACCCACCCCACTTCAAAGGAAGAGTTGGCTGATAGAATCTCCACGGAGTGGAACAAATTTACGAAGGAAGACTGCCTAAAGTACATAGATAGTATGCCTAATAGAATAGAAGCTGTAATTAAAAGTAAAGGTGGACCTACACCCTATTAATAATAAACAATCACTTTAACCAAATTCCCAAATTATTGAAATACTTTTACAGACGTCTATTACTCAATGAAAAATAAAGTCACGTGACATTTGAATACATCATTAAATAGCGTAAAAGTAGCTCTTTCAAATGATGTAACCATCATTTCGATATCTCTATCTTGAAACTATACACAAGCGTATAATAGCAATATTGCAAAACACGCGAACAATTATTCTCAGTACAGTATTTCTTGAAGACATTGGACCAGTTCTTGATGCACGGAACCACCCCGGATGATTTGAACCAAACACACTTGCAAAGTAGAGAAGCCCTGGAAGCCGCCTTTGATGCAGGCAGAATTCATATTGATGATCGACCAGCAACAGTTTCCAACTATTATAACACAGTGTATGTTGACGTTTTTTTTCCAAGCCCAGAAAACAACGATATCATGAAAATTTGCGCTGCCTTGATGAGAAGCATCACACAACGTCGCTGCTTGCCAGCACAATCAACTGATAATCTTGGCATTAAGTAAAAAAAAAAAAGGAAGAGTCTTTATATTATACATTTGGACCTAGTAGAGGGTAGCGTTAGGCATGACAGAGAGCGATAGGTAGTGTTATCGCGATATCTGGTGGTAAATGTTGTTGATGTCTTGTTTAAAGTAGTGGTAATTAATGCAAGAGCACTAACCATAAGGATTCATTTGCGTAACCTCAATGGGCTTAGGCGAGCTATCGTCATAGCATGATTAATGTAGTTAAAAGGGGAAAAACAAAGATACAATTTAAATCCTTCTTTATTCGAAAGTAAGATAAGGTGCAATCATTCATCATGTCTATGGTATTTATACTTTTCAGATATTGAGATATCTGGCAGTTGCACCGTCAACTGTCAGATGGTCCGTAATGTCAGTTTGTTGAGTTTCTGATTTACATAATTAGTACGATTTTCTAATTTGAGTTTTGACATATTTGTATATGAAATGCATAGAGCAACCCTACTTGGTCTATGCGGTTTGAGATACCTTCATTTTTATGATTCGATTTATTTTGTTAGCAATGGATTTGTCATTGCTCCGTTATTCCTCGGTTAAATTGAATATTTGGTTTATAGCATTTTAGTTCCTTTTTTGGGTCTGACATCCATTACAGAGTTTTATGTGATGGATAGCATGTAATATGTTATGTGAGGAAGCTAATATAGGTACCACTTCAGCACAATTAGGATGTATGATAATCTTGACAGTCTCAAGGCGTGGTGCTTGTTATTTGATTTATCAAAAATAAATTATTTTAAAAAAGGTAGAAAATTAATCAGGTAAAGAGTATCGTTTACTACATTGCAATTGAGAGGGTTTACATAATATACGAACTGAGGGATCTGATGTGAGGATAAGGTATTAGATGGGTTGATCTGGGTGATAGGATGATAAATTGAATCTATTATTCTGAGCATGCCATAACTGGGATCGTAACTGAATCCAGTTTCATGTCAAAGTTTATGATCTGATGTGATCTGTGCTCGAACTGAATGTTTTACTAGTAATTTGAGATCCGGTTTAGAAGTGATACATCATTATTGTTGATGTGCGTATGTCTTTATTCATCTAGACTACTGTGCAACTGTGGTATCATCAGGACACAGTTGTTATATTTGAATATCTTTGTTATTGATTTAATTCTATTTGGATAAGGATGGCATCACTTAGCATTTTAAACATTGTAGCTGTGAAATCGAAATTCTTTGCTGCCTCATTATATAAAGTAGCTGCAAAGTCGAAATTATTTGTTGCTTTATTATGTAATACGGCTGTGACATCGAAATTCCTTGTGGCCTCCTTACACAGTGACGTATAACGAAGCAAGTTCGAGAACGATTACACTCTTTAAATTGACAAGGTTTCTTATCATAATGTCGGATACTAAGACAGGCATAAGGCCAGTTGCAGAAATACGCTCTGTTGGCAGTAAACTACTGTATTACTGCCTGACTAATTATACTACTGTATATGTATTGTCGAGTGTAATAACATCCCAAGTAAAAAAGGCTCTGTAATAGTCTGGTGCAAAATTCTTCAAGAAAGGCTATCGGCCGACCAAAACATGACTTAACATCATTTTTTATGCGGTGCACACTCATAGGAAGCCACACTTTAGGTGGTATATAGCACTTCACACAGAAGAGTATTCAACTCAATTTGATTTTGACAAACATACGTTTTTCATCTAGAGTGTAACCTTTTAAGAATCTGGAGTGTAACTCTTGGATATCTGGAGTGTCACACTTTTCTACAAGTCTGGTATTCAAGGAGGTTGTTAATGGCTTTGGGTCTGCTAAATTATGGTAAGCCAATGTTCAGAGAAATACAATTTGAGGAAAATTTAATCAGTTAATCAACCCAAATTTCTTAGGCCCCCTCAAAAGATATACTTGACAATATTTAATTTTATGGCTAGACGACCATCTAAAAGACTAAATTTCACCACCTCCAGGCTGAGGAGAAATTTTAGAATTTCAGAGATATGTTTCTTTAGCTTTCATTAACTTGATAAAAAACAAGTCCTACAACATTCGATTTCTCTCAATGTTAGCTTCGCTATGTGATGACAAATTTGCGTTTTTCATCTGGAGTGTAACTTGCTCTTATTTAAATAGACTGAATTTCACCGTCTTCAGAATGGTGAGAAATTTTAGGATTTTGGAGAAATGTTTTTGAAGTAAATTCTACAACATTTAATTTCTGCCACCCTTAGCTTTGCCTTCTGATGACAAACTTGCTTTTTTCATGTAGAGTGTAACATTTAAGTATCTGGAGTGTAACATCTTTTTATCTAAAAGACTGAATTTCACCGCCTACAGGATGGGGAGAAATTTTAAAATTTTGAGGAAATGTTGCCTAGACTTCCATAAAACTATTAAAAAAGAAATCATCTAACATTTAATTTCTCTCAACCTTAGCTTCCCCCTCTGATGACAAATTTGCGTTTTTCATCTGGAGTGTAACGTTTTTGCATCTGGAGTGTAACACTTTTTTATAAGTCTGATAGTGGATGACTTCCAAATGTATTAAAAGTGTTTTTTAACCGGGCTTTACATATTTTTTGAGGTTTTTACTCAAATGTAACCATGGTTTAACTTTGTTTTTAATTTTAAAATCTACAGCCAAATTTTGAAAATATTCGTCCAGGCCCCCACCCCCCCTTAACGAT
Source organism: Mucor lusitanicus (assembly GCA_010203745.1). NCBI lineage: Eukaryota > Fungi > Mucoromycota > Mucoromycetes > Mucorales > Mucoraceae > Mucor > Mucor lusitanicus. The sequence goes on along the minus strand of JAAECE010000005.1, from coordinate 3,356,394 downwards.
CGAATTTTAACTTCTTTGATGCTTATTCTACTGATTATCCTCAGAAGTGTCTTGATCATCCCAAATAATAAAGAGGAAGGCTTTGGTTATCGACTAAAACAAAACGTATTGTATTCTGTATCTTTTTCATCAATCTACGAAGAAACTCATAGAGGGTATCAAAATAAACAGTTAAACCAAGTAAATTTTTGCCTATACAGGTTTTGGAAGCCTTGATGATTTTAACCGAAAAATCCATTAAGCGAAGTTAAAGTTAATTTCAAAACAATTTTAAATTTAGTTTTGGAATTCATCCATTATCAAGGGTTCAGCCAAGGCTAAATTTGAAATTTATGTGTAAATCAAATAAAGGCCAAGTATCTATCAAGTCTGAAAGTCAGATGGTTTCTGTTTATGTAAAGTATGTTCAGGAAATATCATCTGGAATAGCACTTGTTACAAGATCGTGGATTCCATCAGTCAGTATAAAGTAGCTCACAAACGTACTATGGGCATCGGGAGATTTTGAACAGTGCAAAACTGTATTTTTTTCCACTGGTTGCACCTTTTGATCTTCAAACTCCCACCATTGATTTGTAGTGTGATCCAGAATATATGACCAGTAATGTCCAGAGATGTCCGTGCCATTGGGGTATATGACAGTGTGCAGAGTGTACATAAAGTTTGGTGTATAAGGATGTAAATGCTCTGTGTAGTACCTCTGCATGTTGATTTGTAGAGGTAAATCCACAACAGCATGTGGAACATTTGAGCCGGCTGCACCGCCTAAAACAAGACGCTATATATACATATGAGACATGACAGCGTTCAGTTACTTGAAACACGCCTACTTACATCTAGGCAGTAATTCAGTATAGGGAAAATTGCACACATTTTATTACTGTTTTTTAGCCAGCTGCCTAGTTTCTGCGCCAGTGTACTTGGAGTACTTGCCCCGAGCGTAAAAACGGCAAAGTTGTCAAGCAGTTCGTTGCGTAATTGAGCATCGCGGGCACCTTCCGCAACCATGTCTAATATATGCATCAGTGATGAATTCGTGTTAATAAAGTCGATTGAAACGATATGAATAATCAGTAGTTGTCAACTGTATCTAAGCGAAAGCAAAGAGACCTTTTTATTACAGGGCATCTCTTGATTGAAATAGAGTGGATCCCTGGATATGACTACTACACTGAAGATGAATATATCAGTGGAACGCAAGATTAATGTGTTCGGGTGTGGAATATCTGATGTAGAGTACACACATGAAGTGATGAGCGTGATGTATACGAAATGAGTGGATCTTGACAGTAAAGAGTTTGGAGCATGTTGAGTTGGGTGTTACCAGTGCGCAGACGATGATCAACATGTAATCAAACAACATGTCGAGTGGCTAGATCGAAAGTGACTATAGCTTGTCCAGGCATACGCTGTGTGTCCACGTGTTTGTGTGTGGAGCCAGATGTGCATGTAGTCTTCAGGCACATGTGGTGAACGTAGGCTTTGCATACAACAATCAGGCATTCGGAAGCGTCCTGTTGTGAGTTCAGACCACCAGCACCTGTTGTCAATGCAAGTGTTACAAGCTCTTGGGGGTATGCGACAAAGGCAAAGTCATCTTCGCCGTCCATGATTTGGAATGTCGCTCCCAGTAATTGTGTAAGTTGTAAAACAGGCAGCGTATGAGCAACAAATCAGCCCTTTCATTCTTTAAAAGACTTACCTGCGTTAATGACAGTAGCACTTTGTGTAATACGACGAAACAATCTCACTCTCTACTATTACTGTATCACGCCATTCATGTAGCAGATGCTTCCATAGTTGACTAACCCCTTTGGTCTTGCCAATCTGACAAAAACGTTAGTCAGCTGTAAATGCAAGTATGTTCAACGACTATAATACCTTCTTTGTGCAGACACTGGTGGAGTGGCGGTCGATCCTTGTTTATCTTTGCTAGAATGACAAAATATCATTTGGGCCTCTATTTTGCCAACGACTGAAGTAAACAGTTCTAATTTGGTTTATACCAACAGATCTTCTCCTATAGTTATGAAGCCAAAAAACAACAGCTAAGAGTTTTTTGCGCTCTTCCTTGTTGGAAGGAAGCTTCAATTTGAGCGTTCCAAACACTCCTTGTATGGATCGCATACCCCATTCAACAGCTTGTCGATGCTTGGTGATAATGGCATGCCTTTTCTGCGTTTCAGCATCGCCTCGATTCACACCGACAACATTTTTTCTCGGTACACTGAGGGTTTTGGTAGCAAATTCCCTTCTACACGGAAACGCAGAATCGGCAAGCAATTTAAACGGTTCAGGGCACTTGGGAGACAACAAAATCTCATACAGTGGTACGGAAATTTCAGCATCGTGCCAGGATCCGGAACAATTGCACCTATATTTTATGATGAGAAGCTTAAAAAAGAAAAAAGCAAGCTATACATTACCTCACGAAACAAATACAGCCGTCTGGAGTAAATACAATGACCTGAGAGGCAAAACAGTCGCTCTTTCATCCATTGTAGTAAGCATTCTGTTCCAATGGATCTGAAGGATGATGTTCTATCTTCAAATTCGTATAGTTTTTTTATATATATATTCGTATTATTTTCATACGAATAAATCTTTAACATAAATTTTTTTCACAAAAAAAAACGAGTTTTTTTTATTAACAGGTTGAGATTAACCAAATCGGCCCAAATGGGCCGACCCTTTCCTAATAAATATCTCTACCAAAACCACTCTTGATACAATGGCTTTATGTCAGGATGTCTATTGGGTCATGTAGTATTTGACAAATGAATGCTTGGTAGAAATAACACAAATTCATCTTTCAATAGTCAATCTTTTGAAGGGCTGTTTTTGAAAATTTTGGTCAGCCCAAATGGGCCGAGTTTTCTATCAGTGATAGCAAGAAAGATTTATACCTATTTTATGTATTTTCTTTTATAAACAAACTCATTGCAATATCAAATATTATTCAGGTTGTTTTATTCAGCCAAAACATCCTTCAAATGGTTTCTATGGCAACTTTCACATAATGACCTTTTGGGGCGTTTCGTTGAAATTTGAAAATTCTTTCAAGTAAATTAACAAAAGATGTCCATAACAAAAATAATTGCCTTATTACAGAAAATATTTTCAGAACCCTTGGACTATGCTATGAACACATTCATTGACACTATGAAGCACATATACGTTGGGAAACGTTTACTTTGTACCAGGCTCATTTGGGCCGACCTAATCTCTACTTGTTAATTTTAATTGACAAGTTAATTTTGGGGGTGGGGGGCCATAATTAACTTTGGCTGTGAAAGTTAATGGAAAACTAAAGTTAATTCCTTGTTTCATTTGTGTAATTTTTTCAAAAAAAACCAAATCCCGGTTAATCCATTCTATCAAAAGATTGTTACACTCCAGATACTCAAATGTTACACTCTAGATGAAAAACGCATGTTTGTCAAAATCAAATTGAGTTGAAGCCTCTTCTGTGTGAAGTGCTATATACCACCTAAAGTGTGGCTTCCTATGAGTGTGCACCGCATAAAAAACGCAGTCAAATTATGTTTTGGCTGTCCGATTGCCTTCTTTGAAGAATTTTGCACTAGACTTTTACAGAGCCTTCACTTGAAATGTTACACTCCACAATACATATATAAATGTCTGCAGACTGACAACAGCTTTCTTAAATATATATTTTGCCTTGCTTCGTCAAGTATTAAAATAATGCACAGGGTCCCACTTATAATATCCGATGGATCGCAAAACAATTTTCTATCTAAAATATCGACGATTGGCTCAAATATGGTTTCACTATTGTTAGAAATTAGGCACGATCCACTACTACGTGGATGCCCAACAAGCCATGCATACCATTAGATTCGCCTTGAAAAGTACTCACGGAGACCTTAAGAGTACCAACAAGCGTGATTAGCTAGGCAGAAGCGGTTCAAATCCTGACAAATATCAAAAGTCGTTCAAAAATGCATCCAGTATTACACATCTGGGCTTAAAACTACACACAGCGTGATTTTATGCTGCGGATATTTCTTTTGCTTATATCAAAGCGAAAAATGACGATGAATGTATGGGACAAAAGAGAAAAGGTGCGCAAGAATGTCATAATTGTGCCTATGGAATAAAAAAAGTAGGTTGTATAGGCTGGAAAAGCAGAAAAAAACAATTTTTCTGGTTTTTAAATCAGCCGATGTACCCCTTTTTTTTGGATATACAATTGATAAATATTAATCTTTTTAGGGCGTATTTCTAACGTAAGGTAGAGGAGCCCTTTGTAAATCGAGGTTGACAATCGCCGTTTAAATCGTAAAATCCTCTGCTTAAAGTGTGGGAATAATAAACGGCACTTTAAAACTTTTGGAAGATGATTTATCTATAACGTACATATAAAGATGATATGTTTTTTAATAGGATTGGGGACGGTACCTAAGTAGTACCCCATTCTGTAAAAGGGGGAACGCCAGACTTCCACGATGTGAGAAGAAAGAAAAAAACAGTTTATACCTGCTTCGGATTCTTTACATACCCTCGATTTGTATATATTATATTAAAGCTCTTCTAATACCTGGTATACAATATAATAAAAAACACCACTTGGTGAAGCTTACTCAGTTATCGACAGCTGCTCCCGAGTTCAATACATCGTCTCCGTGCCAATGATATCAGATGCTAAAGCACTTTGCATGAACTTGATTCCGCCTACTACTGCCAATGCTGACCAGAATATTGCAAAATGTAAAAAAAAATTATTGGCCAGAAATACTGTTGAGAAGTGTAGCTTTCGAATGGTATGTGATATATCAATACTTTCAGCATCCAATCCCGAGATATGGATATATGACAATGTTTCGCCTTTGATTGTAAATTCAATTGACAACGGATTTAATTGTTTCAAAGCAGATGCTGAAAGAGGATGTTCCTCTGCGTATTTTTTGTCTTACAATGGAGATTGTGAAGATTTTCGGTTTAGAGATATAAAGCTTTTAAGGTATGTATGAGAAATATCTTAAATTTAAGCTATGTAACATTTTATACAATGTAGCTGCTGTGAAGTCGAAATTCTTTGCTGCCTCATTATGTAATGTGGCTGCGAAGTCGAAACTCTTTGTTGCTTCATTATGCAATGTAGCTGCGAAGTCGAAATTCTTTGTTGCTTCATTATGTAATATAGCTGTGAAATCGAGATTCTTTGTTGCCTCATTTTGCAATGTAGCTACGAAGTCGAGAAATTTTAAACAGGCTTTCCGTATATTTTCGTTTGGTTTGATTGGCCCAAAGCCGTCAAAGGGTAATCTTCGGCTTGACACTATAGAAGTAGTGGCACGGGTGGTTCATAGATGCTTTGTGCCTGAATGGTGCCAAAATTCATAACAAAAAACATGCTTGTCGGAAAAGGTTTGCTTATTTTTGTATCTAACCTCAAGCCTCAAGCCTGAAGCGTGGCTCTTTGTTATCTGCTAAATACGATGGGACCCTTATTGACGTCCAAAAATGCATGCTAGCAGCAGGCACATTTAATCAATAGTTATAATTGAAGATGGAAAACGAAGCTAGCAGGAGGAAGACCAACAAGGCAGTAGATTTGAAGAGATGACAGCATGACAAATGCATTCCATTGAGTAAAAGTGACATTTGAAATCAAGTTGTACCTGTTTTATATATCTAAAGAAACAACAGAAGAGTGGATATGCTTGTCCATTATTGTGGAGGAGGGGAGATGGAGTGAATAGCGCATTCAATGATGCTGCTTATTATTCACCAGCAACTGTATAGAAAGAGAGTGAGGGAGCAGTTGTGTGTGATGATACTGCTGCTTTGATCAAATGAGTGATAATACTCCATCATCATGTCATCTTGAGCTATAATACACATGCATATTTGTACATGTCGACATGTCCTGCCTATACATGAACGACACAAGTAACTATACATGCCCACTGTCATATGCAAGATGTCTTGATGGCAGTAGTAGCAAAAAGGCATCTACAGATCGTTACTGCCATTGCACTCTTTCATCAGATAACTAACTCATAGCGCTGATGCTCACGACACACCTCTTCATCCTGAGCTGTAGTAGTAGCAGTAATCTCTCATTTCAAATATAAGTATCCTCCCCACATCAAGCATGTATACTTCAATCATGTTTTTTGGCATGCCTTTTTTTTATTGATATTTTGTTCTACTACCCCCACATACACAAACACACACACGCACACGCACGCAAAAGAAAATTGGATCCAAAACATGGTTTTTTTTTTTCATGATGAGATTTGTTTATGTGAGTATATATATTTTATGTTGTTTGCTGTTGTTGTTATAGTTGTTTTGTTTCTATACAAGTTGGTGTTTGTCATGCGTTGTTCATCCACAAGAAAATTTATTTTTCCTATTCAAAAAACAGCATTAGATCCTTCCGTCTCCTAGCAACCACACACACTTACGGGAATCTCAACTTCACCAGCATCAATGGCAGCACAAAGGTCCTTGGGGTTTTGACCATCGACGGTACAACCAACAGAGAAAGCGGTACCAAGGATTTCCTTGACGGTACCAGAGAGTTCACGAGCCAAAGACTTGAAACGCATGGTACGAGCAATTTCAATGATATCCTCAAGAGCGACGTTACCGCTGTGCTTGATGTTCTTTTCCTTCTTGCGGTCACGGAGAGGTTCCTTGAGAGCCTTGATGACCAAAGAAGAAGCAGAGGGGACAACAGACACTTGGGCTTGACGGTTTTGGATGGTCAATTGGACAGTGACACGGAGACCCTTCCAGTCCTTGGTACCCTTGGCGATATCTTCACCAACCTTCTTGGGGGACAAACCAAGAGGACCAATCTTGGGGGCAAGAGCACTAGAAGCACCGACTTCACCACTATAGATATTGTTAGTTTTCTGATGCAAGTTGCTATGCTTATCCTATTTACCCAGTGGCACGAAGATAGATAATCTTAACCTCAGAGGGATCGAACTTGGGAGGCATACTAGATTGTAAATGTGTCAGTGATTAGCGATCGATGCTATGGATGGATGGATGGATGTATATGTATATACCTGTGATATGTTGAGAAAGGAAGGTTTTTGGATGTTGGATACTTTGCGCTTCATTAAGTCCTCAATGCATTTCCTGCCATTTTGCGCTTACCATTGGCATGCAAGTAGAGGTGGATTTGAGGTGGCCCAATTAGCGGTGCTGTCCGGACCGGCTTGGTGTCCGTTGTATATGCACTGGCTCAGAACGTGTACACTATTATGAAAGACGTTTCAAGGTAGGGTTGTATAACAATCATGACGATGTTATGCTACGAAATGACATGTCCATCAAGGCAACGATCGACACAAATTCATGCAAACTTGATTTCAGTACAAAATGACATGGTCTCCATACTAAGTTGAAGCCCAATGTCAAATGCTTTAGTAGGCTACAACCATGCGACTGTTTACACGCGGGCACACACACACACACACATTTGATAGAGCCAACCCCCCATTTTCTACCGCTTTAACAAATAATCAAATTCACCCATAGCAATACTCCTTTTTTTTTCTTTTTTTCTTTGTCTGGTTGTTGTTTCTTTGTACAACAATTAACAAGCATTTCTTTCTTTCTTCATCTATTATCCATATATAACAAGCATCTACTCCATTTGAAACAAAACATTCCTTGAACCATGTCCTTCTCAAAGTCTCAAGGAAAGAAGCAGGATTCAGCTCAAAACGGCGGTGGCCACCAACAAAAGCAACAAAAGTAGGTCTTGTACCCTCACTAGCTCCATGTTCTCCCCCCCCTATATATAACTAACATGGTCTTCTAGTCGTAGCAACAACAACAACAACAACAGTAAGAAATGGGCCAGCAACAACAATGCTACTGCTGGCAGCACTCGTAACAACCACGCGTCAACAGTCGCAACCACCGGTTTCGAACAAGACGCTGCTACAACAAAGCAACTTCATGATCGCATGCTCTTTTTGCTTGGTAATTTAACAGTGAGTATTTTGACAAGACACACATATATGGGGGGGGGGAGCGTTTTGATGGCACAATTGTCCACTCATCCCACAAAAAAATAAAAACAGGGCACATTGGTGGAAGCAACTGTAAAAGACGGCTGCAAATTCAAGGGTATCTTTCATGGCGCTTCAACAGAAGGTGATTTAGGCATTGCATTGAAATTAGCACAAAAGATCTATGATCCCAACGCACCCATCGACAAGGACAAGACCAACCCCAATCCCATAAAAAACACCCTGCTGATTTTCTCTAATGATTTGGTCGAGATGAATGCTGTCAATGTGGACTTGACTAGCAGCAGTGGTACCGAAACAAACGATCGTAATAGTAAGTGGCGAGATTTTTTCTAGTGTGATGGCACTGGCTGACTGACCCAAAATGATAGCCTTTAAAACCGATACAGACATCAGTGGCAGATTGGACATCAAAGAGCGTGAATTGCATCGATGGGCACCCACCGAAGACGACAATCACGGCGGTGCATTGGAGGGCGGTTTAGACGACACGGACGCTCATGGAGGTGGATCTTGGGACCAGTTTGCGGCCAATGAGAAACTGTTTGGTCTCAAGACAGATTTCAATGAAGAGATTTACACAACACCACTCAACAGATCTGCTCCTGGATACAAGGATCGCGAGAAGCGTGCAATCAAGATGGCGAATGAAATTCAAAAGACGGCAACCACCAATGTACACATGCTGGAAGAACGTGGTCTGGCTATTGATGATAGTGGCATGGATGAAGAGGATTTGTACGGTGCTGTTGTACGCGATAATCCCAACAAGTATGTGCCTCCTGCGCTTCGTAAGCTTCAGCAACAACAGCAACAACAGCAACAGCAGCAAAAGAAGGAAAAGCCTGTCGCTACTGGCAACCCGCTCAACAAGCTCATCACTTCAGATTTGCCCAAAACAGCCTCCAATCCTTCACCTATTGCCAATCTCCCCACCACGCGTCGTGAATCCAGCGAAAAGAACCATAGCAATGAACCACCCAAACGCATTGAAGCTGAAATTGCCACTACATTTAGACACTTCGCCATGATGGAAAAGGACAAGCTGCACGCAAAGAAGCAAGCGTTACAGAAAAAGGAAAAGGATGGCCGTTTAGCAGAACTCAAGGCATTCCATCAGTCTTTCAAGTTGAATGTACCTATTCCTGCTGATTTGGTGCCATTGCTGTCCAAGAAGAAGGCGCCTATTTCCAGTGAACAGACCAGCAATGATGCCAATAAGAATGGATCACCTGTCAAAAAGACCTCTACCCCTCCTCCTCCACCACCTCAACAAGCAACAGCAACAACTACCACCACGCCTGCAGCTACAACAGCAAAGACACCAGCTGCTGAAAAGGCTTCTACTACTACTACGTCTCAAGCGTCCCCATCACCTGCATCTGCAACCACCACCACCACTGCATCTTCTGCAGCAGCATCCAATTCTTTCAAATTCAATGTCAAAGCATCTTCCTTTAAACCCAACCCATCTGCTGCAGCCTTTGTTCCTGGTGGCGGCGGTGCAAGCAGTAATAGCAGTAGTAGCAGATCACCTGCGCCTGTCCCTATGGGTATGCCCATACCACACCATCACCATACATCCAACACAACCACGCCTGAAGACAACAGCCATCCCCATACCTTCTTTGGTGGTCATGGAGGCCGTCAAATCAAAAAGAGCAATGGACCTGCTGAACACTTGACCATGACAGAAGCCTTTGTTCCCTCCTTTATCGACAAGAACATACCAGCAAGCGCTATTGGACCTACATGGCCATTTGGACATAAATCCTACCGCGTGCAATTCAGTCAGTTTGGCTACGACGAGGATGTCTACAGCTACCCTTCACCCAACTATGGCTACTACCCTGCGCAATACCGATATCCTTTCCCTCATCACCAGATGCCATATCCTCAATTCGTTCAACCACCTCCCATGCCACCCGGCGCTTACAGCCCTCAAATGGCCAATGTATCGCCCCATGGCTCACCCTTCCCTCCTCCTCCTCCCTCTGTCGCTGTCCCTGCTCCTCCTCCTCCTCAGCCTCAAGGCTATCCTTCACCACAACAGCGATCCCCCATGGTGCCACAGCAAATGCCTCCACCACCTCAGCTCTATCAATACGGCGGTGGTGCTCCCATGATGATGCGTTACCCTCCTGAAATGATGATGCAACGACCTGTGATGGTTGAAACGGTGCCTTATTCTTCTCCCCACCATCCACAACAGCAACAACAACAAGATACATCAGGTAATTAGCGTGCTTGTTGTTTATACACACACACACACTTTCTTGCTCAAGGTTTTTTTAATGCAACATCATTAGCTACTACCACTACTGATTCAGGCACGGATACTCCTCCTCCTTCACACTAGCAAGAAGATGATGGCAGCACACAATACGAGTAAAACAAATAAAACAAAAAAATAACCCTCACTCTACGTTGCAACACATGTAATTTATATTATTGCTTTTGACTCAACAAGTCTTGCTTGATGCTATTTGATTTCTCTCTTATGCTGTCAATTAGCTTCTCTCCTTGCTGTCGCACTTTTCTGATGTTTTCATCCACCACATGTTGAAGATACGCTTCAACAGACATTTGCTTCTGTTCGGCTGTAACAGGTGGTGCTGAATCGACGTTCAATGACATGGCAGGTGCATTTGGGGTTGTGCTGTTGTTGTTGGATAGAGGTAGACGACGTTGACCGTCAGCAGTAAAAACACTGCGCATACGGCCCACCACACCGTTTACACTGGAAGAAGCAGCAGCAGGTGTGTTGACGTGTGCTGCTTGGCTGCTTGGCGTTGCTGCTGCTGCTGTTGTTGTTGTTGCTGTTGACGATGATGATGTAGTAATGGGAGACATTGGACAATTACCAAAGATGTCTATGACATTGAATGCCCTACTACTCACACTTTGCATTGGCGTGGATTGGAGGTGCTTGATTTGTTTGGCCAAAGACGCTGCTACATCTGAATTGCGACTTCGTGTAGGCGAGGTAGGTGCTGGTGGCGGTGGTGGTGGTTTTTTGGGAATAGATTTTGATAGACTCAACGACGCTCTCTTGGGCACAATGGCATGTTCTACCTGTCTTTGTTTTCCTTTATCTCGAGTCGGTGTGGAAGGAGGTACTGGGTCATCCTTTTCGTCATTGAATATGAGGCTTTCTAGGGATTGCGGTGGTGGTGGTGGTGGTAATTCTGCTTTGGGTTCTTCGAGTATGATGGGAACGGCAGCTAATGGTTTGTCAAGTATCATTGGCTCTGGAGGAGGGAATACGGGAGACATGAGCAAGGACTCATCATCATCATCAGGTGGAGGTTCGTTTGCTTGTGCTGGTGCCACTTTGGATGAAGTTGAAGGTGATGTTGAGACAACTACTGGCTGTTCTTTTGTGGTTGTTGCAGGTGGTATAATTGGCGATGGTGTTCTTGCCTTGTCCTTGGCTGATTTCGTCTGATTTGTCTCCTTCTTGTTCTTCTTGGTAGATGTTGTGCGCTTTGGTTTCGGTTTATCCACCTTTTCTATCAAGGATGACTTTTTGATCTGACTACTACTACTCATACTATTACTTTCGCCACTGCCTTGTAATGATCGTTCTGCAATCAAAGAGGGCGAAAAAGTAGAAGAAGAAGAAGAGATGTCTAAACTGGAGAAAATGTCCACATTCGTTCTTTTGCCGGCCGAAGGTAACAATCTTTGTCGTGTTCTTCTTTCCGTGGATTTGTTGCCATAGGTCAATGTGGGTTTCTTGACATGAGCTGGTATATTCAAAAAGTGATTAATGTCCCAAATACTATCGTCTTCTTTTTCCGCCTCTTGCTCTGCTTTCCGTTTTCGTGGCACCATGTTATCTTGTGTTTGATCCTGTTCCTCTTGTTGTGCCTGTGGTGGTGATGGCGGTGGTGGTGGTGGTAACGGTGTTGGATCCAACTGACTTTCAGCTGTTTTATATGTGTCACTAGATGCAGTACTGGCTGTCGTATCTCTTCTATTCTTTCTACCGCCGGCTTTAATACTAGGCTTTCGTTGTTGGCCGAAAAAGGGACACGTATCGTTGAGTTGTTTGTGTAAAACCCTGGAGAGAGATGCACATTAAGGGCCCTGTTATTCAACGCTAATACCAAGCAAGAAACTTACAGTGCGTCTATCGTTTTATCTGGCTCCATGATGGTGGCCTTGCAATAAGGACACTTGATTCGAGCCGTGCTCTCCAAGGTGGGTGTAAAGTAAAATCCTGCATCTGACAGCTGAAAGGGATGTCCAGTTGAGTTTTTTTCATTCGCACGAGCCACAAAAACACAAATGTTACCTTGGATGCCACTTGGAACCGCCTACTCTTCAAACTCTTGTTGGGTGGCCAATAATGATGATGATTAAACGTGGCAAGGCGAGCTGATTTCATGACTTTATGCCTCGGTTGCGTAGTAGGGTCCCTTTCGTTCACTGTCAAGGCCTTGTTGGTGGATGCGGCAGCGTCAGGGTAATTCAGCAATACCCAAGGACATGTGGGTGATTCAGTGGCATGACGAGCGTAGGGCGATTGTCCGGGTTTCCAATGACCAAGGTCAATATCACACATGAAACAGCGTACACTATCCACCGTCCTGGGCCTACGCATGAAATAGAAGCCAGCTTTTGCAAACTATGGCAACAGATGATTGAGTCTCGGGATCAAGAATACGTAGCCATCACACATGTAATTACTGTTTCTGTTTTATGATATTGTTGTTTGTCGGTGTATGGCCATTTCACAGTGTTGTTTTTAAAGGAATCGATGCGATTCTGCAATATATTCATAATGAGATTTTCAAACAAGAGAAGAAGAAAAAAAGAGGTCGCGCCAGCAACAACTGTGCTGAAAACACGTCGTCCCTTTATATTCAACCCCCACTTCAACATAGAAATGTTTAGCACTCTAAACCATGGTATTCTCGCTTTTGTCACTTGACGCCGTTGAGTATACTCATTCTGACAAGTTTCATGCAGTTCAAATGGTTGCTGAGTCTATCATACAGGTAGAAATGGTGGAATTGGTTCATTGGCGAGCCTCGAACGTTGGATCGATTGATCCTCTTTCAATAAAGGTTACCATAGCAACGATTTCACACACACACTTTCTTTACTCTTATATTCAGTTACCATAGCAACGAGTGGATCTAATCAAGCCCAGTCCATAGTCTATGACAAGTTTATTTCTTGGTGTGAGAGTAAATCTTGTGAATGCCCATAGCTGAAGTCATCAAGACAATGATCGAAGCACCAGAAATGCTATAGACATCAGGGTATTCATGCAAAATAAAAATGCCAAACAAAAAGGCAAACACAACATCATTCATACGCATAAGCGTTCCTGGTCCAGCAGGAGCCATTTGCAAACTATAGGTGGATATACGGTGAGTACATATATTACAACATCCCATTGAAATGACCCGCCTAAACTTTACCCTTGATTCAAGAAACATTGACCGACAAAAGCAGATAAGCCCACCAAGAGCAACATGCCATATTCATATCCACCGTGAGGCATGACAGGCGTTTGAAACACTGTCATACCAATAGGAGCAACGACGATGGACACCAAGCCAAAGTAAACCACATGCACCATGTAATGAGCACCTCTACCAATCTTGCGTACGGTAACATAGGCAACAGCCGACATCATGGCGCCTACCAAGGCACACAGCACAGCAAACAATCTCTGCCATTCACTAATGTCTTGGTCTTTTGGAACACCACCATCATGACCGCCAAACAGGAATTGAGGTTTGGATACAAGGACAACACCTACCATGCAAGCAACGGAGCATATACCGTCGAATAAAGTAAATGCTTCACCGAGGACGATGGATGCTAGAATGGCAGTGAAAGCAGGGCCCAAGAAAAAGACGACTATCGCAGTAAAGAAAAGAGATCAATACACACACACACTTGCACCACCATGACCATCATACATACCTGTAGCATCCGCTAATGGCAATTGAGTGATACTATAAAAGAACAAACAGAGCCCCAAAGTGCCAGCTAAACCTCTAAACAACAGCCAGCGACGGACACCAGGCTGGCCCAAAGGGTTGACCTTGAGGATAGCGCAGCCTAGTAAACTGAACACTGTCTGCACAACGGAGCGAGCAAAGACAATTTCAAATGAGGGGAAGCTGGTGCCACTCAATTTGACAAACAAGGACATGGTAGAGAATCCAAGTGCGGATAGTGTCATGAACAGTAATCCAATGATTTCTCTGCGTTTGTTGTGTTGATGTTGTTCTTGCTGTCGTTGCTGGTAAAACATCTTTTGCGCATTCCTCAACAATGGCGTGGAATCGTTGACCACATTGACAGTAGCCGATGATGGATTGCTACTATTACTGCTGCTGCTGCTGCTACTATTCATGTAAAAAGAAAAAGAGTATGACAACAGTTCAAGGGAAGAAAAAATTTGCTCCCCTTTAAAAAGGGGTTTTACATTTATAGTTTGTTCCTTCTTCAATCGAGATGAGAATTACTGCCTTTTGAAAAAAGTACTTCAGCTTCAAATTTAGATCAACACACTAGTGCGACGAATCACTCTCGCACTAGCAATGACTACAAAAACGATGATTGGCTTTCAATGGCACATTTGGTGAAACTCTCGTGGTGAACCGAGTTGTTTATAGCTTTATTCAAATAAAAAACATGATCCATTACTACTGTATAGCTTTTTAAAGGTACACGCCGTTATCAACAACACGCTTACAGCCATAGGTACTTCTACCGGCATTACAGTCAGCGTAATGATCACAACATCTCATACAGTAATGTCCACCATCAGGTTCAATCAAGCCGACATAGTATCTGTAACCATAGCACATGGAGTTGGGAGGAGATCCCTTACCGTGGTTATCTAATGTGGTAAATCATAGCATGAGTACATGTTCAATTCAGACATGAATTTTGGTTGTTGTCCTTAACATACCATATTGTCCACCGCCATCTTTGGTAGAGAGTTCCCAGGCAGCAGGATTGAATGAACCAGTAACTTGAACATAGCCAGCAGTGGTGTTCTTGAAGAAATAAGAGGTCTCGATAAAGGTAACGGGCAAAGTACGAGCACCGGGTGCCTTGGCACTGTTCTTTAAGCAAAAGGGAACAGCGCTCTTTTCAGACTTGGAGATGGCTTCATCATCTACCTTGCCATTGTTGTCACCCTTTCCACCAGGAGTAGCGGGCAAGAAGAGACAGAAATCAGTCTTGCTGCTGACTTGAGCGGTCAAGCCATAGTTGTAGACGAGATCGCTGGTAGCAGTAGGAGCAGCCGTGGTAGAAGTGGTGGTAGAAGTAGTAGGCTTCTTGGTGGTAGTGGCAGTGGCCTTCTTGGTGGTGGTAGTTGTCTTTTTAGTGGTAGACTTCTTGGTGGTGGTCTTCTTGGTAGTAGTCTTCTTAGTGGTAGTCTTCTTGGTGGTAGTCTTCTTGGTGGTCTTTTTAGTAGTCTTTTTGGTGGTAGTCTTCTTCTTGGTAGTAGTCTTCTTCTTGATGGTAGTAGATTTAGTAGTGCCTAAGCACAACTTTTCAGCAATCTTCAAGTTACTACATTTGGAATTGACTATAATGTGTAAGATAATAATAATTAGTATCAATGGCAAATGTCATGCAATGTACATCAATCTTTACTTTGACTGTTCAAAGAAGTCAAGGTGGAAATAGAGATACCAGCCTTGGTGGCAATCTTGCTACACTAAAGGCATGAGAGATTGAGTTAATATAGTGAAAAAGTGCACAGATGAGATTGGATGGCTTACGGTGTCACCGGAAACGACTTTATAAGTCTTTGAGCAATTAGCAGGAAGTGCCTCAACAGAGACAGTTGCAGCAGCAATGCATGCAAGTGCGATAGCAATTGGAGTACGCATTCTTAAGGAAAGTATAAAAAAATAGACTACAAGGAGTGTTGTAGTAAAATAAAAGAGAGGAAAGGGGGTGGAGGGTTTGGAGATGAAAGAGAGAGAGTTGGAGGGAAAAGAAAAGAACATGAGATGATCCATATTTCTTGTTCTTATATAAGGATTACATGATGAACCCCGCAGGACAAATCCAGGCCCATGAAGGTGATACTCAATTCCAATAATAAACAAGTCAGTGCAACACATGTAAAGTTATGTTGCACTTCTCCAATCATCCATGGAGCATGCCGATCCCTCTAAAATCTCAACATGTACATGCTGTTTGTCATTGAGCTAAAGCCAGACTACCACCAGTAGTAATAGATGTCTTTTTTTTGCGTAATAAGAAGCCTAATTCAATGCAAATGATGATGCATTGCTATATTGCACGTTTGTTTCCTACATCCTTCCGTACAAAAGACGACATGTTCATTCAAGATCAACATTACTGTTTTCGTATCTAAATCAATACCGGGATCTCAAATGGTTGTGATTCAGGGACCACAGAAAATGCTCGACTTGGCGCGGAAATGCCAAATGTGGATAATTAACATGGATTTTATGCCCCATTTCAGGATTTAAGGTTTATTATTATATCCAACCATTGCACAATGTGTGTGTGTGTGTTTGGCTAGTTGTATAATAAGAATGGCAGCGTATAAAAATGATGATAGCGCAGACGGTTACATATTTTTATATCCAAGTCTAGCTAGTAGCAAGTTTTCCATTTCATTCTTCATATTCCATTCAACAAATTTGAATGCGAATTATTTCTTTTTCTTGCGTGTACCAATTGGCCGCTGATATATACTACATGGTCTACATGCTTATCCATGCTTCTATTGACATGATACTGCCAAATGGGTAGTATGGTTTTGGCTACTCTGCATCCATCATCTATCAAGGTTTAAATAAGGAGTGGGATGCACTGGCTTCAAGTAGCATAATGAAAGCCGAACATGGCATGCGATTTCATTGGTTATAAGCGAGATGTTCAAAAATAAAATTCATGTCTTACGATGGAAGGTACAACTCGATTCTATAAAAATAAATGGTTTATAAAAAGAAAATAACGAGGTAAAAGGTCTTTATTATACAGAATCGTCGTTTATGTCTAAAATTGTAACAATACCGCTGTATTTAAAGAAAGCTTACATTCTGTGTGTATAAGATGTGGTGATGGGCGCATTGATAAACAGAGATGAAGCTACATACATGAGATGATATATACAAGCCTTGGATGCCACAGAATTCATAATAGCTTGATTAAGTCTCTTCAAAGGAGCAGAGACAACAGTTTGTACACGTACAACACATATACAATCTTTGGTTGGACAAAGACGAGCCTTAAATTCAACATGTTGTTTGTACAAAATACAACACTTGGCATTTATATCAGCGTGAATATGATATTTCAACATCCATCGAGTCTGTAGTACTAGACCTCTAGACATTTATATTTGCAACAATGTGTAATGAATACATTTCTTACAGTGTAATTTCATGCGCCAGTAAGCAATCAACTGATATGTACAGCAATAAGCCGAATGTCTGTTGCAAATTGCATGTTGTATGAAAATATAGGAAAGAGAGATATAGCCTTTCTGCATTCTAGAACACCCAGTAAATCTCTGCCTTATGGCTTCAGCTGCAGCATTCATTGGCCAACATTGGAATAAGGTCCGTGTATCACCATGTCTGCAATGCATTCCATCAGGAAACAGCAGCCTGATCTTTCCACCATTGAGCTGCTTCATTCACAGCAGAAATGCGGTTGTGTGAATTGCAAATTTTACGCAAGCACATACATCATGCTAGTATATGCAAAAGCAGGCTATAAATTCTAAAATAAGCTATGCTTACAGCTGTTTTCACAATGATGTTGGTCGTGACATTACTCACTGTGCTTTTCATTTGACTAGATACTAATATACCCACTACTTGAGTAGGTCTTGATTCACTATACACGTGCAATGTTGTCCTGGACTGGCCAACTGTTTGGAAAATGCGCAAGCTATACATGAAGACGCGTATTGATGTTCAAAAGAGCTACACTGGCGTCTAGCGAGCTCTATTCATACTAAACTGGGCCATTGGTATAGACAAACATGTCAACTAGCGTTGTCTCTCGCATTTGAAGGAGAAACACAAGCTTCAAATGATACTAAAAAAGGGAAGGCTATTCTCTCCCTAACCAAGCCGGTGCATGAATCCGACACTAGTATTGTAGCATAAGTACATGACGGTTGAGAATTCAACTTGTTCAAAGACTATATAAAGCCTTTATAAAGATTTGCTGCCCCTCTCCATCATTTCATTGATACATTTTTTGCTCTACTAAAAGCATGCTCAAATTGTCTACCCTCTGTATTCTCTTGGCCAGTGTTGCTGTTGTACTTGGCTGTGATACCGCTTGTTCTGCTTCTCAAGATGCAAATGGTCGCTGCTACTATTCCTGTACGGACAATGCTTGCCACATGTCTGGAAGTCATCACAGAGATCAATTCTTGAATGGACTATCTACTCGTGGCTACGACTGTAAGCCTGAAGGCTACAATACGCTGTCTTGCACTAAAACTGGCAACTTTGGTGGCTGTTGGGGTCATCAATGGACTTGTGGTGCTGGCTGTTAACTTTTTACACAACAATAAACTAGCTACGTAGCAGTTGCTTCCTTAAGCTCACATTACTTCTCGCCCTCTAGGGTGTATTTCTTTTATTATGTGTATATGATATAAGAGCAGATTCACAAATTTGCATAATGCATCTCAACTACATGGTAAACCTACGCTCTTTTGATGAACCAAGAATTCGATACTACGCCGTTTTGCTATATGAACAATGGCAGACCATCAGATCAGAAATTAAAAAGGGCATTGTTGAGTGAGCAGCCTTCAAATGTATTTACCACTGTAAAAACAAGGATTTCAATCGCTTATATCTTGCTAACAAAGCATGATCTCGGCCTCGGAACAAGTGCAATCGTGTTCTACGACATAACATTAGCTTATGGATCACTTTCCAGCGATATTTTGGGGATCGAGTTGATCATCGATTTTGCTCATTTTTTGCCTTGTACTAGTAAAGAAAAATTTGATGATTTCAAAGAATGGACGTTTTCACCTTGAAAATGAGGTTTTCTACTATGGTGTTCCTAAGCTCAAAAGAACAGTATGAATCCAAAGCATCGTGTGGAACCGTCTTTTGGTCAATTTGCTATGCGTTTTGTAAACATTTATCCGAAAAACGTGTTTTGCGTTTTCTGGAGTTTGCGTAGCACAGACTAAAATAATTGCTTTGAAATCGGTACCATCGGATTCCTTGTTCAATTCTACATGTATAAGTGTTAAGAAATACCTGTTGATTATATAATAAGATTTTGTGTAATTGCCCTTGGAAGAGTTTGAGATGTCCAAATTCCTGGTTCAGAGGACCAGTGGCAAGCTCTGAAATTCAATTCCCGCCTTGGCTGTGTGTGTTTTGCCCAGGGCAGCTCCCTTTGGTGTAAAAAAGACCTTGTTAGACGTCGAGATTTGAGTACATGTGTTTAGGATATCCATACCACATAATAGCAGGATTCAATCGTGTTTAAATAAAAAAACAAACTTTCGGAGGATTTATTTTAAAAGAAATCCTTGTTTTTAAAAGTGATGTTTCCGTCTATTTGATTGGCGGACCTGGCTCTGGAAGGGTTCATTGTTAGGAAATGTATCATGAACGGAATACTAGCAGCTGTAAAACCAAGGCCAATCCTTAATCAAACAGAAAAAGTTCGCATTTCTGTAAACATCATCTTTATCTTCTATATCGAAACTTATCTTAATTAAAAAATGAAAGAATTTAAAGCTCTATTGACCGCTGAAATGAAACGAAGAGTGGATGTTCAAGAGGATGCCAATGCTTTATGTGGCTTTATGCTCCCTCAACAGGGTGGCATTACAACCAATGAACTGTTGCAATATGCAAACACTGGCTTGCTTGGTTGATCCAAATTTGAGGCTTACCTCAAGGAGACTACCAGAACATATGGTAACCTTGAGAAACTGATGCTGGAGTATCTGAAAACCCACCGGTACATTGACAGAGGTCCTTACGCTAAGAGAGATAAGGGCTGGCGATTCTCTTAGCTATAGACTTACTTTTTATAGCTCCTTCTGCCGCATCCTGGCCTGTGGACCCGAATTTCGCCCTGATGCCTTGGCCACTCTTCTTTAAACATGCTTGGGCTGCTCTGAACTTCTTGATCATGATCGTGATTTGCGACATGATGTAGGTTTCCCTTCTGTATGGGGCATCATGAAGCTCGAAGTTGGCCTGCATAACGCCAGTGATAGTTTTAAAGCTCTTGCCCTTCTCCTTCTGCGCATATTGCAACGTTCTTGCGTTCGGATTAGAAATTTTAGCAAAACGTTGTAGCCAGCAAGGATCGTCTCCCCGATCTTCAACAAGTAATGCAGTCTATCTTGCGTTTGATGTCATGCGATTGCTTCCTTCTCCATGGTATTCTGTACCCCACGAACGTCGAGCCTTTGAATTTTCACCGTTACTGTCATCTGTGCTGTTGTTACTGGATGTTGATGGGCCATCTGCTGCAACAGGAGCTTCATTGACCGGCTGCGAAACTAGTAGGCGCATCTGACAGTTGGCAGCATTTTTTGCTTTAGTTTGAGTTTGTTGGTTCTTACCTCCACTTATATTGTTCAGCGATGTACTAATTAATTAAGGGATGAGATGAAATGCGGTGGTTCCCTGACAGGAATCGACTTTTTAACAGGATTTGACATTTCGATCCAAGGCAAGTTTGTTTTTCATCAAAATTAGCGACTCAATCGTCGAAAAAACAAGCAGCTTTTATTGGGTCAATTTCAAATTATAAAAAAAGTTTGTTTTTTTATTTAAACACGATTGAATCTAGCTGTCGTATGAAAAGTATTATGTTTTGTTATTTCAGTACAAACCTACATTTGTCAAAATTAAATTTATATGATTTATCTCGCTCATTTCGCTAAAATTGGCTCATATATGAGCTAAATGTATATACCCGTATGATGGCCTGATGGTGTATCAAGCAAGATAAATGCCAGACTGTCAGGCATTGCCAGATGCAGATGAAATCAATTAAAAATATTCTATTTAAAATATTTTTGCGAATGACCACCCCGTAGAAAAAATACAAAAAAAGCTTGATTGGATAACGGTTAGTTAAAGTAAAGCTATCTATTCGCTGAAACGAACGAATAGCAGGTTTAATACGGACCACCTAAATAGTTCCTTAGGCGGACCGCCTGAAGAATGAGCTACCTGATTAGAGTCCACTATTTAATCAGATAAAATCACTGATTTATGATATAAATGCCTTTCTTTCGCTATCTTTCTTGAACAAAAAAACACAGATAGGTATAGTGTAACACCTCAATTTAATGGTCTTTTGAGTATTCAATATGACAAGTGGTTCTAGCGTCTGGGTAACTTACATTAGGTCGTCCCTAAGGAAATGTTTAGGTGATCCGTATTAAACCTGATCTTACTTATTCAAAGATAACTGAAGCTTCCGAAAAAACAATCAAAGCGAAGTTAAAACGAAAAAAACTGACAAAGTTTTAGCAAAAAAGAAAATGCTTTGTACTTCGATTATTCATAGATAAAGTTTTTGCTTAGTCAATCAAGCTCAACTCATAAAGTTTCTGAACACTGCAAACCCAAACAACGAAGAAGCTTATGTTTGCAAGAGCTTAAGCATGAATGATATTCTAAGCGTTGTTTGGAAATACACGGATATTTTCAATGAAAAAACTGCTTGGGGTTTTGGCGAATGGTGTAACTCAAGAAATTTGCATTTGACTGAAAGTGGAACTCAATGGTCTACAACAGAAAGTTTCAGTACGCTCACTCTATGTTCTAAAGGATGAATATATCGGTAAGACATACAGTAACCGTTCATAATTTTATTGGATCATAATTAACCTAGCGTTTAGACAATATAATACTAGAAGACATTGTGAGCCGTTTACCTCGCTATCAAAAATTTAGGACAAGATAGAGGACATGATCGCCTGAGCTTTAGAAAATAGTGATCTTGATTTGTGGTGCACCTAATACCGAACATTTCAGTGTACCGTATACTAAACTGGATGTGCCTGAATAAAGCCTTGTCAACTATAAAATATAGCTTTATTTGATGAATGATAATAACGTAATTACGAAAAAAAAGACAACTATTTACAATGTGCTTTGACCACCTCTAATTCTCTTCTGTCTCTTCTTCTTCTTCTTCGTCATCCTCATTATCCAGACCTTCTTCTAAATCATATTCAAATGCAACATCCCAACGAGATCCAGGCGCCTTTGCACTGATATACTTGATGAAGCGCATCACACCTTCATCTCTCAACACCAAACTCAGTTCATTTTGTCCTGCGGGCAAAGTCAATAGAGCGCCATCCTCATCGGCAGCCTTGTACGTAGCGGGGTCCTCTTCCTCGTCGTGAGGAGCCATGTAACATTCATAACCACCCACATCACCGTCCTCCCAGGCACTGGGCTTGTTGACGTGACAGAAAGTGACATCCAAGACGCCTTGACCTCGCGTGTTGGTGGTAGCCAATGTATAGTCGTGACCAGGTCTGAAACGACGTGCCTCACCACGGTAGCCTACAGCCAGTAATTGTGTGATGGAGGCAAGCCATAATCTGAAAGCCTCGGATTCAAATCGAGACTTCAAGTAGGCGAAAATGTCTCCTTCCTTGTCGTTGCTGTTGTTGACCATGTATCGCGAACGATGAGGAGGACCCTGCACAGCCCAGCCAGCACGCACACCTGTGCCATGAGGCACAATACGGTGGTTCTCAATGACATTGTCTTCTGTATCCAGCTTGGTGGTGGCAGCGACTAGTTTAGCCAATGTGGGTTCGTTCAAGATCTCTTTGCACTGTACTGCTGATTCATCCAAAAAGCGCTCTGACATTTGCGAGACAATCTTCAAGTCCAAATAGTGAGGATTCATCCATTCTGCCAGTTCAACCATCACATCCTCTGTCAATCCAACAATCTCCTCCTCTTGAGGGTTCTCTACTTGGTATTTGGTGAAGCGGTCGCTGGAGTCTTGCTCTTCTTGAAGCTGCTCCAATGAAGACTTGGCAGCGTCTGACTCTTCTTGTGATGGCTCCTTGTAGCCAAACTCGCCTTCTTGAGGTATATGGAACCAGCCTGAAATAGAAAGACGGTTGCCAGGACCAACGACTTCTTCAACAGAGTGGAACGAGTGTCCTGGTTGCACGGTGAACATGACGAATTGGTTCCATTGGGGTGGGATGATGACAGTAGGCTCCGAGGCGGGGATGCCCTTTTCAATGACGGGGTACAGCTCCAGAGCACCGCCATCCTCAGGTTGCCATGGTTTCGCAGGGTCTGTCAAGTACAAGATGTACGATACACGACGTGTGCCAATCACATCGTCATGGTTGAGTAAATGACAGCCAGCTTGGTACGAGTTGATGCTCATGTCCATTTTTGATCCGGATAAGGGTCCACAATCTGTCACTTTGGAGATGAACTTGCGAAACTCGGTTGAATAGATGGCGTTTCTCAGCTCAAATAAGCTGGATAGTTGCTCGAGCTCGTTTTTGGGAAGACCATCCAAATTGGCCAAATCACCGGTTTGATTGACCTGATGATTTCATATCAGCCATGATGCGCCTTACGACATGGATCCAGCTCCCCTCCCCATGCTTACCTTGTAGATATCAGTCTCCTTTAAAGTGAAATGCAAGTTGGACAGGATTTCCTTGCGAACCCGTCTCAACAAATCGTCGTTGATCAAAGTGTCAATCTTGCAGTGAAGGTAAGGCTTTGACTCTTTGAATTCCTTTTCAATGGTAGCGGTGGATTCAGCTTCCATAAGCCCCTTGTGGAACTTTTCTTCAGGATTGGTATCGAGCTTTTGTCTCTTGTTGGCCATGATGTATAAAAAATAAAGAAAAGAGAGAGAGAGAAAAAGAAGAAGTGGCTTTTTGGTCCCTGTCAATAGCTTGATAAAAAAAAAAAAAAAAGAAAAGCGGGGTAACACTGGATTCTACTCCACATTAAAATGACAAGAGAGAGATCATGATGGCCATCATACATGTGGATGAATAGAAAAGGAGGGCTTTATTTACAGGTATATCATTCATCTATTTCTGTTGGTTGAGCAGTTTGGCCAGGAATCCTTGGCTTCCGTCCTTATTGGCACCGAGCGAAGATACCATGCCAGAGTAGTATTTGGGATTGCTGGCAGGAGACAAAATTTTCTCGGATAATATGTACTATGAAATGTAATGAATTCACTTGCTCACACACAGACACACACTCATCCTACTACCTTTTCCTTGAATTCATTGTTCAACAACTTTTCCAATGCCAATAGTTCCTTTTCTGCTTGAGCTACGTTCAATGTCTCCTCATTCAAGAGTGGCTTTCTAAAGGTCTCTTCAATGCGAGTGGATAACACTTGCTTCAGATCTCTGTTGGGTCTCACTTTATCGACTGGCCATTTCTGAATCACTTTTAAAAAGGAACGATATAAAGGTTGAATCTCGTTTGATGCCATAATGTTGTTTTATTGAATATGAAAGAAAAGAGAAAATGGTTTATAAATGCCAAACCAGGGTAGTAAAGAAGCCTTATCACATCCGGACTTTAAACATAGCCCTCAGTTGACAAGTGGATCTTGTTCAAATGGTATAGGATCTTCCTCAATGCCTAGCTCTTCCTTCAGCTCGCTTGGATTTCCAGGATAGTGTTCTGTCACCGTTTTGAATATCTCTCGAAACTAAATCACTGAATGAGTATTCCCTCCTTCGAGTCCATCTCTGTTTTCAATGATCATGACACGCTTACCATGCCTCTACGCTTCTTCCATAATTGTCTGTATGTGTCAAAGTCATCATTGGCTCGCTTTCTCTTCTCTGGAGGAATCAATACAGTGCCTGATTTCAATTTCTCTAGTTTCTCTTTCAATTGCTCATTCTATAAGCGTCACATGAGTGACATGGTGGTGTTTACATGAGCACAAGGCTTACCTCTGTTTTGGCTTTTTCCAGTAATTCCTTTGCTTCATCGGTCGTTGGCTCGCTTTTCGTCTTTGCCAATACTGCATGATTCTATGAGCCACATGGACTTACCCAGCTTTGCCTGCCTCCTCGTGGCTTACCTTGATCTAATCGCTTGTTTTCACTTGCTAGTGCCTCGTGCTTCTCTGTGAGTTCCTCTAATGACTTTTCCATTGCCTTCACTTCTTCCTCTGAAGGCACATCATCCAAGGACTGTATGGCAGAGTAGATGGTGGACTTGCCGTACGCTTTCGACATGATGGACTCATCTTTGACCAATTGATCCAGCGCTTTTGCGATGGACCCTTTGGTGTATTTGGCATGCAGGTTGTTGAATATATCAGCTAATGGGACATCATCATGGTTAATTGTGATCCTAGCATGTTGCATGATAGATATTGGCTACGTACTGGCACTGTAAGGCCTATTTACTTTTGTCAAGTACTCGAGCACAGCAGTTTCTATTAAAGCATGAGATGAGAATGATATGCATTCAAGAGCATGTATCAAGAGCTATGCCTTCTTCTTTTTTGGTGCTTCCTGCCTTCTTTTTAACCATATTGAAGAAAAAAGAGTGTGATGATAATTCAAGCGGGAAATTTCAAGACAAATGAATTTCATGTACACACTGAATGTGGCTGGTTATTGGATAATAAAGCCATGATGATGGTAGAACGCAGTAGTGTTTATTTTGAGCCATTGAAATTTTAGTATTGCTACTTGCACAATGAAAAATATTACTCTTTGCACAATAATATTACTCTACAGGTTGAATACGGACCACCTAATGTGAGCTACCTGCTTAGGGAGCACCATAGTTTAGGGCAAAATACTTTTGTGGGCTATCCAGACTCCTGTGATAAATAGTTTGTCATTGGCTTTTGATATGTAGCTTGATAGCGATTGTGCTAATGCACTGACATCCTTTTCATTTGCTAACAATTGTAATAGCGTGGTTCTTCCCTCCCTGTTGGCATTGTGAAAGTTTTTGATGATAATCTTCACGCTCTCGCTTTTTGGATCAGGAAAAGTGTCTTGGATCACTTGATTTCCATCATTGATTGATTCGTATACTAATCTGAAAAGCCTAGATATCTATCTACACTCGTTTTCCAGCGAAAACCCAAAACCCGCACTTGGGAGCATGCACAGGGTGAATATTATGGTTGGCTGCAATTTGAGGTCTTGGAATATATGTAGGTTTGCGCGGTATTGATAGTATGTCGATTGATGTCCAAATTGCGATAAAAGTTGGCGGCAGTTTTGGACTGATGAGGTTTGCTGAGGAGCACGCTCTTCTCTAATGAAAAGAATGCAATTGTTGATATCTTGAGTTGCGTATTTCGAGAGACAGCTTGGGCCAAAGTTGACTTCCAGAGAATTGATTTCACAGACACCTGTAATAAGCAGATTGGCATGCCTCAAGCCAATGCGGAATTTGACCGTATCTCCACCGTCGACTTCTTCCTTGAAAGACAGAGTTGCGTGGGGATATCTTCGTGTATGAGCACTGATTGCTTCCGGAAATGTACTTGCCGTCTTCTCCGTATGCGCATCTTCAAATGCATCTCTTCCGTAGGCTTCAATAGGCAGAAAGAGGAGTGCATTGTCACCCGCAGAAAGAAAAACATCTGTAAAATGATTTATCAAATCCTGATGCAAGTTGGCCTCGTCGCTGATTTCATCATCATCATCATCCTTGTCGGTAAAAGGCACATCGGCTCCCATGAGTTCGATAACAGCATTACAGCGTCTCCTCTCGTCGGTAATCAAAGAGCCCGCCATACCAGTATCGTCTTTTACACCTTGCTGTTTTGGGCTTTGATCTTCAGAGAAGCTGATAATCGTTGCTTTTGCTGGAAAGGTATTGAGGGAAATGGGCATCGTAATAGCCATACTGCCATCATCTCCAAGTACAAGCTTGGTATGTTGCAAGCTGCGTCCCCTCAAAAGATGTGGAGTATTTTCTTCTGTAAAAGCTTTGCTTCTTGATGAAGAGCTCTTTGCAGCCCCTCTTGAAGTTGAGCAATTCTGACAGTCGTGGTTTTTTTTGGCTTTTTGATTTTGTGTAGTAGCGGGTGCTTTCCCTTCAAGTGTTGGCCGATGTTTTCAAATCCCTTGTGTGATGTACCACAATAGTAGTTCTTGAAAGTGGTGGTGTCTCTTAAAGGACCTTTCATCCTGAACAACACTATCGAAAGTATCATGTTACGAAATGAGAGGCTGCCGCAATTTATCACTTGAGGGGACGTAAAATACTGACCCGTTACGACTGTCACTTGCCTATAGCCTTAGGCCGATAGGTAGTTTAGCCACCATAAGAGTAGGATAGGATGTCTGTAAAGAGCAACGATTATGCAGATGTACTAATAGATTTATAGTAAAAAGAAGAAGGTAAGTTTACCGAAAAGCGTATTTTAGTGAGTCTTTTATATTCATGGATTATACGCCGCCTCGGGGAATCGAACCCGGGCAACTGCACGGAGCAGACATTTAACCATCATATGACCCATAATAATGAACGTGTCCATTGTTAGGAATCAGGGACACTGTCCATACTAACTTTTTTTTTTTGTATTTAAATGTGTTTTTTATTTATAATATAGACAGTAAGGTGCCATAAGGGTCTTACATGTCTAAAAAAGAAGAAATCAACGTTCAGTGATCGTCCAGAAAAGAGGAGAACACAGCTGGAGTGATCCATGAGTTACCGTCAATAGTACAGCTCCAATAATGATGTTGCCATAGAGAGGCGAAGACAGAGCCGAGAAGTTCCAGAGTAGATATGTCCAAAGGGTTGTTGTCCTGTTCATCGAGAGTGGTCAAAGCCATCCAAATAGCCTCGTCGTCGGTGGGGAACAGATCAGCCAGACATAGGTGAGCGGCGGCAAACTCATACCAGAAGAGAGACTTTATACTGCAGCCTACAACCCGGTGGTATTCATCCTCAGGCGCTTCTCGGCACACTTTACACAGTGGGTAGAGATACTACTTGACACGGCTCAACGGATACATGCGAACCTGCGTCAAGAGATGGCCATGCAACAAGCGCAACCACGGTGTGGTAAAATCCCTGGATGGGAGACGACAGAGGGACCAGAAATTACGCCAGAGGCGAGGTATCCATAGTAACACTATCCGGTACAGCAGATGAGGTGTTTGTGAGCGTTTTTCCACCAGGGTAAATGAAGGGTTTCGTGGGAGGCCTCGGGAATCCATTTATTGTATTGAAAACAGAAATTGCGAGCGACAGCCAGTTGGAGATGCTGAGTGAGGAGGCGTTAAACCAGGGGACTCAAGCATGCTTGATGAATGCGGCTGGCTTCAGACTGAGGAACGAGCGGATCAGTAATAATGTCATTGTACTTAGTACGATTTCAAAGGAGGGAGGGAGCACAAGGATCAAAATCAGTGATCTGTATGGAAAAGGCTAATTCAGACATGACAGCAATGACATGATGGGAAGCATAATGATACAGTAGTTATTGTGTACGAGAAAGCTGATGATGTTGTTGTTAGAAAAGTGTATATCAAAGATACGATTCTTAGATATGTCAATAAGTGTAAGACCTACTCGAATCTCTGCGATGCGTTCACGGCCTCGAGCGGTAAAATAAAGAAAGAATGGGTAGCCCTGAGTCTTCGATGGGGGAGAATAGAATCTGCTAACCTGTGCAAAACTTAATATTGGACGCTTGGTTTTAGTCTTGGGAGCTGGCGTAGTAGTATCGGGGGCGGCGTTAGCCTGAGGAACTGTATGGTGGGGATTTGAAGATTGGGAGTTGGACATCTCCGTTGATGTGATATTCAATGGCGGTGTGGTAGCAGCTATAGCAGCCAATTGGGATGCTGATAAACCGCTAGTTGTCGGCGGAGAGGGGATTGAAGGTGGCAACGGGTGATTTGTGGCAGACTCAAGTTGTGCAATCTTACGAAGATGTGCAGCTTCTGAAGCAGCCGATTGAAGTTCCAGGTTCTGCTGTGCAAGGTCGTTCATTCGATGCAGTTGAGCTTTCGAAATCTCTATGATTTGTTGGTGTTTGGCGATTTTAAAATTGATGTCCTCGTGGATCCAGGAAGACATTTAGGTATGCTCATGAATTTCGTCCGGGTTAGTAGGTACTGTATAAGATTATTAGATGAGGGTTGATGAGGGTTGATGAGGATAATTGACAAAGAGATAAAAGAACTAAAGAAATAGGAAGGGTATTTATACTAAGCGCGAAGGAGTCCAGTTCTGTAGAAAGAACTGTTGTCCAATTCATTATAGAAGAGCGTAATTTGGATGCATGCTGGTTGCGCAGCAGATTGAAGTTTCAAACGTATTGCATGAGCTGCGGTTGAGACGCGGGAGAGTTGATATTGGAATGGAATATGAGTAAAAATAGGAGAGATGTAATGCAGTTGAGTTTGCAATGATGGTAGTTAACTTGATGAGTTCATGACAGGCAGCACCAGTGGTGCAAGTAACAACAGATTGCTACCAATCAAGATAGTACTGTAGAGTGACGAGGAGGCTATTCCTGAATAAAGGATTTGGTACTGATGACTCTTCTAATCATGACGACTATAAAACGGATGCTGATGATGAGGTAGATACAACGACTCAAACAATCTACTAGGAGGACATGAATATACCATCGTCTTTCTCGCGGAATCTAGCATAATAGGTACGCACTGATTTCGACACTGTATCAGTAATTTTTTTTTTTTAGAAATAGATCTTGGATGCATGCTTAAAATCTTGTCATTTACAGCACTCCAGTACACCGTACCTAAGATTGAGTGCAAGTGCAAACCTATACTACGCACCTCAAACTACAGTAGTGTTGTTCAACACCCTATCTGTTGGTTTGTTACAGTATTATTAGACACTTGCAATTAATAGTTTTCCTTACAGTTCTAGTTGAAGTCATGGGTAACAACTGGCTTATTGCGAAAATCATCCGTCGTTCATTAACAAAATATCATTCATCCACCATCATCAACAGAAACTCATCCAATCTAGAATCTAACTACCCCATTGTGTTCCTCGCAGAATTCAGCATAGGTACGTACCAATTTCAATACTCTAACAGCAATGATTTGCAAATAAATCTCGCATGATGACCTGAACCTACATACTGAAAATATCTGCATATAAACAAGATTATTTAGTACGAAGCACAAAGATACAGTATGCAGCTTTGAAAGCATTGTTGCTCAACACCCCATCTGTTAATCTGTTAGCACTAGATACTTGTAATTATCCGCCTTCCTCATGAATCTTGTCTAGACCATGTAGTTACCTTAAACCATTTGTACCATGAATTTTGAATGTTTAATCGTGCTTTTCTCATTTCAATTACATTTTTGTTTCAATACGAATGCTTTATTTCTCGGAGCTGTCTCCAAATTTGAGCCAATAAAATCGCTTGAAAAGCTATTTTAAGCGCCGCGGACTTCGAAAATTTTTGCCATAGTTCTCCCTTGTTTTTTTGTTAGGCGGAATTTTAAATACAGCCGAATACACTAGTATTAAGCTACGTTATCATCAAAAACCCCTAAAATGCCGGAATATGCCTTACTACACACCCCAGCTGATAGCGCAAATGCTTGAGACTCTCAGTTAGCACCAAGTAAGTGATACCAATCAAGTGAAGGCAGCCTATCTACCCCCTAGCCTCTGAATCAAATCTAGTTGTGCTTCAACGATAGGCTTATCCACACAACGAAAAAAGAGGGCTATGGCTCAGAGAACCATAAAAAGTGGGAAAAGTAACAAGAGTGCATCACTAGAATGTGATGAAGAACAGAAGCATCGCAATACAGTTACATACAAAAAGGTAATATGCAATGTGTATCATCAAAATGACGAGTACAAGAAAACAAAAGTACTGTATCATAGTAGAAAGAAGTATCGTGGTTGCCTCATACGAAGCAAGACCACTAATACCAGCAGTATTACAGAAGAAGCAATACTTGAAGAATAAAAAGAATGCAAGGCTACTCCACAACAGTAGAGCAGCACTGCCAGCGATACAATGCATCAAAAGATACACCATAGCACTGCGGTACAGCAACAGATAAATAGTTGCGTGCAGAAAAGGGGGAAAGAATAAAGCGTAATAATGCAAACTAAAGTATGCACAGTACTACGAGGAGAAAGAAAGTAATAAAAGGTTGCATGAAGAATGTAATCCATGGCAACCAAAGAAAGGGAATATACAAACCAAATACAAACCAAATACAAACAATATATCGTGAAAAACTGGTGGTGGCCTACTGAAATAAACTGTGTAATTAGTATTCTTCCTGTATATTGTACTGCTAAAGGTGGCTCTTATCGGCTGATACCTAGTGTAACAAACTAGAAAGGTGTCGTCTTGGGTACTGATGATTGTAAAAGCAAGCTTCTTTTGGCAAAAGTGTCGTTGTATTCAATGAATAGTAATAAAAAGTATATGGTTTAATAGAAACAGTGCAGTGCAAAAATAGTGCGAGAAAAAATAAAATAAAATAAAAACGCGCTACTAAGGGTGACTGCAGTCAATAGGCTGCCGCAGCACAGAGCACGCGGAATTTGAATGACGTGTACACTGAACATTTTGCGCTGTGGTGACTGTACCCGAATGATTTTTTTGCGATGGTTTTTTTGAATCAATATCGATATAATTTGACATTTGAAAACATTTTTGTTAAAATTAGCTATATAAAGTGTGCTCAGCGTATACTACTTTCTAATAAACTTAAGGGGAAAATTTGAAGGCGCATTCAATGGTGTCAAATTTAAAAGCACTTTTAGAATGAAAAGATAAAGAATTTTGCGAAAATGCAAAAAGCAGTTTTTCCAGGAAAAGTCGAGATTTAGCATATACAACGTTCAAAATAGCAGTTGCACAGGTTACCCTGCATTTGTGCGGTCATTTTGATTTAATATATATCATAGTAAAAAGTGTCGTTTTGGCCTCCAAATTTGCGATCGTTTAATTTTTAACAAAAACCATGAGGGGTACCTCATGAAAAATTGTAAATTTTCGATGATTTGGATCGATCCAAAAAAAATAAAAATGAAGGCTTAGGATGTAAATAGTGATCGATAGCAATCATTTGGCACTATTCCCAGCATTTAGAACGGCTTAGAAGACAAGATATTCAGAGTTGAATTTGGACAATTCGGCTGGAAGAAATATCTTTTTAGTCTGTATATCCACACACGACGAGGATTCCAACGCACTAAATGCTCATTTTATTGCAAAGAACCGCCTCAAACACCACATTAAGTTTATTGATTATAGAGTTTATAAGCGAACGCAACAGTTTTAATGTCTTGGATTCTCGAAAATTGACAAGAACCGCACATTAAAGCTTTACAATGCAGTATTGACTGAACGGACAACTGAAGTAGGCGCTTGGTTCAATGAGAGGACATTCCCTTACAGAGACTGCTGGTTAGACACACTAATTAGTATCAAGGAGCCAAAAGTGGACCCTCTTTTTGTTATTCCCAGACCCTATGTACTTTTTGCTGCTGTCCATTGACCTCAAACAATCGCTATCTGCTAAGACTAAACACCAATTACCATCAAGGAAAAGCAATAATAAAAACTTTTTTTAATTCTTTGTTTAAAAACCTTCTAAAAATTGGAAACCTCACTTCTCATGTCTTAATGCAGCTTCTGATACTGTAGTTCACTTTTCAAAAGTATTGCTGTTTAATTTGCACCTCAGTTCTTTGTGTGTCGAATATCAAAGTGAAGTATCGATTAACTACAGTAGAAGAGCCATTTTAAACAATAGATAAATGTAGAAGTTGAAATTAGTGAAATTTATTACTCAATTGCGGGTAGACTCCAAGAATTCTTTAGTTGACGCACATATAATGTAGTCAATTGTGCTACAGAGGATCAATTAATAATAATTACTTAGGAGCAGCCTGCAATGCTTGCAGCCTCATGAAGGGCTTGTACGACCACCGCAGCAACCCTCCGTCTCTAAATCTCATTATCAAGCCACCGGTTTGGTTTCAACTCCCTCATGAAACCATCACCCCTTTTTTTGATTCTTTGTTTTTTCTTAGAAACAAAGTTCAATTACATTGAGCAAAGATCTTAGATTCAAAGATTAAAGATCAAAATGATACAGTACTAAACAAGCTGTAATATGAAGATTCAGTTATGATGTCGTTACAAATGGATACAATCCCGACGCTCTACTTTTCTCTATTTCAGTATTATCATATCAAGCTACTGCATTTGTTAATACACAATCTTACCTACTGTATCAGTAATTTTAAAGCAAAGCACTTAAAGTGCAACATTTACCTCATTATCACCGACCCAATAAAGCACAACAAACTCGACATTTTCGATCTTAAACATAAATCAGCTATTGTCTACAACAGTTTTACATTTCGATAAATAATGTCAATCTCTTTCAAACACTCAACAGCACGCCTTAGTTTCCCTTTATTCTTATGAATCACATACCGTATAAACAGCTAAAGCAACAAAATCATGACTATCATATTAAAATTAAAAAAAAAGCATTATACTGTATATTACGATATCTACACACAAACGTTAATCCTTTCATTCGTAAGAACGGCAATGAGATTATTAATCACCGCAATGATATCAAAAGGCCTAGAACAAATTGTAGGATTAGGATTAGTATAAACAAATATCCTGAATCAATTAAATAAATCAATAAACGTTTATCATATTATTTTTAGCTTAGCTTACTGTATTATAGAAGTCTTGCTCTTCTCTTGAATACATTTACAGTAGTTAATTGTGAGTTAATTAATACTCTATATTCTAAGTATTCTTTTATCTCTTTCCTTATCTTATTTATCAGTTGAATAACTACTGTATAAACCTGGTAATGATTCTACAAAAAAAACTCTTTTGGCTATATATTTATATCATTCATTTACTGTATATTCAACTCATCTTTCTTCACTCAATAATAAACCAATTTCTAACAATGAGTTGAACGACAGGGTTTACTGAGTTTGCCGATTAGATTTGGCATTTATACTAATTCGAGTTGAGTAACAAAAGATGTAAATAGCTTGGAAACAAAGACCGCTACATACACTGCAAAAACAAAAAAACAAAACCTGCACTAAGGTTTGAACTCGGGTCGCAGCCATCCAAAGTCATATTTATCACCACTTTACCGAAACAGTACCATTATCTAGTAACTGAATGATAAAAACCTCAACGCACCACACCCGCACATGGCTTTTTGTCGCGAGCGAAGCTGTACCGCGCCCCGCTCGAACAAATTTTGACCTTCGCTACGCTACGGTAAATTTACTCTCACGAAGACGCGTTACAGCTTTGCTCGTGACAAAAAGCCATGTGCTACGACGAAAACAACAAAAGCTGAAAAAATTGGTGATTAAACAACAATCTTAGCCTCCTGAAACGCACATTTTGTTGACTGATTCTCATCACCAGACAAGACTGTAGATCTTTACAAAACTTAAAAAGACAGAGCCAAACTCATTCCCGACCCAACCAAAAAACAAATTCAATTTAAATCACCATTGAGTCCAAATGCAAAAGCCGTGAGTGTCGCGAAATAATACAAAGAGACTTCATCTCCTTCGCGAGTGCTACCGCAGGCCATTGTTATCTTTCACGCTTTCACAGTCGTCGCTACCTTACGTTGCTCTAATGTCTACTCTATACTAACTAAAGCGAGAAAAAAAAACACAATCTGTGCCAAATCCTACTAAAACTACTTAGCATACCTGGTCAATTTGCACCTAGAGTTACCAAAATCCAGCCGAGCAGAGGTGATAGAGCCATCCTAGAGTATCTAAACACGGTAATGAATGTCCAATTCTAATCAAAGTACTGAGCATACCTATTCCATTTGCACCTGGAGCCACCATTCCCAGTCCAGCAAAGGTCTTGCTTAGCCATTGAGTGCCTCGAGCCAACATCGAGAGCCATCCAGTGCCTTGAACCAACATAGAGAGCCATCCTAAAGTGCGTAAACACGGTAAATACCAAATCCCAGCAAAAGAACAGAGCAAACCTAGTCAATTTCCACCTAGAGCCACCAGAATCCAGCCGAGCAGAGGTCTTGCAGAACCAGTAAGTGCCTAGAGCCACCAGAATCCAGCCAAGCAGAGGTCTTGCAGAGCCATAAAGTGCCTTGAACCATGATAGAGAGCCATCCTAGAGTGCAGCCGGGGTCTTACAGAGCCATTAAGTACTTTGAACCATGATAACGAGTCATCCTAGAGTCCCTAAAACCGGTAGTCAATGTCAAATCCTAATCAAAGTACTGAGCATACCTGTTCAATTTGCACCTAGAGCCACCAGAATCCAGCCTAGCAGAGGTCTTGCAGTACCAGTAAGTGCCTAAAGCCACCAGAATCCAGCCGAGCAGAGGTCTTGCAGTACCAGTAAGTGCCTAGAGCCACCAGAATCCAGTTTAGCAGAGGTCTTGTAGAGCCATCATCAAGTTTTTTTTGAGAAAAAAATTGGGAACTTTTCGAAAAAGTTGCGATTTGAATATTTTGTGTCTTGTGACGGATGCTGCGGCAGCCGGAAAAACGGCACCGCAGTAATACGAAATCAGGGTAAGGCTATCGTATGCCTATAATGACTAAAAGTAAGTAAGCAAGCAACACTTGCTATCAATATATACCAACCAAAAGATGACAAAGATAGCACGAAATGGTGTTGAAATTCTTTGGAAGCTTGAGAGTAACCTGTACAGAGAAAATACAATACTAGGTGTTAGTAACAGTACATACATAGAAGGTTGTTTATACTTGACAGAGCTCCAAAACTGAATATTCACGATTTTAAGAAAGACAAAGTATTCTACTAGCAGTATCGCGTAATGCCAAAGCAGCCACGAGAACAGCTAATGTATCCTCCTTCTTTCAGATTTGCAAAATAGTAGTAGAATATAGTCTATGTTCAAAAAAAAAGAAAATGAAAAAAAATACGAATCGAATACCATAGAAATATTTCTACCGGTCACTCACAGCACATACACTATTAACCGTAAGCCTCTGCTTGCTTGTGTCAGACCCTGTGCTGCTGCCCCATTGTCATTTCGTCAGCTAATAACCATTTTGGCTACTCTGCAACTGATGATCCATGGTTTAACTACTGTAGTCTGGAATGGCTCTCGAAACGATAAACCTCGAAAATAGATGCAGTCAAAGCAACAGAAACTGGTTTCTTTCTCTAAATGTGGTAACTTGAAATGCACCACCGAGGAGGCCCGTTGAAATATTATCAAAGACTTGTTTTGTTGAGATGATACAGTGCTTTTTTGGGGATGGTGGAAATGTTTTCCAAAAGTGGCCACTGCACACTTGCTACAGTTTTTGGCATATGACTCTGTTTTTCAGCATAACACTCTTCAATGTAGCATTTGATGCTACTGTTACAGCCTGTAAAACCAGCTCTATTGCTGTTATTCTAAAATGCCTAATTAAATGCACTGTTTGCACTAAGATCTCCTTTCTCTATTTACACTTAGGTTGCTCGTATACAGTATCTTTAAAAAATATAATGCTTTCATAAAAAGAATTTGTCTGCTCAATGTCTGTGTTCTCTGGTTAAACCAAAAGTGCATCCTTAGTCTCCAACGTCTCCTCAGTTGCTAGGCGTTGTTTGGTTTTTATCGTATTCACCGCATAATTAACCTTTAGATCTACTGCCTTGTCTTCTTTAAATGACGTCTTTTCCTCACCTTTAAATACTGTGGTCGTTCTGCAAGTTGTACTGTATTAACTTCCTGTATTATCTTCTGCTATTTCTCTCTTTTGCATGATGGTTACTTTTTCTGGTCATACCACCACTCCCACATCCAGTAGATACTAAGTCGGCTCATTCAACCCGACAACGCCTGGAGAACTTTTATCGAGCTGCCAGACGTATCTCTATACGTATTGGTACTATGGTACATTCTTCCTCAGTGCGCTATATAGCAATATTCAAGTGGAACAACAAGACCATCATATTAAGGTCTCTGGCTTATATCCTTCCATCACTAAGCTCCTTGATATCCACAAAACTACTTCGTCTAGTCCTTCATTTGGCTCACCCAGACGGAATTTTTACCTCAGTGTATTTAGACGATTTGATCATCTTTTGGAAGAGCCAGAAACTGACAGCCAACCACACCAAGCAGGTCATCGGCAAATTCAGTCAACTGGCATTTACCTACAGAACAACAAAATTTGATCTCACAACAACACAGCAAATATAGATTATTTGGTTGTCAACAAAAACGCACAGCTAACGTGCTTATTATCAATCGCCAAACAGAGCGTCTAGGATCTTTGAGCGAATACCAAAATTTTGGGGAAGACGGGAACATGCAGTATGCGCCATCTATCGTCATCCAGAGGGAAGGCTCGGACAACCACAATACTTCTTCAGCTGCCTTTTCTGCCAGATTGCACACTTGAGAACTCCTGCAAATGATGAGCTACGCTCTAAGACAAGACCTATGGTGGACTTCATCCGTTCATGTAGCTACAGTACAGCACTAATGATCGCTCCCTAGTGCCAGGTACTACTACTGTACATTACCCCTAACAACAATCTCTAAATTATACCGGAAACAACAGCGCAAGAGATATTTACAGACGCCTTTAATTAGGGCTCAGGCATCATTTTGAATGATTAAATATAGGGAGCATCAAATCAAAAGAAGCTGCTGCTGCAACTCACCAATGAACTAACAGAATTTCTGGTAATATAAAAGCTACTACCATTTGCCGCCCTACAAGGCTAAGTCATAGGCAATTATTAGGACAACGTCTCGGTCATTGCATGCGTGAAGAACTTCAGAGGGACACAATCACCTGTGCTAATAGAACCGGCAATCCGCATTTGGATCTTTGATCTAACAAACAAGGCCCGCTGCCAAATGATGAGTTACATTCTTCCCTCCCAGATCATTAATCTACCTAAGGCATCATCATCATGATAACTGGGCACACAGATCAAGTGGCAAATTTATCAATGCTTTTACTAGCAAATAGAGCAGCACTGGAATCTACGTTTCTCTCAACTCAGAGGTGCATTCATGGCAGAAGCAGTACACGGTTACCCAAACACGTTTCTACTACTACACTTGTTGTCACCAACATAAGGAATGCATGGTGAGGATCCATGAACAGCTTTCACTTTAGCTGTCATCGTTGTCAGCTAAGTGGTTACAGCTTTCAGACTCTGAAATGAAAAGTAACCATATGTAAAGCCTATGAGTCTGCTGCCATCTCTCAACTGCTGTACGATACCGGCCTGAACCTAATCATACAACAACACCCTACTACAGTATACCATATAGATAAGTCAGAATTTTATACGTTTCAGATACTGATAACTAGTGGATTTTTTCCTGATTTTTGTCAAGATCAATGCTCGAAATTGCCTTATCTCGGATAATCATCATTTATCCATCAAAGGTAGTTCATGTTATGCAAAATCAGACTACTACACCATTCTAATTCCTGCAAAAATTACTAGAATAGATACGTGCGGATTTCAATACTACTCGGGCATGACGACGTTTTTGAAAATCAATTTTGGATGATCAAAACCTTGACATGCAGAACATTCTTGTACACTTAGCGTTTGATGCAAGCACAAAGCTACACTATGCAGTTCTGCCTATAGTGCTGTCCAACAACCCCTCCATCAATGTCTTACTACTGGACGCTTGTAATTCCTTGTTCTCCTTGTGGAATTTGTCAAGATCAGTGCTCAAAGTGGGCTTATTTCAAAGAAATATCTATCCATCTACTACTCATCCAATTCAAAATCCAAATACACCATCGTGTTGCTCCTCGCAAAATTTGGCAAAAGTACGTGATAATTTGAATACTCTTACAGCAATATTTTGCAAATGGATCTCGCATGATGACCGAATCATGCTTACCAAAAATACCTGCATACAAGCAGGATTTAAAGATACCGTATGCAGCTTTGAATACAGTGTGGTCCAACATCTTACCTGTCAATCCGTTAACACTAGATACTTGTAATTATCCGCCTTCCCCATTAATTTTGTCTAGACCAGTGCTCAAAACTAGATTATATTTTAATAATCATTCATCCATTAAAGGCAACGAGTTCAGATGACTAAAGTCTGACCACACAATTGTGTTCCTCGCAAAATTTGGCATAGGTACAAGTTTATCTCATAAGCCAGATGATTGATATTTGAAGACTCTGATTGACTTAAGTGAGGGCAGCCTATCTACCTCCAAGCCTCTGAATTGAATGTAGTTGAGCTTCAAAGATAGGCTTATCCACACAACGAAAAAAGAGGGGTATGGCTCAAAGAACCATAAAAAGGAAGAATGCAAGGCTACTCCAAAACAATAGAGCAGCACTGCCAATGATACAATGCATCAAAAGATACTATCAGGGATCTAGCTAGGGCCTTATTAGATAATACGAGACAGAGACAGAAGAGAAGACAGATAGATTAGATTCAAGTATATATTTTTTATTTAATAGAGAAGACTAGGATATTTAATAAGGGAAGTAGATGAGGAGATCTGACAAAGAAAGTGGGAATTGATGGATCAAATGGTCTCTATTTATACTTTTTGGATGTGTTGTCTAGTTTATCTAATATGAACTAGACTATAAGGAATAACGTGGACCATTGGGGAAATAACAATAGAAAGCATGGATCAATAAAGAATATTACTGCGGTGCGTAGCTGGTTCTTTATATGTTTATATGTTTATATGTTTATCTGTTTATGTTGACAGGTTCATGACAGATACACCATAGCACTGGGGTACAGCAACAGAAAAATAGTTGCGTGCAGAAAAGGGGGAAAGAACAAATCGCAATAGAGCAAACTAACGAATGCACAGTATCACGAGAAAGAAAGTAGTAAAAGGTTGAATGAATGTAATCCATGACAACCCAATTCACGGCAACCAAAAAAGGGGAATATACAAACCAAATACAAACCAAACAGAATGAATAAATATATTGCAACGAACTGGTCTTAAATAAACTGTGTAATTAGTATTACTGTATATTGTACCGCGAAAAGTGGCTCCTATCGGCTGATACCTACTGTAACAAACTTGAAAGATGTCGTCTTGGGTACTGGTGGTTGCAAAAGTATGCTTCTTTTGTCGAAAGTGGTGTTGTATTCAATCAAAAGTAATAAAAAGTATATGGTTTAATAGAAAAAGTGCAGTGCAAAAACAGGGTGGAAAGGGAGCCTGAAAAAAAAAAACGCGTTACTGAGGGTGACTGCAGCCAATAAGCTGAGCACACAGAATTTGAGTGACGTGTACACTGAACATTTTGCACTGTGGTGACTGTACCCTAATGATTTTTTTGTGATGATTTTTTTGAATCAATATCGATATAATTTGACATTTGTAAACATTTTTGTTAAAATTAGCTATAGAAAGTGTGCTCAGCGTATACTACTTTCTAATAAACTTAAGGGGAGAATTTGAAGGCGCATTCAATGGCGTCAATTTTAAGATACTTTTAGAATGAAAAGATAAAGAATTTTGAGAAAATATAAAAATCAGTTTTTCCAAGAAAAGTCGAGATTTAGCATATACAACGTTCAAAATAGCAGTTGCACAGGTTACCCTACATCTGTGCGGTCATTTTGATTTAATATATATCATAGTAAAAAGTGTCGTTTTTGCCTCCAAAATTGCGATTGTTTGATTTTTAACAAAAACCATGAGGGGTACCTCATGAAAAATCGTGAATTTTCAACGATTTGGATCGACCTAAAGAAAATGAAAATAAAGGTTTAGGGTGTAGATAGTAATCGATAGTAATCATTTGGCACTATTCCCAGCATCTAGAACGGCTTAGAAGACAAGATATTGAGGGTTGAATTCGGACGATTTGGCTGAGAAAAGTACCTTTAGTGCCATGTAGATCTACAAAAACTAATGCTACAGATCTGATCCAGGCTTCAAACAATTGATATCTGTTGGGACTACACGCTGATTACCATCAGACAAAGAACGATAGGAATTTTGTGTATGTTTTACTTTAAAAACCCTCAGAAATACCAAAAGCACCGCTTATCGTGTTTCAATGCAGCTTCTACTAATGACCTATGCCTATGAAAAGTAGTGCAATCTGCAATGCATTTCAATTCTTTGTATATCAAATACACAATTTGGGTAGTCGTTGCGTACAGTAAAAGTACTCTCTACATGACAGAAAGAATGGATCTAGAAGTTGGAATCGGGTATAATTAACAATCCACCACTGTTGAACTACTACAAGAATCGTTTAACTTATGTACACTTAACGTGGCCACTGAAAGTTTGTTTATAATATGCTTATAACAGCCTCAGAACAAGTATTATACAACAATGTTAACCTGAACTCTCCAACAGTCATATACGGCATGATGAAAACACGCTTTGTCGTATTTTGTCCAATAACCCCAAAACAGTGTTCAACCTGTGCCACTCTTGAACAAAGCATGCTAGATCCAAGCGGTTTTAAATGCAGTGTTGCGCAACATCCCCTCTATCAGTCTGCTACTACTAGAAACTCGTAATTAAAAGCTTTCCTTATGGATCTTGTCAAGATCAGTGCTCAAAATGGGCTGATTTCAGGAAAACAATCAACCATCCTCCATCAACAACAACTCGTCCAATCCAAAATTCAATTATACCATCGTCTTTCTCTCATAGATTTGCCTTCAATATTATCTACGTTACTAATCTCTTTACATCGTTCGCTCAAAATCGATCACGCCTGATGGCCTGACCCTGCATACTGAAAATGCCTGCATACAAGCAGGATTTAGAGTCAAGCACAGAGCTACGCTACGCAATTCTGAATACAGTGTTGCGCAGCACCCCTCCACTAATGTGTTACTACTGGAAACTCGTAATTATAGACTTTGTCAAGATCAGTGCTCAAAATTGGCTTACTGCGAAGATCATCCATCCATCAACAAAAGATCATCCATCCGTCCGCAAAAGCTCATCCAATCCAAAATTCAACTTCTCCGTCGTGTTCCCCGCAAAATTCAGCATAGGTATGTGCCATCTTCAATACTCTAACAGCAAATTTTTGCAAATGGATCTCGCATGATGACCTGATCCTGCTTACCGAAAATACCTGCATACAAGCAGGATATAGTGTCGAGCACAAAGATACTACAGTATGCAGCTTTAAATAAAGTGTTTTCCAACACCCCACCTGTCAATCTGTTAACACTGGACACTTGTCATTATCCGCCTTCCACATGAACCTTGTCTGTTGGACCAGTGCTCAAAATTTGATTATTTTAAGAATAGTCCATCCATCCATCAACGGCAACGCGTCTAGATGACTAAAGTCTGACCACAAAATCGTCTTCCTTGCAAGATTTGGCATAAATATATTCTTATCTCATAAGCCAGATGATTGACATTTGAAGACTTTGACTGATTTGATACCAATAATAATAATATAATGCAAGATTGTACCTTTGTTGGATGTTATGAACAGGCTTAAATTTACTCAAAATTCTTTTTTCCAGGATAGTAAATGTATTTGATTGTTGTATGCAAAGCCTACGTTCACCAGCATGTGCCTAAAGACTATATGCACATCTGGCTCCACACACACAAACACATGGACACACAGCGTGTGCCTGGACAAGTTACATTCACTTTCGCTCTAGCCACTCGACATGTTGTTTGTTTACATGTTGATCATCGTCTGCGCACTGGTAACACCCAACTCAACATGCTCCAAACTCTTTACTGTCAAGATCCACTCAATGCGTATACATCACGCTCATCACTTCATGTGTGTACTCAACATCAGATATTCCACATCCGAACATACTAATCTCGCGTTCCACCCATATATTCATCTCCAGTGTAGTAGTCATATCCAGGGATCTACTCTATTTCAATCAAGAGATGCCCTGTAATAATAAAGAGGTCTCTTTGCTTTCGTTTTAGATACAGTTGACAACTGATTACTCACATCGTTTTCACTCGACTTTATTAATACGAATTCATCATGCTCATTATTACATAGAGCAGGACGACTATCATCCAGTCTGAAACCCGATAACACCATCATACTCCTTGTAAAACTCGACATAGATGCGTACTACTTTCGATTGCCTAGAATCAATACTTGATTCAAAGCCGAATTTTGAATGATGATGGTCGAAAGCTTGAGGCGCAGAACACTTCTGTACACCCAAGATTAGGTATAAGTGCAATGCTATGCTATGCAATTCTGCCCATGTTCAATGTTGCTCAACACTCCCATCTATTGTTGTCTACGAGGATTCCTCATGTTACGTTGTGGACTATTTTGCAATGTTTTGTAAAAGTACTTTACGTCATGTACTGGTGTTGTTAGTTTGCAAGATGGGCAATAGTAGCAGCAGGTTGGGCCATCTCATTTATAGTAGGTACGGCCTCAGTATTGCGAATACAGCCTCTTGGATGTACCTGTGCGTATCATCTATTGTGAATGAGCTCGATGTGATCTTTGTAATACTGCCTGCTTGTGTGATTTTTATCGTATATGAACGTATTATCCTTCAGTGGTCTCATCTGTTTCTTTTCTAAAAGTATCTGGTGCGTTTGCAAGAGATGATGATGGTGAAGTTTTGTTTCTGACTGACTGTAGTAGGCCCTTTCACAGCTTTGGCAAAAGTTGTTTGGGTCATTGATATTAGGACCCAAATCCGCAAGCTTGATTACCAAAGGTTTGTTAGATTTGAAGATATCGTGCACCAACTCGCAATGATCGATAGTTGTTGTCAAAGTTTATGT
Source organism: Mucor lusitanicus (assembly GCA_010203745.1). Lineage (NCBI taxonomy): Eukaryota > Fungi > Mucoromycota > Mucoromycetes > Mucorales > Mucoraceae > Mucor > Mucor lusitanicus. The sequence goes on along the minus strand of JAAECE010000005.1, from coordinate 3,312,599 downwards.
TGCATGGCCGGCACTGGTATGTATTTGTAACCTCTTTTCTTTGATCCATTGGTATCCGCTATACAGAAGCATTATCAGTGTTTGTCTTGACAAGAAGTAATCAAATCAGCGGTATGCATTTGCAATTCAAAGTACAGAGGGTTTGTAATCTTGGGCTCTGACCATGAGATCTTTTGATACAGGCCCATTTGGGCCGATTTTTAATTGTAATTAAGTGATTGGTAGACGCCCATTGATTTCCGAGACTTTTATTGGATTATCATCCTGTCAGTCTTGCAATCAAATCTTATACTTGGGCTCTGACTATGAGATCTTTTAATGCAGGCCCATTTGGGCCGATTTTTAATTGTAATCAATTGTAATTAAGTAATTGGTAGACGCACATTGATTTCTGAGGCTTCTATTGGAGAATTCTGTATCAGTCTTCCAATCAAACCTTGCTTATACTTGGGCTCTGACTATGAGATCTTTTGATGTAGGCCCCCATTTGGGCCGATTCTTATTATTATTTTCAATCAAGTGGTGGTAATATTTGCGGACGAAAAATCTCCGCAAAGACGACTTTTGGCCGCACCTTTGAGCCGAAAGTTTCTACTAGTAAATGGCAGACAATACGTCCAAGAGTTCGCCAGACTGTTCTTAATGACCATGAGAAGCATTTCATTGATAACAATCGAGTTTTATTATTCATGGGCAATGTTCAGTTAATTTCAAATACGCGGCTGTTTTCGTCCGCGGAGCATAATTTCAACCTGCTAATTAAGTGATTGGCAGACGCACATTGATTCTTGACGTTTCTATTGGAGAATCTTGTAATCAAATCATAGTACAGGAAAGTATTGGTATATCATGCAGCCGCAACAAGTTTATTAGAGTAACATGTACAAAGTATAGTGTTAACTAGGGTAAGCGTATTTGGTTGGTTTTATAAAAGGACATCGTATGTCTCCTGATCTCTTCTCTGTCTTTCTTCCAAAACCCATCCACGGTATGCCTGATGAGCTAACGAGCGACTCAAATTATTGCTGCTATTGATTGATTCTTGCTGAAACGCCACTGTTGTATTAAATTTGGGCATATGCTGATACTCAAGATCGACAGCAATGTTGATACCTTGAAATTTAGATAAATGAGTCACCTCTATACCGCTTTATCCAACTATAATAGATCTCTTACCTGATGAAATCTTCTCTGTCCACAGTAAGGAAGCTGCACAAGTTTGAACATGAAACAAAACCTGAGGGCCATTCTCTGTAGTGATGCGAAATACATTGGGCTTCTTTTTGTAATCCGTAGCTTCTTGGACTTTAGCATTAGACAAGGACAGATTCACCAAAGGAGTGTAGCCAACGCTTTGCTGATAATAGGGCGCCATGGTTGGTAGGTAACGGTAGCCACCGAGCGAGGTAGAGTTATTCTTTGCTTCATAGATCTTGAGCACAGTTCCCTGAAGCTCCATGTATACATCTCTCCAAGGACGTCTTCTGGGTCGTACGCCAGGTGAATCGAATTCAATCTTTGCAGACGCTTTACCCATCTTTTGTACGGTGCAGGAGTATCTTGGTAATGCCTCCTTTCCTTCCGTGTTGCTGCGCTTCTTTGGGACAGCAGCGTTAGGGCCTCCAGCGTACGAATTTCTTCTTCTCTTGTCCAAGACATATTCACAGTATTCAGGTGGATTCAATGAAGGTAGCGAGAAACGTCTGCTATTGTCGTATTTGGGTGGATCAGCGGCAAATCGAACTTTTGGTGGTTTTGATTCCTGGTGGATCGAGTTTGGCCAAGGCTGTGGTGTGTCATCTTCTGTTGTCGCAGCAATCGAGCGAATCTTTTGCATAACACCCTCCACAATCTTTGTGTCATCTACAGTGTCTTGTAGGTCATTTAGTGTCAGTTGTGGGATATCCTCGTCATCTGGCTGTTGTTGCTGTGCAAATTCAGGCGTGAGAAAACCGCCATCTTGATCTGCATTATCGTTGCCATCACTCTCTGATTGACTACTAAAGGATGATAGACTGCTTGCCAACGATGATCTGCGGATCGACTGCGCAATTTGCGATAGCTTTCGACAATCTCTTTGTTTGCGTATGCCGTACAGCTTGAAATCCTTTTCGTCTGTCATTTGCATGAATTGGTCCAGGTCGACTCCTTTCAGATTTGCGCTGTATCGCAGTAATTCGACTTGATTTAGCACTTCGTCTATAGTATGCAGTTAGTTTGGCTGGCTGGCTAAAATGCCATATCTGCCGGATAGTTACTGGTTGTAGTTGATATGCTGCCAAAACTACTGTCTTGGACAATGATGATAGGTGATTGTGGTTGTTTAAGCATGGTGAGATGAAAATAAAATGTGATATCTCCAAACTTCAAAAGGATCCCCCCCTTTATAAAGGGAATTTGTGATTTATGCAGATTTGACATTTGACGAGTTTCTTTTTTCTGAACAATGCTGTCATTGGAATGTTCTAAAATGAAAATTCCATCTTTATTTCAGCCTATCAAATTGGCTTGATGCTTAGCAAAGGCGTGCACAGTCAAGCCATTTGACAGTTATTGGAAAATCCACATCTGTCATCTGCCTCCTTTTTTTCTCAAAAAAGACATCATTATCAGCACCATCGTGTGTTCATCTCGTTTTTCTCCCTGGAAGCCTTATGTATCCAATTGAAATCTATGAATCCTTCACATAACTATCAATGCAATCAATCAAGACCAAGTGACATGTTCAAGCAAATGACATGTCATTCTGCTGTGATACTTACAATAGCATATGTAATCATATGACTACTAAGCAAAGTGAGAAGGCTAGTAGCAATAGACACAAGTGGGGATTGCCCAGTATTATATTGCTTCTGCGGCACACAGTATTGCATCTAGTAATCATCACTTTTTTTTTTTTTGACGCACTGAGTGGCCATTACAGTGATCTATTGATCAATTTGAGAGTTTTACTATGGTGGCTACATGAAGGTTCACAAGAGGGTCGCAGCGAGATGTTCACTACTGTATCTCAGCAGCAACTCGGGTTCCTACCAGCTTCACCTTTCAGCTGCATGTGCCTTCCATGATCAAGATCAACTTTTTACTCTATGCGTATTTGTTGAAGGTGTTCATATTTGCTTGGCTCAACACTTGACTGAACCGCCACCACTGTTTATCATTAATAACAATACCAAGTAGTATGAGCCAGATACAGAAAGCGGCATCGGATTCAAGTATTATGGATGTGTATGAATGATTCTGCTGAATAGCATGTATATCCTGAAATGTCAGAATCATTGTAATTTTTTCCCTTTTTCATTTTTAAACGATTATTTCTGGATAAATGGAAATTCATGTGTCAGCTATTGGCCACATTTGGGAATCATTCTGTATAGTCTATTTTCTGGTGTTTGATCGAGATTATTACGCTGATGGCTATCATGTCGTACAAAGAAGGCAGTAGTAGTGTAGGAGATGTAACAAACACAAGATCCAGGTACGTTCAACTTGAACTCGACACAACACGGATTCCCTGGTTCAGAACAAGCCCCCCTTTCACATACCAACATCTCCATCAAGAAAAAAAACCTTGCGATAAAATTATTATATGAAATGAAGAATCAACGTATATATAGCCAACATGAGGATCTCCGAAATTGTGAAACTGGGAAACAGCAGGGAAACCGGAACTTGGTTTTGGGTATATAAAAAGAAGTGTATATTCTGTGCAATGCCTCACTTTTTTCTCGTATAGCTAGCCCCTCTTTTTTTTTTTCATCTCTACAACACAATTGCAAGGCGACCACACTGCCCGGGATTAGTAGTACATTTGATTTGATTGCTCAACGCCAACCTCATTTATACATCACAAATCGAAAATCAGAATATACGACACTGTATGAAAATTTCTTCCCTTTGGAGGGCATATGCTATTTGCGGGTAACTAGTAGTAGTAGGAGCAGCACTCGATAAATGACAGTAGTATGGTGTCTAATTGATGCATTGGATTAAGATTTTTAGGCATTGGTGGATTCATGGTAGCGTATATGTAAATAAAGGAGTCAATTTTATCAAGTCGCTAAACATTGCCCCTTCTTCCCTTTTATCATCTGAAACCTCATAGTATGGGTAATTGTCTACTTACTATTCAATGTGAAAATCAGGAGAGATGGCATGGTGTTAAATCTTGTATATTAGATACGACAATGGCGCTTTAGCAGGCTGCTTAGTGATGGACGACTTTCAACAGACATTTTCGTTTGACAGCAACTCAAAAAGTGCCATTGTGCTCTCCGTGCCGCTAGCAGCATCCAGCATTATATCAATTGTAAGTGTTGTAACACCTATAAATCCAAGCCTTCACATGATTGAAGAAAACATACACACAGCTATCAGGTCCCATTGGAGACAAAGTAGGCCGAAAGCGGTTTGTTTTCATTGCATGCATCATACACACCATCGGCACTATAACACAGTGTGCTGGACACACCTTTGCCACCTTTTTCATTGGAAAGTTGATTGCTGGATTCTCATTGGGGTAAGTGCAAATACTACCAGCATTGCTTGCTTGATTTGTTGACCAACTTGATGTAGCATGTTTAGTGTCATGTGCCCATTATGTATGTATACACGCAAAAGCATGTTGCCATTTGATTAAACTCTACTAGATCAAAGTGAAATATCACTGCCGGAACACAGAGGCCGATTGATTTCCATGCATCAGTTTGGTGTCACCATTGGGTTCTGTCTGGCATTTTGGATCACCTATGGCACATTTGACATGCGGAACAAGCTATCGTGGAGCATTCCCTTGGGCATTCAGATTGCGCCTCCCGTGGTCTTGATGCTAGGGCTCTACTTTATCCCAGAAAGTCCTCGATGGCTGATTTATCAAGGCAGGTTCTCGGAAGCCAAACACATCTTGCGCGTATTGCGGGCCAAGAAAGACGACGATGATTTGGAGCTTCGCATGGAGTACACGGGCATCATTCAGGAACGCAATTACGACAGAAAATACTCTTCGCAGAGCTACAAGTCCTTGATTGAAGAGGGTATTGACAATAACAGAAAGAGAACCATCCTCGGTGTGGGATTGCACATCATGACACAATTGACTGGTATCAATGCACTACTGTACAGTATCATATGGCTACTATGACGTATAATATTCATCCGCCTTCTTGACAATAGATTTTACCTGCCTTACATCTTGGAATCCACTGGTATAGCCGAGTCCAATTCAGCCTTGTTGGGTAATGGCATCAGCGGTATGGTCAACATGTTGGCTACCATTCCGTCCTTTCTCTATGTAAATGTTTTGTTGATATACAGTCTAACGCTAATACTAACGCCACAAATCTAGATTGATAGATGGGGCCGACGACGCATCATGGTGATAGGAGGTATTGCTATGGCCACTTGCATGATCATAATTGCAGCAGTGCAAGGCGCTTATTCCATCCAGCTACCCGCCAGCAAAGTGCACGTATTTCCCGGTTCGGTATTTCCGATCACTGTATACATTAATGACAGCAGAGCATCATTTTGTGTTCTTGTGTTTCTGTGTCTATTCTTGGCCTGTTTTGCTCTCAGTTGGGGGTCTATGGGTTGGATCTATCCTGCAGAAATTTACCCTCAGTCCATTCGCGCAAAAGGCTTGGGTGTCACTACGGGAGCCAGTTACGCTACCAGCATCTTTGTATCGCAACTCGCGCCCGTGTTATTCAGAGATATTGGATGGGGAACCTATTTATTCTTTGGCTTGATCTGTCTGATACAGTCCTACATTATTCATTGCTTCTACCCAGAAACCAGAGTAAGTCTCTTGTGTGTTTGTTGCAGCTCTTTTTCTGTGTACGATTGAAACGTTTACTACTAGGGAAGGTCACTTGAAGAAATCCACTTGATTTTCAGTGGTGCATTAATTGATCAAAGTCCAGGGGCACATCATCCTCAAACCGCGTTTGAAGCCCTCTCGCATCTCAAACAATTCAACGTAGACAATGGCATTGATCTGTCCAAAGCGTCGCTTCGTGATGATTCGAGTACAACTGTGGCGTCATCTTCATCTACTGTGAATCAGCTTTTACATCATCCATCGAACCGACCACCACCACATGTAGTAGAGCAAATAGAATTGAAGCCGTTAAATTAGCTACGCATATACATACAGCATACATAATACTTAATATTGATACCAAACAAACCTCTCCCAAAAAAGTAAAATTAAATTTCCCTGCTCGGAATACTTTAAAGAGTAATCTTGAAGTCTATCAAACTCATATGTCTATTGCGAGGGTTTCACCAAAGCCCTATTGTTACAAAAATCCATAACGAGTATCCCGAGAAATCCGCATTTTCCTCTTTCTTTACATATTGAAACATGTCATTGACAAGCTTGATACAAAATAAAGGGAGAGAGATAATAAGAAATGTTGTCAAACGTCTTGGTTTCATTGGAAGGAGATAAAGGCTTATTGTTATTGTTATTAGGGAGTTTTTTTGTCACCATGTGAATTGCTTGCGATAGAGGCTTTGAATCATCATGGTTTGTGTACGTACATATAAATAAGAGAGGTTCTGGAGCAACATTTCTTGCCATTTCATCTCTCTTTCTTTACTAATAATAATATGCTTCAACAACCACCTCCATCCTATAACTTCGCCATTACCCGACCACATCAACTGCCATTACCCTCTAAAAACATCATTAATCGCATTCCCTCTATACTTATTGGTAAGTACTTGACTACAAATGAGCCCCCCCCCCCGCCTCGTTTATACTGACACACTCTATATAGACTTTACCGCCATGACATTATGCGATTTGATAAAGACCAGACATACAAACCAGCACAAGAAAACCCGCTCACTACCAGAATTTGTCTTTTTCGTGCAAAAGGTGACCCATCAAGCCAACATCAATGTGAGAACACTGCTTGTCGCATTGATCTATCTGAAGCGAGCCAAATCAAATTTACCCAAACGAGCCATTGGCAGTGATGGTAAGACTAGTCTAAACCAGCACCATGATTTCATACTTATGCTCTGTATACTAGACACGAATCATCGCATGTTTCTTGGTGCGTTATTATTAGCGTCCAAATTCCTCAAAGACACGACATGGACAACACACACCTTGAGCAACCGACGCATCTATGAAATCTGCGGTGGCCTCTTTTCCATGGAAGATGTCTATCAGTTGGAAAGAGCCTTTCTCAAGTTGATCCAGTACGATTGTTGGGTCGATGATGATACATTGAACCAGTTTGTTGAATTGCATCGTTCTGATTTCTCATTGTAAATTTCTTGCTCCACATTCTTATTTATTTCATTATCATTTGTAACCAAGCACACATACACACACACACAGCATCATCATGTATATACACTATTTACTATGCTCTTTTTTCCTTGTTATTGTTATTATATGCTCTATTTTTTTATTATACTTATACACCCTGATAACCCCCCTATATTTCCTTATCGTACTACACTATTAAAAAAAAAGTAATAATAAACATCACAATCATTTTCTTTATTCTTTTTTATGTGTGTGTCTTGCCATCATAATTAAAGTGTCGATCTCTCTTTTTTTTTCGGATGGTTGCGTTCCGAGCTAGTGTAACCTCATTTACCATGTTGTTGCGTTGCCTTGACTGCTGCTTCTGATGCAATGGATGCGGCATCATCAGATTCCTTCTTGGAGTCCTCCTTGGCTTGGGTATGTTTTCTGGGAATCTGGACTTGCTCGTGGTCTTCGTCGTCTTCGTCCTCGCCGACGTGGTTGTTGGCAGCGGCGGCGGCGGGTTGATCATAATCACCAATTTGTTCCCAGGCACTCTTCTCCTCGTTCTTGGTGCTGTTGTTGGTATCAAACGATCTAGATCTATTGCCTCCTGCTTGTTCGCTGTTGCTAGTGGATTTCTTGTCCTTGCTGCCGCTAAAGATGGGTAAATTTCCAATATCCATAGTGCTTTGGGTGTGAATAAAAGTGCAAGTGAATGAAATGGAAAGAAAAAGAAGAAGAAAATAAATTTGGTTGGGGTGGTAGAAATGGACATTCGGAAGTAGCAGTGGTACGCTATGAAAATGACATTTCATCATAAGAATTGCTGGAAAGGTCAGACTATTATATACTTCGTTTCAAGCCGCACCTTCTCTCTGCAACAACGTGGGGTATTCTCGATACACATTTGAAACGCGAGATTATATACATGTGATCCACTGACAATGTCAAATGTCTTTTTTCTTTTATTCCTTGTAGTTTACTTTTCGACTTCTTCTTGAGCCTAACGCTTGTGGAGCCGCCACCATTTCTCCGTGTCGATCACAAAAAATGCACACAAACACCTTATTTCTAATAATCATGACATCAGTTAGTTGGTATATAACGTGTTGTATATAACTTTCTTACTTTTCAGGATGTTTTTTGATGGGTGTTTCAGGGCAACCACAATGCAGAATAGACAAACACTTGGAGCACTGAATAAAGACACGAGGATCCCAATACGACTTGTTTCCAGTATGACCAGGTGGTCTCTTGTCCCTTGTCGTTTCTAGATTTTTCAGGTACTCTTCCGTGATGCCCAAGTTGGCGCATACTTCGGCAGGTAGCTTTGTCTTTTTGCAAATGGAGCAGATTTGATGCGGTGATTTGAGGTGAGGGGGCATGAGCCATGGGGAATTAGGGTCCATGATTTCTACCAATTCCTCGGATGCGGCATCATGTGTAGTAGTAGTAGTACCCATATGGTCCTCATAACCATGGTTGTCTGTGTAGTCTATCACGCTGCTGTCTCCTCGTCTTGCTGTCTCTGCTGCTGTTGCTGTCTCTGATGATGGTAGTGGTTGTTGTGAGGACGCTTCGTTGACATCTTTCCAAAAATTGTAATGCTTCCAAATCAGTTTATGGCTCGCGAATAGTTCAGAGCTAAAAGACACTGTGTACGACTCCATGTCCCGAGCAGAATACACAGCGTTGAAAAAGGCAAGCGTGTAGTTGATCCACTGGCTGTACAGCGTGTCCTCCACTGGGTAATGGACATGCTTGATGCGTTGAAGAAACCGAATATAGTGAGCGTTTATTTTGCGGTTACCCATGGAGAAAGAAGAAACTGCGGCGTCCTTGGCCAAGGCCTTCCAAATGTCAATGGCAAACATTCGCGAATCCTTGTTAAACTGTCGCAGCAAATAGGCTTCCTTGAGGCTGATCCAAGTACAGTAGTCTTTTGATCTCTGGATTTGTTGATCTGCTTTCTCGTCGTGATTGAAATGGCTCAAACACCGGGCATTGCCGCTCTTTAACGATACTAGCACTTGGTTCATTTGAGCACATGTTACATGGAACGATTTATCGCAATCGGAGCAGGTCACTTTGGCACCGTAACTGGCATAGATGGGATCTGTACAAAACTCACACGTCTAATGCGAGAATTGAATAGGCTGCAACATCATGTCAACTCTATACCTACCTTTGCAAATTTATCAATGGGTATCAAATCAAACCGTGCTTCATATTCGCCCAAATCAGGTTGATAATTGAAATCGCCAGGCCTTGCTTGAAACACTTTAGCGCACGTGAAATGGACCCAAGGTATATCATGCAAGTAAGGGCTCAATTTGCAAAACAAGCCGTGTGTGTTGGGACACAAGGCACAGGTCACTACAAAGGGACAATCCTGATCCATGGTATCCAGAAAGAAGCACTTGTCGCATAGCCAGTACTTTTGAACCAGCATGGGCAGCTCGGTCCGGTTGAGACAGCTACGATGAATCAGCACATCGCATTGCGGCGAATCACAGTACACAACCGACGGTGCTTCACTGCTGATCACAGGGTCCATGCAGATGGAGCATATCGAGGGCCGCTTTTTGATACGCCATGATTGCAGGAATTTGCCCCAGTCTCGGCATTTGTTGATGGTCAGTGTCTTGGTAGGAATCGTTCGTTGTTCGATTTTGGGACGTTTCTCTGTTGTTTCTACTACTGCTACTACAGAGGTCTTGTCGCTGTGTGCATCATTGTCATTGTCGTTGCCGTTGCCGTCGTGCTGGTTCGTGTCAGAGGGAGCAACAGTGTCTACGCGAGGACTGGTTGGAGTAGAACTGATAGACATTGCGATATCCTCCTCCTCCTCGTCGTCGTCGTCATGGAAACTGGTACTTGCATTGGAAGAAGGTAAACGAGCAATAGTCTTTCCTGCCGTCCTCCGAGATCCCTTGATTGACTTTTGATGCTGGTGCTGGTGCTGGTGCTGGTGCTGCTGCGATAGATTTTTGGAGGTATAAGTTGGAGGCGACAGTGCCCGCTTTTTCGGTTTACCCTGTTGATCTCGTTTGAAGGGGGACGGTTCTGATTCGTAATAGACATCACTACCTCTCTCTGTCTTGACACGACACGCCTGATGACTATCTGAACTCTCGCCATCTGTATCAGAGTCTGTTGCTGCTGCTGCTTGCGCTGTAGGCCATGTGGCCGTACTGTGTTGTTGTTGCTGCACATTGTTTTCCATATGGTCCGTAGTGTCGTTGGTGAATGAGAATTCATTGTTAAAGTCCAAAAGATTAGCTGCTTCCAGTATCTGATTGACGCGTTCGTCTTGTGATGATGTGTCTGTCTGTGGTGAAGATGTGGATGACGGGTATGATTGATCTAAAAACTGTTGAGCGGCGGGTGGTGCTACATGCGGTCTGTCCTGTTGCAGTCGAGTTGGATTGTACGTGAAAACATTTGTTGTCGCGACATATGACGACTGACTCGCTCCATCCGGATTCATATACAATTCTATTACTAGACACACAAAGGTTACATATGAGTCGTTGCCCCCTTGGAACCTTGGTTCCTGACACACTTACATGAACTGGGCTGATGTTGAACACCATACGCATGTCTAAAATTCTCTGGATCCTCTGGATTGTAATCACTGTACGATGCAAAATGAGACCCATCCTTCAACGCATTTTGGAAATGGTGCTCCAAGCTGGGCATCAGGTACCTGGCTTCGGTTGTGGATGGCGGAAAATGGTCTGGCAAAAAGTGCTTGCTGCTGCCACCACCATAGTCTGCACTTGATTTGACAGTATACTTTTCTGGCTGATAATGTGGCCCTGAGAACACAGAGACATTGAATGGCGTTGTTCTCTGGCTGTTGGATGATACTTTGGAAGGAATCGAGGGTTCCAATTTCAGTGCGAGTGTGGTGGTCCCCATGTGCATGTCTCGTAGCGATTGGTTTTTGGGAGCAAAGGATGGTACGGTGCCAACACGGGTTTGAAATGAGGATGCTGTGGGGCTTGATGAATCGTCTGTGGATACATGATGGTAGGATGAAGTAACAACGGCTACTACAGGCGATTTGCTGCTACTGTCAGAGGAGGTATTCATGTTGGATACAAGAGGTGGTAACTGCTGATACAAATGGTATTATTCTTCAAAATGCGTGTTGCTGCTGTGTATGTCCAAAGTACACGGTGGGTCTATCAATGCTTGCGGTTTCTTGTTTCCTAACGACTGAACACTAAGCATTGACACACGTCAAGGACATGCAGTATATAAGCTTACGGTATATATAGATGGTTATTTGCTGCTGTGGAGACGTCTTTTGGCACGTTCATTCACTACATGCCAATGCGGTCAGATGTACTGTACGTTGATCCATTGCTTAATTACTTACCCAAGCCTTTTCAGTTGGATTCGTTGCGCACACTAAAGTGATGGTTGGCAGCAACAAGAGTGATTTAAAACGGAAAGAGAAGGGGAAAAAATCACTACGCGTTGAATCACAGCAGATGTAGCGAGGAAGATTGCATCATGTGCTTTATTATACAGAGTGTGTGTGCTGCTTTATTTTCCACCATCTTTTCTCTCGTGTTTTTTTTTTGTTTCATCCCACACACATCCTCAACATGGTGGTAAGCTATGGATGACAACCGCATGCCGCACGAATGTACTAACTGGCATTTTTGTGTGTCTAGCTCGTTCTTGCTATTGGCGATTTGCATATTCCTCACAGAAGCTACGGTCTTCCCAGCAAGTTCAAAAAGCTGCTTGTTCCCGGCAAGATTCAAAAGATATTGTGCACAGGCAACACGGTGGACAAGGAGACATTTGACTATCTAAGAACGATTGCAGGCGACATTGTTGCCGTCAAGGGCGATTTCGACGACACCAACAGCCATCTACCTCAAGCCAAAGTGATTACAGAGGGACAGTTGCGTATCGGTATCATCCACGGCCACCAGGTGATTCCCTGGGGCGATGCTGAGGCCCTGGACATCACGGCTCGACAAATGGAAGTGGATGTGTTGTTGTCGGGACACACGCATAAATTCGAGGCTTACGAATACAATGGCAGATTCTTTATCAATCCTGGAAGTGCTACCGGTGCTTATTCGTCTATACCTGATGCCAGTGAGCCTACGCCTTCCTTTGTCTTGATGGACATTCAAGGCAGCTCTGTCGTCACCTACGTCTACAAGTTAATAGATGATGAGGTCAAGGTTGAAAAGCTAGAGTACAAGTGCTCTACTGATACGAAAATGTTGTAATAAATAAAATTACTGTTTCTGATTTATAACGTTGATTATGGCACAAAAAAGTCTCGGCGCCTCCTCCTCATACCCAGCTTCTTGGCTCAAGTATTTATTTGCATTCTCTTTCTTTTCCTCCTACCCCTTTCTTTTATCATTATCAAAATGTCACTATCTACCATGAAAGAGAATGGCTACATTGAGGTAGCCAAAGGAAGAGAGAGTTCCCCCTTCAAGATTTACTATGAACTCCACGGCGATGGACCTCAGCATGTTGTCCTTATCATGGGTACCTAACGATTGACCCCTTTTTATGCGCATTGTGTGCTTACTTTTTCACACACAGGATTGAATTCTTCATGTCTTGCTTGGGAATTGCAGACAAAATACCTGGCAGAGACAGGAAAATACACTGTACTCATCTTTGAAAACCGTGGTATGGGTCTCTCGGATACGCCCAGTGGTCTTTATAGGTGAGATGATGTATTTGGTGGCATATACAACTGCTGACGAAAAAAAACACAGCACTTCACAAATGGCGCACGATGTCATTGACTTGTTGGATCACCTAGGGTGGAAACAAGGCGTGCATTTAGATGGTGTTTCAATGGGCGGCATGATTTCGCTCGAGTTGGTGTCTACATGGCCCGAGAGATTTGCTTCGCTCGTGCTCACCAGTACATCATCTGGTAGACAAGTGCCTCCAGTAAGTGTACTAGTAGTATTGTCCAGAAGAGATGCTTTAACTCAATTGTTTCTCAGTGGAAGGCAATTTCAACCTTGGGCAGACTGATTTTCATAAGAGATCCCAAACTAAAGATTGGCCGTGCCATTGAGCTTGTCTATCCTCCTGAATGGCTGTCCGCCAAACCCGCTGCTTCAGACGGGGATCCAGACATGGTTAAATTCGATACCAACAAAGACATGGTTGTTTCCATGGCACTAGCCAGAATCGACCGCAGCAAGCCACAGACACTGGGCGGCAATATAGGCCAAACGGCTGCTTGTCTTCGTCATTACGTGTCGGATGAACGATTGCTAAAGATCAGACAATCGGGTGTTCCTGTGCTGGTCGTTACAGGCACATGGGATAATTTGGTCAATCCTCGAAACTCGTTCCATCTCAGTAAGGTCTTGGATTGTCCTCTAGAGCAATTTGAGGGCAGTGGCCATGGGATACCTAGCGAGCAACCTGTCCGTTACAACAAGTTGATTGATCAACACTTCTCCAAAGCGGCTGGTTTAAACTAACTCTGTATTTATTTATAACTGATTAAATCCAAATGGCTCGTTTGATCTTGTAACCCATCTTTTTAAAGACACCGTCCGTCTTTTCAGCTTGCTCTAGACTAATAATGGGCTTTTGAAATACAAATTGCGTGTCGTGCTGTTGTGCAGCAGCATCATGTCCACATGCCTTGGCAATGACTTGCACAATATCTTGAATCTGCTTTTTGCACGTCTCTGCTTCACCATCCAGTTCGCCCAAAATGTTGTAGCGCACTGCTTTGAAACTGATGGAATCCACGCCTTCAAACGCAGCTTGTACGGCTGGAATAGTAATCTCGTGGTTGTCTTGTTGATCAATGTTGATATCGCCCAGACTCTGATTGTGAATACTGCCCGTGTTCCATCGCACAAGCTCACCGTCCTTGTGGTGGTTGATGATGAGGCCGTAGTTTTGGTCTTCTGAACGCGAGGCAGGTGTCAGTGAAGACAGAATGTATTCGCCCATTTGAATAGAGATGATGGTATCCAGCTCCAGTCGTTTGAACTGAATGACCTTTTCTAAAGCGTAATTGTAGTTGCAAATGTACAATGCTTTCTCGGTGAGCAGCAAGATCTTTTCCTGAAACTCATTGCGAGGTGATCTGTTTCAGCAGCATGTGAGCCATCAAATGTGTAGGTATCCAAGTGCTTGTCTTACCGTTGTTTGCCTGGTTCTTCATGTGTAGGTGACAATAACGTCCAACCTTGAATCAAAGTCTCATCATCTGACACAACAATCTCGCTACTGATAGAAACTATAGACAATGGTGAATACAAACGATCGCCACTGGATTTGATGGGTTTTTAAACATTACTCGCATCTGCTCGGATCTTTGCCCATCTTCTCTCGATACCAGGCTCTGCAGACATCTTGGTAGCTTGAGGGACATGTCGAAAGATTTCAGATTTATGATAGCCCAAGACATAGTCCACAGTTGCTTGTCTCCAAAAGTCCTTGATGGTATTAAAGTACATTCTTGCCAATGAATTGGAAGCATCGTTCATCATGCCAGTGATATTTCGTTTACCCGTTCTGAGTGTGTGTTAACGATAAGTCCAGTGGAGGAGGGGTGGCAACACATTATTACCTTGTGAAATCGCCCTTGAGCGCACTTGTACCGGCGTACATTCTAGAAATCATATCACCATTGTTGGCCCACACTATAGACACATAAGCGTGAGTTTGATGTGATGAACAGCCACCGAGTCCTCAATTGAGGACATACCGTTATTGAATATCCTCTCAAAATCGTCGTAATATTTGATGCCTTGCTCAGGATACTCTGAAATGCCAAATCGCATCAATTGCAGGTTAAGCACGCTACGACCAAAAGCACTCTAGTGAAAACAAGGGCATTGAGTAATGCATCCAACAAGCAAATATACCCTTACCTGAACGACATTGGTACGATCCAAGCAATCCATACAGTTCTATACATTTCGTACGCGAGTCAATGTATATGTATACACACCATGGGTACTACTACTCTAGCACTATACTCACTGTTCTGAATACACCAGACTGCCTGCAATAGACAATCGTCTCATCACCCACAACTGCAGTTTCCCAGAAATACCTATATTTACATGTCCGGGGGGATCAGTAAGCAGATCATGCCTCTTTATGCAAAACCTACTGGATTTTCGATAGATCGTCGTATAGGCTTCTACTTAATTTGCTGATATTCTCAAACTTCATTCCTTTGGTTTCTTTGTGAAAATCAAATTCAACATATCTACCAGGGTTGTTTGTGTGTGTGAGCGTATACATGATAACGTGTTGCATCAGCCGATGCCTACTATAACAACGCTTTATTAGCTATACTTACTTTATATTGGGATCTGCTAATTCTTCCACATGATGTCTGTATTGCTGACCTACAATAGCTTCCCTTCCTACCAATTCTGTCAAATTGACAATGATTTGTTTGCCGTATAGCTTTTCTTGTGTCTCGAAATGCTTTTGGAAGGCGGCCTTGTTTTCTTGTTCGGGTCTGTCCAGTGTTGGCACTGGATGTAGACTGTAGGGCGATTGGCTCCAAAAGACGGGTACTGTTGTATAAGAATGCAACATGAGCCCCTCCAACTTTTTTTGTAACTGTCTCTCGCTTTTGATATCACCTACTTGATCCTCGAGTTTGAATAAAAGAGGCAACATGATTCACTTCGCCTTTCTATATATATATTATACATTGTTAAAGCGTCTCTGGTACATGACCATCTGCAGCAGTAGTAGTAGTACTTGCATGTATTACCTTGAAAATAACAGCTTGCTCTGTCTCTACAAAGTTGGCCACTTGTCCATCTTCATTGATGCCTCTTCTCTGATATCGCATGCCCGCTCTTTCTCGACTTCTTCTTGAAATCAAGACAAAATCAAAGCCATAGCCATCAATCTGGCACGGTTCGATTTGTAATGTGCCTTGCATCACAGGTACTACCCATTCATCCAGCTATGTACCAATGTATACAAGTATCAGCATATGATATTCCCTCTTCAATTTCATGTGGTGATTCCCCCCCTGAAAAGAGTTTACCTTTTGAGTGACAAGATCACGAGTTAAATGTTCATTCCACCAAAATCGTTTATCCACCTTTTTCCATAATGGAACCTGAGGATCATTGTATTCTGAATCCTCTTCACCCTTGACCAGAGATCTTTGGAAACTGTTGGTAATGTCTGTATGTGTACATCAGTCGAGTTTGCCCATCATCATCAGCAAGCAAAAAAAATGTGATTGTCGCTTACCGCACGTATTGGAATATAAAAACATGGATCTGCTAAACATTTCCGTCACTTGTCTGATCAAGCGCTGCTCTAGTGCGTCTTCCTCGTCATTGTCATCGTACGAAGATGTCGAGATGGTTGAAGCCGATGAATTTTGCGAAATGGATGAAGCGTTGGAGGGTACCAGCAAATCTTGTTGCTCCTTCTTGATGGCATCTAATACCTGCGGCTGGTCAATCAAGGTATCGTCTTGATCCATGGAGGAGGAGGCTGCTGCTAGTACTAGATCAGGGTGGCTCTTTTTCTTTGCAAATGTCTTTTTGATGCGGGTCAAGAACGAATTGGATTGAGTGAGCTGTACAGGCGGTTTGCGTCTAGTGGTTGCTGCTGCTGCTGCTGTTTCATGATCCTCGTCTTGTGCTGTTACTACTTGCTGTTCCTCTTCCTGGTACAGGGGGGTTTGTGTGCATTAATACCTCCAGTTACAACGACTTGCCCCCATAATGATATACCTTTGTGTCCAATTTTTGGCACGCTTTATATGAATCAAAACTCAGGCAACTCACGCCATCTATCACATACACAGGATGTCCCATTAAATGACCTCGAAGTTGGACAGAGGAGATCACAACCATGTATTTCTCTAGGTGAAGCAAAAGCCATTCAATTTTACCACTATGCCTCATTTGCATCCTCCCTTACCTTTAAATCCTTCAATAAAACCAACAATGCCATAAATGTCATACTTTTGAACCACGTCCTTTGGTTCATAGGTCTCTGATATACGCTTGACGTCAATTACTGTGTGTGTGTGGCATTTCATGCTGCTGTTTACCTCTCCGAGTCATTTTATGCCCGTCAAAATGAATCTCTAAAATGCTGTCGTCTTTCACAAGCACAAATGAGCTGGTTGTGACATAGAGTTTCATGGTTTCTTTCTTGTCACTTGCGACAAGTGAGTCATCTGCGGCGCAACGCATCTGTATATACAGAAAAAAAAGTGAAAAGAAGAAGAGAAAGGAGTGGATAAAATGGGGACGAAAATATAACGGGCTTTTTGTGATGCACATTATGTTAGCAGAGAGAGCATTGTTGTTTAATACCCAGCTGCTTGAATCTGCTCAACATCATGTTTACACAGCATGCTTGAAAAGGCAACCCGTGTTACAACCTTCAACATGGTGCTCTGTATTATATTAAACAATAGGAAGTGGTTGCCATGTTTCGTTCAAGCAATCTGGTGCAAAAATCAGTGAATTTCAGGAGCAAGAATTGCAGTATTTCTATTACGTTTGTGAATAGTAGTAGATCTGTGGTAAAGAGGATTATGCAGGTGAAATCAGAGAGTTGACAAAAGTTGTTATGCTCGGTATTCTGTCTATTGCATGCCTCTGTTTAGAGTCCTTGCGATATGTTACAAGTAACGGTATTATGCACATACACCCATGATACGCTTACAACACGGGTAAGCTGCCAATTTCAGTAGCGCTATGATCCAAATTACTTTTCAGCCGCCCTTCATCACAGCAAAACTCTCTAAAATCGGTCAGGCGTTGTGGATTCCATCATCTTAACGGTGCGCCATCACCGTAACAACGAAAAAATTCGTATACAGGCAGATGTCATACTCGCATCGCCTCTTATTGCTCCAAAATGTACCATTTGCAGCAGAAATTGCACGCATTTGAGCCGTAATTTATCGTGCTAGAAGCCGTTTTAAACTGCCAGAGTAGCACACAACAGTTTCTCTCATCCAGCAGTAACTTTCTGGAGCCCTTGCCCAATTTTTTTAGGATCATCAAAAATCCATCAAATTCCACACCGATCTAATAGTAGTTTAATGAGCTCATGAGTTCATTCAATTTGGGATCAATCGTTTTAATAAATTTCGCTAAATGGCGTATATACGCTGTTTAAACATCCATAAATACGAATAGATTTCAAAGCTACTAAACATCTTCTTCGTCGCCCTCCTCAATGGCATCTCCAGTCACCTTGATATCCAGCAGCCTCCACATGAGCCAGGAGCCCAAAGTTCGATAGGGTCTCCAACTATCCGTCAATTCGACCATATGATGCGGCAAAGGAAAGACCTTCTTTTTATCAGACGGCATGGCCAGGTTGAAATGTTGAGCAACACCTTTACGAACGCCCAAATCTCCCAAGGGCATGATATCGGAATGGCCCAATTCTTGCATGAGGAACATGTCTACAGTCCACTGTTGTACCATGTCAGCTACTCTGGCCTACAACCCTTAATAATGTTTTATCCACGTATACCTGTCCAATGCCTTTGACTTGAATCAATTGCTCGCCAATTTCTTGATCCGTCATGTTGCCAAAATTCTCAGGGGTAATTGTCTTGTCTTTGAACTTTTGAGCAAGGCATTGGATATACTCGGACTATATATTAAAAGTGTTATGCCAGCAATGACCTAAAACACACAGCATATAATTACCTTTCTAGCAGACAGGCCTGCGCTTTTCAACTCCTCGATTGATTTGGATAGCACATCATCCGGAGAAGGGTATCTGGGGGTATCTGAGGTACTATCAAAAAGCTTAATGAAGCGAGCCTCGATGGAAGCAGCAGCCTTTCCGTGTATTTGTTGATAGATGATACCACTGGCAAGCGTCCGGAAAGGATCGACCCCGCGTTTTCGGGCGATCCGCTTTCTGAAATTTTCAATAGTGTCTTCATTCAAGTAAGAAGCTAGTTTGGGATCATGCTGTTTGAAATGCGCAATGGCCTTTTCCAAATGATCCCCATCTGATAGAACATATGAAGCAGAAGGCGCATTGGACTTTGGGGGTTGTGTTAGAAATGGAGTTGTTACATCTGTCAAAATGTGTCTGGCCTTACAAAAGCGGGGATCTTTGCCTTCTTTTCAACCTTGATCTTGTCGTCTACCTTGGTCTTTTCAGTCTTTGCTTTGCTCTTGGTGTTGATTATTGTCGCTGTCTGACTCTACAAGCATCCGAGATCAATAACCAAGCCTGGCTAGTGTCATGAGCATGTTTTTACCTTTTGAACCAGGACTTTTTTTGAAATTTTACTGCGCAATGTGCAAACATGTTGAATGGCGTTGCTTGTAAATCAATGGGACGCTATGCAACTTACGCTTTGGATAGCTTGGGGATCTTCTTTTCCTTGTAGGGAATCGCTGTTTTGGTAGCAAGTCTTCCGCTTTTACGAAGTGTAGTAGTAGTAGTAGTGACACCAGACATAATGATGAAGTAATGCGAGAAAGAGAGAGAGAGCTTTTGCCCAATGCTCGGGTTTCAAAATGCCATCATGTACGGTACTGTGTGACGATGAGTGCGGCGCTACTATCAGGGCAATAGCAGCAGCTTCTTCCAATGATGGAACAGCAGCGTATTCTATATAATATTCCACATGAATTTTTGCCCTTTTTCTTTTTCTTTTCTCCCCACCACGACATCATGACAGTACCAACCTCCAATGGTGCGCCTTCCTCGCCACCGCCTTCACTAGCAGAGCTCTCGAGAAGAGCCACTGTAGACAAGACAGACATGTCTAAATACTCGATCAAGAGCTGGATAGCGACAGTAGCCAAATTATACGAGCAGGTAAATCCCAGTATAAAATGCCAAGCAAAATGAAAATATACTGACCGTGGGCTACAGGGTGATTTCGAGTATCGCAAAAACTGCTTGGATAATGCTTACGTCTATTACATGAAGGGTTGCAGGTGAGTCAAATCAGTGATGTGTGTTATTTGAGACACAAGTTAATATGGATGTGGAGACTAGTATTATGGTGGAAGTCATTGCCAAGCATCAAAATTTCAAGGAAGCTAAAAAGGATGCTACTTATCGTCAACTGAAAGCAGTAAGTGGGAAGAAACACAGTCGGGTTATATGGAGACTGAGACAAGAACTTGGTGTAGCGAACAAGTGATGATATCTTGATGCTTTTGGAGGAACTCAGTGCAAAACTGCAATACAGCGATCCAGATCAATCAGCAGACGATTACTTTGTGCAAGATGTGATGAATAAATATCCGCCAGTGAACGATGTGCCTATGCCGATGCCCAGCCCAACACACATTGATAGCAGCAGCTTTTTGGACAATCTGCCTTCCGTGCCAAAGCACATGCCCAGTAGCAATGGCACTACAAAATCATCGCAGCGAGATAACAGTGTCAGTAGCAATTCGAGCTCTTTGTCTGCTGCATCCAATTTCATGAAAATGCCTGAGCCTGAGCCTCAACCTCAGCAACAACCGACAGCAGCAGCAGCAGCAGCAGCAGCGGCCAATGTATTGCAGCTGCCAACACCTTCTTCCGACCTATCCATCCCGCCAACACCGATTGTAGATGCGCTACAGCTTGCCTCGTGGATTGTAAAGAAGAGCGACGGTAAACAGCCCAGTGTGTTGATCTTGGATGTTCGGCCACGACAAGTATTCGACCAAGGCTTCATCAAGCACAAGTGGATTGCTCAGATTGAGCCTTTGGTTTTGAAACAAGAGTAAGCTTTGCTATTGCGCACGTGCCAACAACAATACACAGAATCCAATGCTGATTTTTTCTCGTTCTAGTGTTTCCTCTCAAAAGATTGAAGAATCCATGGTCATGAACCCGGACGCAGAGCAGCAAATATTTGCAGGTCGACATCACTTTGATCTCGTTGTGTATTACGATCAGAATTCACAATCGCTTCAAAACCCAACACTGGGTCATTTGAGAGCAGCCATTTACGAGTTGGAATTTCAAAAGATTTTGCAAAGAGCGCCTGTCATGTTGTCGGGCGGGTTTGATGCTTGGAAACAAGTGATTGGAGAAAAGGGTATATTCAGGTACACAAATGATGCCAGCACACAAAGTCAAGATGCATCACCACACCAACAGCAGCAGCAGCAGCAGCAAAGACCCCATTGGTTGAAGGATGTGGTAGGCAGAGGATCAGATCAAAACATGGGCTTGAGTCCTGTCAAGGTGCATCATACATTCTACGACTACTTTAGTAACACGGGATCTTCGGGTACCAAGGAATCCATGACACGATACACGGAACGCAATGTGGCGACACCTCCATTGAGAGGCGTGTTTAGCAATACACTGTATCAGCCCTCGTCACCGTCCAAGATGTCAGCTTATGCCATGCCTATACCCCAACCCTCGACACTGCCTGCTCAAAACGTAGACACCTCTCCCAGCACCACCCAATACCCAGATGTTCGACCCAACCTATCCACTCTGCAGCGAAAAAAGACATTTATCGACAACCCCTTCCATGGCTTTACATCCACCACAAACCAACAATTCGACATACCTCCCTTACCACCCAAACCACAACGTCCATTACCTCAAGCGCCTGATTCAGCAGCACCCGTAGTGGCGTCTGCCCCTCCTTTACCGCCCAAGGAAGCCATGGCCTCCTCTCCCACCAACAATGCGTATCGCACTGCGCCTGTCTCTGACAACTCCTTTTCGCAAATGGGCACTGTCATGATTGGCACCACGGGCTTAAAGAACCTGGGAAACACATGCTTTATGAACTCCATCATCCAATGTCTCAGCGGCACCATTCCGTTTGCCCGTTACTTTATCTCTGGCGTGTTTCGTCAGCACATCAACAAGGACAACTTTTTGGGCACAGGCGGTGTGTTGGCCGAGAATTTTGCAAGCTTGTTGCGTACCATGTGGAGCGAAAACTACAACTTTATCTCGCCCGTGCTGTTTCGAGAAGCCCTGATCAAGTTTGCTCCTCAGTTTCGCGGCAGTGAACAGCACGATTCTCAAGAGTTTCTCAACTTTTTGCTGGACGGTATCCATGAGGACTGTAATTTGGTAAAGAAGCGGCCTAGTCCTCCACCTGAATCTGCTGAAGAGGAAGCTCGCTTTGAGCAATTGCCGGATTGGCAAGCAAGTGGCATTGCTTGGGAGCGATATTTGGAGCGTAATTCCAGTGTCATTGTGAGTTTGTTTCAGGGACAGTACCGTAGTCGACTGACCTGTTTGACATGCCAAGCTGTAAGTCGTGTTGGATTCAAGTGTGAGCATAATACTAACATGGCATGCGTAGACCTCCACCACGTACAATTCCTTCATGTCGCTATCTTTGCCCATTCCAGCCAAGCGAAGCGGCCCCGCCAGCGTATCCATCTATCAGTGCCTAGACTACTTTGTCAAGGAGGAAATTCTGGACCACGATGATGCCTGGCAATGTCCCAAATGTAAAACGCTGCGTCGCGCAAGCAAATCACTGACTCTATCAAAGCTACCAGACGTTCTCTTGATTCATTTAAAGCGATTCTCGTTTGATGGCCCATTCAAGGACAAGCTAGAGACGATTGTAGAGTCACCCATGAGGTAAAGCATCTACGCAGGAAGATTGGTGTTTATGGTATTTAATGCATTGTATTAGTGGCCTTGATTTATCGCGCTATGTGCCATCTACCATGTTCCCACCCAATCAGCCACCCGAGAAGTCTGCATTCAACTATGATTTGTATGCTGTTTCTGTAAGTAGCTTTTATTCGAGAAAAAAATCTCTCGTCCATTGACACTCTTTCTAGAACCACTTTGGATCATTGACCGGCGGCCATTACACTGCTTGTGTCCGCAATGGTTACAAGAATGAATGGCACAACTTTGATGACTCTCGCTTCTCTGTGTGCGATGAATCCAAGGTGCTAAGCAGAGCTGCATACAATCTATTCTATGTAAGATCCACTGTAAAATAGTTGCCCTGAACTTTATGTTGTTGTCTGGATCTGCTGCAACATTTCTCATGTTGAATAAACTTCTTTGGCCTTATATACATATACTACACTTATAGTTGGAATACAGGAACCTCTTCTTTTATTGGTTAACATTCAACTATGAACAAAAGCTTAACACTAGAGGTGATTGACTCATGCGTGCAGCAGCAAGTCAAAAGTGTTGGACCTGGAGCAGGAGGAGGTTGAAATGATGACCAAATGGGTGGTCGTCTCCCAATACGGAGCCTTCTGGTTTCGCTTTTCCCTGTTTGTGTATATCATTGCTTCTCTTTCTCTTTCTTTTTCATTTATAAAAATGTAAGGCAGCACTTTTTTGTATTCTAGTTCAAGTGTATTCATATACGTATCTGTGTTTTGTAGATAATACATCTCTTGTATCCATCAAAAAATGTCTGAATATTGGTAAGAGATATACTACATGTGTTTCATCATCCAAACAGGGATGACTGACCCAGTCATCTATGCTATGCTAGTCCTGTCTATGCTCCATTCTTTGGTACTATGGGTTGCGCTGCAGCCATTGTTTTCAGCTGTAAGTAGTATATAGATAAGATGAAACGCGCGCGTGTTTTCATCACTTGCGTGCCTGGATTTCTGATTTGGCCTTGTGTAGGTTTAGGAGCTGCTTACGGTACTGCCAAGTCTGGTGTAGGTCTCTCTGCTATGGGTGTATTGCGCCCTGACTTGGTCCTCAAGTGTATTGTTCCTGTCGTCATGGCTGGTATCTTGGGTATTTACGGTGTGGTTGTCTCTGTTCTCTTATCTGGTGGACGTAAGTGGATGATGCTTGCTTAGATGAAAAAAAGCACGCGAATAACTCATATGCTTGTTGGCTCTGTAGTTGCCATGAAGCAGACCTTGTTTAGTGGATTTATCCAAATGGCTGCTGGCCTCAGTGTAGGCCTCTCTTGTCTGGCCGGTAAGATTGGGTCCTCCCCCCCCTTTTTGTAGTAATTAACTCTACTTGACACTGACATTGTCTATTTCATCTACTCACAGCTGGTATTGCAATTGGTATTACTGGTGATGCCGGTGTTCGTGCAACCGCTCAACAGCCTAGAATGTTTGTTGGCATGGTAAATGAACGACGAGATAATTTGAGAGATGAAACAAGAAAATTAACCCTTATTTCCTTGTTGTTTACATAGATTTTGATCTTGATTTTTGCCGAAGTTTTGGGTCTTTACGGTCTCATTGTCGCCTTGATTCTCAACACCAAGGCATCTGGTCAGGAAAACGTCTGCAACTAGAGCGTTTGACAAGCAAAAGAGAGAAAGAGGATAAAATACCAACACTATGTGTGTACAATAAATTGAACAAATATGTAATTTCTCCAATCTATAAATACAAAGAGTGTTGCACCAATAAGTGGTAAATTGATACACACGGAAACTCCTCCTCCCCCAACCCCCCTCGCCTTCCTTGACTCCTGCCTACTATAGTAGTAGTACGTCCTTTGCTGGGATGTCAAAGCAAGTGTATATAAAAAGAACAGGTTTATCTCGCTTTTCATTTTCTTTCTTCTCTTTTCTTCTTGTTTTTTGCCTTGAACATACCATTCAATCATGTCTTCTTCTTCTTCGTTTGAAAAGTTCAATATTGATTTTTCCCATTTGTCGTTTGATTCACCGAGCCCAGCAGTGCTTGATCTGAAAAGTGATCGACAGATCAGTCAGCAGCAGGCGCCACAAGGTTTGTATTGATTGTTCATCACATTGGACGACACGATGTCTGATATGTTTGTACTATATGTAGCAACATTAAAGCGTCCCGGGATGACTCCACGCTCCACAAGTCGTAACAAGCAATGCATGCCCAGTGATGACGAAGATGAGGAGGACGAGGACGAGGATGAGGAGGACGAGGAGCAAGATTCTGATAATGAAATCAAAAAGGTACCTCGTGGTCGTAAATTTGTAACCATGGCAACGCCCTCCGTGACAAAGCCCATGCGAAAGAGCCGTCCACTGCCTAGCGATGATGAAGACTCTGAAGAGGAACAGGATGAGCAGCAGCAACAAGGAGCAGGAGGGGAGAAGCAACACCACACAGCCAATCTTGCAGGAGGGAATAGGCTGCATCCTAATGGTAACCATGCATACCAAGATTATGCCAGTTACATGCAATATCAAGGCTACCAGCAAGAGCAGGAGAACATGAACAACGACGACGATGATGACGATGATAGAGCACTAGTGACCAACCCCAATGCAGGACCCATTCTCACACTGGTGGAAGGCACGCATCTTCAGCAACTGCATCAAAAGCAACAGCAACACCAAGCCCAACTCGCTCAATTCCAGTACCAACAACAACAGCAGCAATTACAGCAACACTATTACCATCACCACAATCATCATCAGCAGCAGCATCAACAACAACAACATCATAACAACAAGAGTAGTGGTGGTAGAGGCAATGTAAGCATGTCAGGCATGGATTTATTAAAGCAATTGGAGCAAGAAAAGGCGGATTCCAAGCGAATCAAGCCCAAATTGGATACATCCAAAGTGAAGATTGAAGGGTTGCTGGGTAAATTGCCCGAGCCTGGATCACACAACATTAGTTTTCAACAGATTCAGCAACAACAACAGCAACATAGAAAGAAGAGCCAATATCTCGATCCTTTCTCGCTGGAGAAGTCAAGATCACCATCGCCCAGCAGAAATAGTCATCGCATCAGTCATGTTAGCAAGCAGTAATAAGTAGTAGTAGTAGTAGTAGTAGTAGTAGTAGTAGTAGTAGTAGTAGTAGTAGTAGTAATAAATTAGAACAAGAGAATCAATTAAAGTAGCCATCGCATAGTTCACGGAAACAATCTGAGCAATCTGCAAACGCTCTCGAGCATCCACATCCACATAACACGGTGCCATCTTCAGCCAAAATGGAGGTAGGATGGTCTTGTTGCTGTTGTTGTTGCGGTGGTGCGTATACTTTTGTTGTGCCTGATGATGAAGATGTTGTTGCGCAGATGGCTGCAATGGAGAGCCGTCGTTTACTGCTATTCACAGATGTATCAAATCCAATATAAACATCGTTTTTCCCTTCTTTCATGGCTCTGGAAGGGTGTGCATCACACCCGATACAAGCACACGAATCGCCACATCGACATGTCACTACTCGGATGGTCTCGCCTTGTTGGTTTTTGGAGGGCGGTCCACAACATGAGGACGGTGGTGGGATGTCTGGGAGTGGTACTGGTTCAAGCGGCAATAGTAAAGGCGGTGGTGAATCCATAGCTGCTGGTATGAATGATAATGCAGTGATAGACGAAGCAGGTGTCGATGTAACCGTGGATGGTGGCGATTTCTTGCTACAGCAACTGCTGACTGGCTCTGGTGTAACATGTGCTATGGGCGTAGTGGGTGTGGATGGGGCAGGTGTGGATGGCGATGATGAGGGCATTGATTTACTGCTATTGCAACAACCTTTGGATTCTGATAGTTTGGGTGCAAGAGGTCGCAATGATTCCACTTTTTTTCTCTTTTTAGGAGCTACTACAAATTCCACATTAGTCTGTCTGTGGCATGGATTGAGAAAAAAAAAAAAAAAAAGGCAATGCTATCATGTACCTGAAGATAGGCTAGGATTGGCATTGCTATTGCTGCTCTTTTTTGTCGCACCTGGACCTTGATTTGGGAATAAGAATAAAGTTGTATATCAATTGCTCTCTCTCCATGCTTACTTGGATCCTCACAATCGCACTTGACATGAAGCTGTCTCAGCACTCGCAGTTCTCTACATCGTTTGCATTGAGTTGCTGGTCTGCCCTTCTTTTTGATAGAGATCAATTTACGATCTGTGTGTTTGCAATGTGTTGCTCTATGACCCTATCATGATAAAAAGAAAAATAAGCATTTCCTATCCATCATTCCTTGCAAATTTTTTTTCGTTACCTTGATACATGTTTCTGTAATGTGGAAATGCAGACATTAACTAATCATTGATTTAATAAAACACATACACTAGCATGTCCACTTACCACAGGCCCACTTTTCACCGTTAATCAGCATGGAGTAATGGATGATTGAAAAAAAAAACTTTCAGACAAACAAGATGGAAGAAATAAAATATTAAAAATCCCTCATGGGTGGTGGAACTTTTTCCGTTGCAGAGTTTGTGCCTCCAGCTACTCGGAGTACTAATGGTTACAAATTTGAATAAAGGCATCGCACGATTGCATGAATACAGGGCAGTTTCCATCTGCCTTGATCCCAGTAAATAATGCTACCTTGAGATATTCAATCAAATTGTCTAATAATAATGTGTGTGGATTTGGTCGATATGAATCATTGCAAGGTCATCTCACCTCTCTCTCTCTCCATCAGGCAATCTCCGAAGCGTCAAGATTGCTGAGCAACATGTAACCAACAGGATTCTATTTACATCATTCTACCCGGATTTTTCTACCATTGACAACTACAATGGCAATTTGGTAGAACCATATAGTTATCTATCATCCAAAATTCTGGTTCTGAGGAGGCTGGTCGTCGCTGAAGATTGCATCCATTGCTTGACATTGGAACTTGTAACTTGTAACTCTTGACTTGAGCCTCATTACAGAACTTGTCTCATGCGGCTACAGAGCAACGCTCCAGAAAGCCACCTTAGGAGATATATACTGTCGGGTTGGCTTGCATCGTAGCTCTTGTCATAAGTGAGAAATTGCTTTGTATAGCTTCTTTTTCCTAATTCAGGATGTTTTGCGGCCGGTTCTGAAGCATCTGCCAAAGATCTTTAACAACAATTAGCATTGCCCTTATTTAACAATGTCATCCTAACCATTCTCGGAATGAGTCATCTTATCGAAACCATAAAGTATATTATACTGGCATTTCGTTTTTTTCTGGATCAAAGATGCTGCTTTAAATGTGGTAGGGATTTAGCCAATTGTGATTGACCCAAGCGGTTAGAAATGGTAACTCGATGCTGAACATCACATCAAAGACAATCTTCTTTCGAAATCCTCAAAAAATTAAAGCGTGCCAGGAAACTTCACACGCTGCCGTAGGACAAACAATAGCCAGACCTTAAAACTTGCGATAAATGTATAAAAAGTAGTTATTTTTTAGAAGAAGAAAAAAGATCTTTCATCAACACGAAAAAGCAAGCAAAGAATAGGGATTGCAAATCAAATGGCGTATACCAAGTACTAATCGAGGAAGACAATCAAATAACTCCATCTGCCCTCGCTGTCATAAGGCAAGCAGTAACCCGAGTTGTGAAACTTGCACATAGTATTGAATGCTTGTTCTACGCATATGGGAGCAAACCAAGCAGACTTAGAAATTCACAAATAAGGATCCCATTTCATCTCGCTGCCGTAATCCTGTTTCCAGGACAGTCCAGTAAGGCTTGCCAAGAGACAAAGCTTTGAGGCAGGACATATACCTTGGAATTTTCGCTCGCAAATCTTTTTCTCGTATTCTTCTTCATCTCTTTTTTTCTGTTTTTTTATTGAATCTCTTTAACAATCGATTTCTTAGATTCGTACGTAGGTATGCCAAATTTTGCGAGAAAGACGATGGTGTAATTGGATATTGGATTGGACGAGCTGTGGTTGATGGATGGATAATTATTTTTTTGAAATAAGCCCATTTTTGAGCACTGAACTAGACTAGATCCATGATAAAAGCCGTTAATTACGAGTGTCTAGTAGTGTCAGACAGATAGAGGGTATGTTGCGCTACACTACATTTAAAACTGCTCGGCTCTAGCGTGCTTTGTTTTAGAGTGGCAAAGGTTGAACATTATTCTAAGCAGTTGACAAAACAGAGCAAAGCTGTTTTTTCCTTCAATATGAATGTTACAGATTTGGTATTGCTACCATTGTAGTAATTACTCGAAAGAGTCTATAGCCAGATAAATCAATCTGCAGTGGCTACTTTTGTGTTTCTTTAGTCAAGCGATTCTTGCAATTTACCAGCAAGGTGATAAATCTTACTGATTTCAACCATCTCAAGATTCACCTATCGTATAAAATGGCCATTTGACTGTACGTAACTATCGTTTCAACTTTATATTCGGTA
Source organism: Mucor lusitanicus (assembly GCA_010203745.1). Taxonomy (NCBI): domain Eukaryota; kingdom Fungi; phylum Mucoromycota; class Mucoromycetes; order Mucorales; family Mucoraceae; genus Mucor; species Mucor lusitanicus. The sequence continues at coordinate 3,283,308 of JAAECE010000005.1, read as the reverse complement.
TACAAAGACCTAAAATGCACAGCAGATAGTACTAATAATAATATTAAAAGGTATAGTAATAACCTATCATTAGAAGCTGCATTGAGACATGACAAGTGAAGTTTCTATGATTTCTGGGGGTCTCTAGAGTGAAGCACACACGAATCTCACTTTACGTTTTGTCCGCTAGTATTCAGGGTGTAACCGCAAGAAATACTCATCGTTTAAGGTCTTGGTCAAGTCTGTAACATCAGTTGCCATAGATTCACAGGACACTAAATGCCCTTTTTCCTGCCAAATTGTCGAAATTCAGCCGTCAATAACTCGTCTTTTGAACCCTTCTAGATGCTCGGAATGGTGCCAAATGATTGCTTTTGATCACCATTTACATCTTAAACCTTTATCTTGAATTTTTTTGGATCAATCCAAATCGATGAAAATCCACAATTTTTCATGAGGTACCCCTCATAGTTTTTGTTAAAAATTAAACGATCGCAATTTTGAAGGCGAAAACGACACTTTTTACTATGATATATATTAAATCAAAATGACCGCACAGATGTAGGGTAACCTGTGCAACTGCCATTTTGAACGTTGTATATGCTAAATCTCGACTTTTCTTGGAAAAACTGCTTTTTACATTTTCGCAAAATTCTTTATGTTTTCATTCTAAAAGCATCTCAAACTTGACACCATTGAATGCGCCTTTAAATTCTCCCCTCAAGTTTATTAGAAAGTAGTATACGCTGAGCACACTTTATATAGCTAATTTTAACAAAAATGTTTTCAAATGTCAAATTATATCGATATTGATTCAGAAAAATCATCGCAAAAAAATCATTTGGGTACAGTCACCATAGTGCAAAATGTTCATTGTACACGTCATTCAGATTCTGTGCGCTCTGCGCTTCCGCAGCTTATTAGCTGCATTCACCCTCAGCAACGCGTTTTTTTTTTTTTTTTTTTTTTCTTTCGCGCTCCCTTTCCACACTATTTTGCACTACACTTTTTCTATTGAACCATATACTTTTTATTACTATTGACTGAATACAACACCACTTTCTTCGCAAAAAGAAGCGTACCTTTGCAACCACCAGTACTCGAGACGACATCTTTCAAGTTTGTTACAGTAGGTATCAGCCGATAGGAGCCACTTTTCGCGGTACAATATACAGTAATACTAATTACATAGTTTATTTCAGACCAGTTCGTTGCAATATATTGATTGTATTTGGTTTGTATTTGGTTTGTATGTTCCCCTTTTTTGGTTGCCATGGATTACATTCATTCAACCCTTTTACCACTTTTTTTCTCGTAATACTGTGCATTCTTCTTTAGTTTGCTCTATTGCGATTTATTCTTTTACCCTTTTCTGCACGCAACTAATTTTCTGTTGCTGTACCACAGTGCTATAGTGTATCTTTTGATGCATTGTATCACTGGCAGTGCTGCTCAATTTTGGAGTAGCTTTGCATTTCTTTTTGTTTTTCAAGTATTACTTCTTCTGTAATACTGGTTGTATTAGTGGTGTTCTTGCTTCGTATGAGGCAACCACTATACTTTTTTCTTTCTTGTACTCGTCATTTTGATGATACTCATTGCATGTTACCTTTTTGTTTGTAACTGTTGTATTGCGATGTTTCTGTTCTTCATCACACTCTAGTGATGATGCCCTCTTGTTACTTTCCCTTCCTTTTTTATGGTTCTTTGAGCCATAACCCTCCTTTTTCGTTGTGTGGATAAGCCTATCGTTGAAGCACAACTACACTTTTTGATTCAGAGGCTGGGGGTAGATAGGCTGCCCTCACTTGATTTGTATCACTTGGTGCTAATTAAGAGTCTCAAGCGTTTGCACTATAAGCTGGGGTGTGTAGTAAGGCATATTCTGGCATTTTAGGGGATTTTGATGATGGAATTACTAAATTACTGTATTTAGTAATACTTAAAACTCCGCCTAACGTCAAAACAGAGGGAAACCCTCGCAATTTTTTTTTCTGGCCTGGGGTGTCTGTAGGGCAAATGAAGCGTTGTGATTGGCTCAGATTTGGAGACAGCTCAGAGAAATAAAGCATTTATATTGAAACTAAAAATGTAATTGAAATGAGAAAAGCACGATTAAAGATTCAAAATGCATAGTACAAATGGCTTAAGGTAACTACACACGATACCACCATAAGTATTAGACATGATCAAATACATCCACTATCCTAAAAAAAAAAGAGTTTTGGACCAATCTAAGCCTGTTCATAACATCCAAAAGTACAATTTTGCATTATATTGGTATCAAATCAATCAAAGTCTTCAGATGTCAATCATCTGGCTTATGAGATAGGTATGTATCTATGCCAAATTTTGCGAGGAACACGATTTTGTGGTCAGACTTTGGTCATTTGGATGCGTTGCCGTTAACGGATGGACGATTTTCAAAATAATCCAATTTTGAGCTCTGGTCTAGACAAGATTCATGAGGAAGGAGGTAAGTTGCAAGTGTCTAATGCTAGCAGATTGACTGATGGGGTATCGGACAAAATTGTAGTAAAGCTGCATACTGTATTATTGTGCTTGACACTAAATTCTGTCTGTATGCAGATATTTTGACAGTATGCAGAATCAGGTCATCATGCGAGATGCATTTGCAAAAAGTTACTCTTAGAGCATTGAAATTGGCACACACCTATGTTAAGTTTTGCAAGGAACACGATATGGCAGTTGGATTTTGGATTGGACGAGTTGCCGTTAATGGATGGATGATTGTTCGAAATTTATCAATTTTGAGCACTCATCTTGACAGGACGCATAAAGAAAGCCGTTAATTACGAGTGTCTAGTACTGACAGACTGATAGAGGAAGTGTTGTGCAACACTGAATTTATGATTGCATAGTGTGAGAATGTGCTTGACACGCAATCCTAATTGTACGCAGGTATGTGGGTGTTGTCGAGGATCAGACCATCCAGAATTCAGTTTAAAAGCATTAATGACAACAGAGAGCTAAAATCAGCACTTACCTATGCCAAATTTTGTGAGGAATACAATGGTATGGTTGGAATTTGGATAGGGCGAGTTGCCGTTAATGGATGGATGATCATTTGAAATTGATCAATTTGGATCACTCATATTGACAAGGTCCATAAGGAAAACCGTTAATTACGAGGAGTTTTGTCTAGTAGTAGTAACAGACTGTGAGAGAATGCCATGAGCCACGCTATCATGTCTGTTCCTGAATCAAAAATCATGCAACCAAGTTCAAACTACGTCAAGTGTAACGATTTCGGTGTTCAGGAGTTAAGTCCATGTCTCGGTGTTCAGGGGATAAGGCCATATCGGTGTTCAAGATATAGGCTTAGTAATTAGTAATCATGAGTCAGTATGATTACTAATTATTAGTATCAAGCAATCATTATGTCATGCCCAGCTTTCCCGTAACCACTATGCCATGCCAAGCTTTCCCGTAACCATTATGTCATGCCAAGCTTTCCTGCAATCTCATCTATGTTTCATGTCAAGCACCTATCAATGTCGACTATCTGACAATGACATTCTCACGCAATTATGACTCATGTTGTTTCTGATTACGAATCATTCCGTTTACTCATGTCCAAGGTCATGTCTCGGCACTTATTGCCGAGTGCTCCATCAAGTATAAATACCATGCCCCTTTTTGTCTCCAATTTGTCCATTGTGGATTATCTTGCATATATCTTTTCAAGTATCAAGATAAGCATTTCTCTTTTCTTCCTTTAATAAACCCTCTTATTAACCAAGTACCACGTTCACGACAGAGAAAACACTGTATCAGGGATCTTAGTATATAAAGGGCTAGAAACAGAGACAAGAGGGCTAAGGCTGTAAGAGATTTATTCAGAATATATATAAGATTAATAGATGAGGATTGATGAGGGTTGTTGATGAGGGTTGATGAGGGTTGATGAGGATAATTGACAAAGAGATAAAAGAACTAGAGAAATAGGAAGGGTATTTATACTAAAATGTGAAGGAGTCTAGTTCTGTAGAAAGGAGTATTGTGCAATCCATTATAGAGTGTAATCTGGATGCATGTTGGTTGCGCAGCAAATTGTAGTTTGAACCGTACTGCATGAACTGCGGTTGAGACGCGGGATAGTTGATATTAGAATAGGAGTAGAAATAGGAGAGATGTTATGCAGTTGGATTTGCAATGATGGTTAACCTGACGAGTTCATGACATACTGAGCAAGACTTCGTCTAAAACTGCTTGGTTATAGCATGCTTTGTTCAAGAGTGGCACAGGTTGAACGCTGTTTTGAGGGTTAGGTAAAATACGGCAAAACGTTTTTTCATCCCGTATATTATGGTTGTTAGAGAAGAGCTCATACTATCATGCAGTACAGCGTACATCGTGCTGTAGCAAGCACTTTCTTTCCAAAGGAAATGAGTGCAGACAAGCATGTGCATCACATAGATTTGGTCCCAACAACAAACAACAAGAGGACCAATCTTTTGAGGTGCACACCGGAAGAGCATGCTCGTATCCACAGACTTGAAGGAAAGTTGCCAAGACCATCAAGCAGCCTCAAACAGACTTCAACATGACATCAAAGACGCTTTGAATGTGGTGTCAAGGTAAGCTCAAAGGCACATACCTACATTCAAGAGTAACACGTCATAACAAGTTATATCTTCTAGGATGTTGACTTGTCCAACTGCTGGAGTGGGTTTCTCTTTTGCCCGTTACACCTTTTCCCCGGTGAGCACAACTGCAGTAATGATACCCCAGAAGGTACTGTATGAATATGAGGGCTACGCATTAAAGCTGTTGTCATGAACCAAGCTATCATGTCTGTTCCTGAATCAAGAATCATTCAACCAAGTTCTAATTACGTCAAGTGTAACCATCTCGGTGTTCAGGAGTTAAAGCCATATTGGTGTTCAAGATCTAGGCTTAGCAATCAGTAATCATGGGTCAGTATGATTACTAATTATTAGTATCAAGCAATCATTATGTCATGCCAAGCTTTCTCGCAATCACTATGTCATGCCAAGCTCTCCTGCAATCGTACCTACAGTAATTGAGACATTTGTCTGACTGCTCCGAGGTTATTATACAGATGTATCCCCTTTTTTAAATCCCTTTTTTTTCTCTTGGTTTATTTAATAAAATCAGCACACATTCTAAAAAAGAAGTACTCATTAATGTCGACTTTAAAAGGAGTAATCAATAGGACTGTATTTACAATTACAATCATGCTTTTATTACTTTTGTACAATAGCTTTAAGAAAGATTATCGAGGCGATCGGTGAAATCCAAGGCATCTGTGAAGTCGAAGCCTTCAAACTCGTCATACTCATTGTTTTCTTCTGGGTATTCTTTAGGATCTAAAATTTCTGCTTGATCCAGGTGGAAGAAATCTTCGAGCTGCAATGTTGGTGGTAATGTGCTGCCTGGAATGTTGTTGCTGGCCACGTTGTTATTTGTAGACTTGCTATTTTCAAGACCCTCAGTTGTCTGCTTGGCTGCATTGGAAGAAGGGCCATCCACAGGATTATTGCTGGAAGCAACTGTAGCAATTACAGCAGATGTGATAGCAGTTGCGCTTGATGTTGCTGCTTGTTGCTTGAAATGGCTGCCGGTGTTGGAAGCTACACGGCGGCTTCGCATGGACAAAGGGCCACGAGGACGTGCAATACGACGTGTTGTTGTTTCAATGGTGGTGGCAGTAGTAATAGTAGTAGTAGTAGCGACAGCGTTCGAAATAGTTCTTGCTGCTGCCTGGTTGTTAGTGGAAGAGTCAGCCGCAGGAGGAGTTGTACCGGCAGGTGAAGGAAACAGGCTATCGGCCTCGAAGATCATCGGAGATGGTTGCCAAGCAACAGGAGGAGAGAGACCAACAAGATTGCCATTATCCAACTCCATGACAGTTGGGAGGATAGGTACGTCAACACTGAGATCCATATCAGTCTGATCTGAAAAAGAGGCAGCGTCAAGATCCATAAAGGAGATTGGGATGACGGTGGCAGAGGACTAGATGCACACACATCCATAAGATCGGTGGTAGCAGTAGAAGTAGTCTCATCGCCCATGAGACCAGCACGAGCCAAAGCAGCAATAGCGCGAGCCTCCAAAGTAGCTCTAAGAAGAGGCGCACCATCGCAAAGAGGCGAAATCACTTTTCGTTTTTTAGCTTGCTCAGAACGACCGCAAAAAGCATCGTTCTCGTCACACATTCTCTTCATACTACCAATGGCAGCAGAAAAAGAAGCAGGAGCAGCAGAGTGCACTAAAGCACGAGAAGAGAAAGCTTCACCAAAAGTAACGCTAGAGATGACAGCACCCAAAACAGATGCACCGTAAGAAATAGCATCACTAGATGCAGCACCAGAGACGACAAGAGTGTCAGCAGAGCCAGCACCAATGCCTGAGGCACTACCAACAGTACCGACATTAGCGTCATTATTACAAGTGACAGCAACACTATCAGCATCACCATAGCATACAGCAGTAGCAACACCACTATCAGCACCAGAATCAGCAGCAGTAGAAGGAAGACTAAAAGCATCACCCAAAGGATCAACACTAGCATTACGACTAACACCGACAGACGCATCTACAGCTTCCATCATGCCAGCTACTTTCGCAGCAGAAGCAACAAAAGCACCAACAGAATGAATGGTAGAGCGCGAAGCAGAAGGCACAGAGACAACAAGCTCATGGCCAACTACAGAAAGAATTGGAGAATCACAATTGCTTGCAATTTCCAAATTCTTGGCATACTTGCGGCAAGCCTCACCTTTAACTTCGGGCATGCGAGATTCATCAAAAGACAAATCTGCACTAGATTCACCACTTTCTGTCAAGATCGAGCTAGGGCCACAAGAAGGACCACCAACAAGAACGCCATACTCACAACGACCATGGTTAGAGCCGGAGCAACTAACGGAAGAAGAAGGACAAGAAATGACGACAGCCAAATCACTAGCAGCAAGTGCTTCATTGGACTGGCCATCAAACTTACCAGCAGCAGCAATGACCCGACAAGCAGCAGACACTGCCTCGTCACCTTGAGTGGAACCGCCTTGCAAAAGCAAAACGACCCAGATGAATCGAACAATGGCTACAAACAAGGCACCTGTAATCGCCGAGACAACTACAATTACCTTGTCAGGATACTGATCATCCACAAAGTAGAAGACAATATCCATACCAGCCGTCCAGAAAGAAGAAGCTAACAAAAGACATACTCCAACTGGCGTCATAAAGAGCATCAACAGCGCGAGAGCAATAAGAGCGAAGCTAATAAGGCTAAACATGTTGAGAAGCAGCGTTTTTACGAGTAGAAAAAGCGGAAAAGGTGGGGAGCAACAAAATAGTATGAAAATTTTTCTTGCTATATACTATGCATATTTTTACCAGTCCGATATTTTAGATGGCTTAGCCTAGTGTGAACATTCATCCCCTTGATGTGGTAGTGCAAAAACCATGACGCACCCGTGTACTACTACTGTATTATTTGGGCTCATGTTTAATGATATTTCAACTTCGTGCTAAAACCCCGTATTCATGATTAAAACATCAATCATGTATTTATTCCGATTCTTCAGGCTGCTCTTTGAAAGAATCAAAGCATATTTTAAGATGGCCTTTTTGTCGTCAGTAACAACACTACTGCTACTGCTTCCATCTAGATAGCATTTAAGCACCCTTCAAAGATTCTAAAAAGCTCATAAAAGTGAGGCGATGTTGCTCGAACCATTTCCTTCCTAATACAATTTTGTTGGCTTCAATCACAAGAATTATTAATAATCTTTGTTATCAAGTATACTGTGAATAACCTGCTGAGTATAATACTACAGTACATCCCATGCACCCTTATTAGTCAAAGTTAAAGGGGCAACACTCTTCTCATCAAGAAGGTCAAGCCAATGAGATGCATTCTTCTCTCAACTGACATTAGTCTTTTTGGCTAACTCGACTCAATTTTTAAAACTACAAGACTAAGATCTTGTATGCTATCTCTTATATCCCAGGAATTGTGTTCGCTTAAATGGAACCTTGCTTGACTGAAACTGACTCAAACGAGCAACCCAAATTAATTACCAGCTTTAAACTCTTCAAGGAGACAATCACTACAGCCTTTGGTGATTACTGGATACTCGTTATAAACTGTTTGCCTTACAGATGTTGTTCGAAACAGTGCTCAAAATTCGCTTATGGCAAACCTCATCCATCCATCAACAAAAGCTGATTCAATCTAAAATTCAACTACTCCGTCGTGTTCCCCACAAAAATTAGCATGGGTACGTGCTAATTTCAATACTCGAACAGCAAATTTTTGCAAATGGATTTCGCACGATGACCTGATTCTGCATATCGAAAATACCTGCATACAAGCAGGAAATACTGTAGTATCGAGCTCAAAGACACAGTATGTAGCGTTTAATAAAGTGTTTTCCAACATCCCACCTGTCATTCCGTTAACACTATATACTTGTAATTATCCACCTTCTTTCTGAATCTTGTCAAGACTACAGCACAAAATTGGATTATTTGATAATCGCTGTTCATCCATTAACGGCAACGCCATCAGATGACTAAAGTTTGACCTCACAATCGTGTTTCTTGCAAAATTCGGCATAGGTACTACAGGGTTATCTCATAAGCCAGATGATTGACATCTGAAGACTTTGATTGATTTGATACCAATAAAATGCAAAATTATACTTTTGGATGTTATGAACAGGCTTAGATTGATTCAAAACTCTTTTTTTAAGATAGTGAATGTATTTGATCATGTCTAATACTTATGGTGGTATTGTGTGTAGTTACCTTAAGCAATTTGTACCATGCATTTTGAATGTTTAATCGTGCTTTTCTCATTTCAATCACATTTTTAGTTTCAGTATACATGCTTTATTTCTCTGAGCTGTCTCCAAATTTGAGCCAATAAAATCGCTTAAAAAGCTAGTTTAAAAGTCGCTGACCCTAGAAAATTTTTGCGAGGGTTTCCCTATGTTTTTTGGTTAGGCGGACTTTTAAACATTGCCAAATACAGTAATTTAGCAGTTTTATCATCAAAATCCCCTAAAATGCCAGAATATGCCTTACTACACACCCCAGCTTATAGTGCAAACGCTTGAGACTCTTAATTAGCACCAAGTAAGTGATACAAATCACGTGAGGGCAGCCTATCTACCCCCAGCCTCTGAATCAAATCTAGCTGTGCTTCAACGATAGGCTTATCCACACAACGAAAAAGGAGGGTCATGGCTCAAAGAACCATGAAAAAGTGGGAAAAGTAACAAAAGGGCATCACTAGAATGTGACCAAGAACATAAACATCGCAATACAGTTACATACAAAAATGTAGTAGCAACAAGCAATGTGTATCATCAAACTGACGAGTACAAGAAAATAAAAGTAGTAGAAAAAAGTATCGTGGTTGCCTCATACGAATCACGAACACCAATAATACCACCAGTATTACAAAAGAAGTAATACTTGAAGAACAAAAAGAATGCAAGGCTACTCCAAGATAGAGCAGCACTGCCAGCGATACAATGCATCAAAAGATACACCATAGCACTATGGTACAGCAACAGAAAAATACTTGCGTGCAGAAAAGGGGGAAAGAATAAATCGCAATAAAGCAAACTAATAAAGAATGCGCAGTATTGCGAGAAAGAAAGTAATAAAAGGTTGAATGAATGTAATCTATGGCAACCAAAAAAGGGGAATATACAAACCAAATACAAACCAAACACAATCAATATATTGCAACGAACTGGCCTAAAATAAACTGTGTAATTAGTATTACTGTATATTATACCGCGAAAAGTGGCTCTTATCGGCTGATACTTACTGTAACAAACTTGAAAGGTGTCATCTTGGGTACTGGTGGTTGCAAAGGCATGCTTTTTTCGGCAAAAGTGGTGTTGTATTTAATCAATAGTAATAAAAAGTATATGGTTTAATAGAAAAAGTGCAGTGCAAAAACAGTGTGGAAAGGGGAGCGTGAAAAAAAAAAAAAAAAAAAAAAAAACGCGTTGCTGAGGGTGAATGCAGCTAATAAGCTGCGGAAGCGCAGAGCGCACAGAATCTGAATGACGTGTACAATGAACATTTTGCACTGTGGTGACTGTACCCAAATGATTTTTTTGCAATGATTTTTCTGAATCAATATCGACATGATTTGACATTTGAAAACACTTTTGTTAAAATTAGCTATATAAAGTGTGCTCAGCGTATACTACTTTCTAATGAACTTAAGAGGAGAATTTGAAGGCGCATTCAATGGTGTCAATTTTAAAGTACTTTTAGAATGAAAAGATAAAGAATTTTGCGAAAATATAAAAAGCTGTTTTTCCAGTAAAAGTCGAAATTTAGCATATACAACGTCCAAAATAACAGTTGCACAGGTTACCCTTCATCTGTGCGGTCATTTTGATTTAATATGTATCATAGTAAAAAGTGTCGTTTTTGCCTCCAAAATTGCGATCGTTTGATTTTTGACAAAAACCATGAGGGGTACCTCATGAAAAAATGTGAATTTTCAACGATTTGGATCGGTCCAAAAAAAATCAAGATAAAGGTTTAGGATGTAAATGGTGATCAAAAGCAATTATTTGGCACTATTCCGAGCTTCTAGAAGGGTTCAAAAGACGAGTTATTGACGGTTGAATTTCGGCAATTTGGCTGGAAAATGGGCCTTTTGTGCGCTGTGAATCCATGACGACTGATGCTACAGATCTGATTAGAAGCTCAAATAATTGTTCTTTGTTAGTACTACACATGGAATAACACCAAAGAAAAAGTGAGAGAGACTTAGTGCGTATTTTACTTTGAAAACCATCAAAAATGTCAAAAAAAAAAAAAAAAACTCACTGGTGATGCGTCAATGCGGTTTCTCATAGCCTACTACTACTTATTGAAAATTGTGCCGTCTGTTGTGGCATTTCAACTCTATAAAAATCAAATGCAACATGGAAGCAATACTTATGTGTAGCTAAATGATGCTTTTATATAATGGATGGATCAAGCGGTTGAAGCCTACAATCATAGTTCTGATAAATTGCATACGGATTTGATAGTTGATCCCTTGTATCCTTCATGTACATATCTTTTTTCCAGTGGCTGTTTGGATAGAAATGGGTGTAATCATATTAATGCTTTGAATGAACAGAAAGAAACACATACTAAAGCTCCATACTATGGTCCTAGCAACTTGGCCATCTTCTAGTCAAATCAACAAGTCATGTCAGATATTGCAACCGCAACGCCAAAAATGACAATGAACATCTCACATTTGAAATGATAACGGAGAGGTTCCAAAGTAGATGGCACAGTTGAACATGGTCGTGTGCTAAATTGCAGAGACATCTTGATGCCAATTAAGAGCAGCTGGCAAACTTTGGAGTCATCGTAAAAGGTGAAGAAGAAGATGAAAAGTACCAATGTTTGATAGCACATTTACCACAAAATCGCAAATAGGCTTTGAATGCAGCGTGTGTGTAAGATGATTATATAGCCTGCTCCTCCACTTTGAGTCTGCATAGTAAAGATTCAATCTGGATTTCTTAATATCACTGCACACGTATTGACTTTATTATGTTGTATTTATTACTCGTATTAAAAAAGAAAACAGAGGTCAACATTGTACCTCCTCCTGTTCATCTATGATGCCTTTTATCGTGATGATTTGTTGACGACCAATGCAGCCATTGAATTTTTGTTCCTACTTACGGTTATATCATCAACACCCACAAAAGTGAACATTGAATGGGGTTTAGAATGAAGCCATCATATATAGCAATCACCCCTCTTTTCCTGCAGGCAACTCAACAACATCAAAGCGTTCCTTGCTCAAATGAAGAGGGTTTGTGCACGCTCAGAGCACGAGCAATTAATCTGCAGAGCTACATGAGTTGGGATGACTTGGTGGTATATTTGCAGCGTGGTATACCAACTGTTATAGTACGAGAACGTCTTGCTTTAGTCCAACATGGTGTCTGTTTGAATGAAACAACATGTAGTAGTATCTTGAAATTCAAGGACAACGGGTAGCAAGCCCTTTTGAAATAGCAACAATTTCAGTAAAACACCTTGTGGGTTTCTGACTAGGGCTGTCGTCGCCGTAGCGATTCTACAACAACAACACAGTATAGAGAAGATGTATTGATGAGACAAGTGGGTATAGCACAGTGTGGCATTTGAACAGCTCAATCAAAACGAGAGAAAAAAGGGGCAAGTGTATAAAGGTCGTTGTTCACAATCATAAGCGAAATCTATTCTTTGTGTGTAGTCTGTTCCTCAGAGTGCGTGCGCGCGTGTCTATCCATAATGTAAGAGGTTCTCTCTTATAAAAGGTACAACTTAAATAGGAAGCTACTAGTCGAAAATACATGAGAGGGCTGCTAGACGCAAAAGCAGCTTCAGGATGATTACGAAACTGGCCGGAATGAATGAATTGTATACACAAACTTAAAGATCAAGTTTTACTTTTAACATTACTGTGATGTATCTATTGTAAACATCATCATGATGTCTTATTATTATTTACGTGTTATTAATGTTATATCACCACAACACACACACACTATTCTTAGAAACAAGCTACTGTTGATCCCTATTAAGGTGGTGGTAAACACCACATCCTCCGCTGACATTTCTGATCCATGGTCAAACATTAGACGCTTTCATCATATATATATATTATATCAAGATTGAGGGCACCATACTAAAAAAAAGAGAGTGTGATTGTAGGTAATAAATTTACATTCTTTTTATTTAAAGGATTGACTACTACACAGGGAGGGTATTTACTATTGCTTTCTTTTTTTTTTTGAATACATTATATAGACAGGGATACAGGGATAGAGGGGGATGATATATATAAGACATATTTACTGACGATCAGAAAAGTTTTGAGGTCTACTAACCGTGTGGCTGAAAGGGTTATTCGAGTCATTGGGACCACTTGAGGTAATTCTTTGGGCAGGCAACTCGTATCTGATATCCAAATCGGTCAAGATAGCCTTGAGAGCCAACATGAAACGCGTCTTTCGTTGGAACCGTTTACCCAAATCGACCCAGTTGCCCTTATGAGGCAACCAAACGGTCAAGATGACTTGATTCATGTCCTTGATATCCGTGACACGCAAATCAAAGCCTGGACCAAAATCACGGCTCTGCGATTGCACCCATTCCAGCAGACGTTCACGCAGCACCAAGATGAGATCGTTGTCGGTTCGAAAGTCAATGTTGAACGTGAGTGATTCGCCCATACCGCCCGAACGACGCACATTGTAGATGATCTTGGTTTGCAGCACAGAGGTAGGTGCATACAACTTGGTGCCATCACCTGCAATAAAGACAGTACCCAGGATACCAATGTTCTCCACTGTCATGTAAGTCGAATCAATCTGTACCAGGTCGCCGGAATCGTAGGGATGTGTCACGAATTGGAACATGATACCGGTAAACAGGCCTTCCGCAGAGGACCCAAAGATAAAGGTACACGCAGCCAACAGCGTACCGAACGGCACCAAAGCGCTCCAGAAATCGACATTAAAGATGGCCAAACAAATGACCAAACTGATCAAGCAGGTAATGATGAGCAACAGCGTATCAATCTTGCCAAGCGCTTGACTGGTGTCACGAATGGATTGTGCGAGGCCCTTGCGCTCCCTGTAGATGTGTACCACGGTATCACGGAACTCTCGTCGGGTCAGATCTCCATTTCCGTCCTTGTCAAACACCTTGAACGCCTCTGCAGCGGCCTCACGATCCTTGAAATACGGCGTAAAGGCAAACACGTCCAGACACTTCTTGTTGTCTTCCTCTTGGCCATAGTAGCCCTCGGGATAGGCCAGTGCGTAGAATAGTTTCTTGGCGACCTTTTTGGCATAGTCGTCGGAATTGATGTCCATCTTGTTTTTATCCACACGGCCCGTCGTGGCGCTGGGTTTCTCGGCCAACACAAAGCTGGACACGGATTTCTTGAACTGAGCAAAAGAACTAGGTTGTTCTGGAACAGGTTCATCATGTAACGTCATTGGACGGACACCACTGCCTTCCTCGTGGCTAGAAGCACTGTGCTCCCAGTGAGGCTGACTCGCGTGCTTTTGATTCAAGGGAGGCGATCTGCGCTTTCGAAGATTGTTGCTGGAGAACCCGCCTGCAGCACCGGATCCAGGACGAGATTTCTTTTCAGATTTACTGAGCGTATCCAAAACTAAGAGACCAAAGAAAATCAACAGCTGATCTTATGTCAAGGATAGAAACTTACTCTTTAGACTTTGCTTATTTTCTTGCAATCGCTCGGCAAAAGCAGTGCGATGAAATTTGACAGCTATAGAACAATGTTAGAGATATTATATGTCTAATCAGCAGGCGCTTCCTACCAATGACTTGAATCACAGTCTTTTGAACAAAATAGAGACCAGCAGCAGCCAACAAGCAGCCATAGACCTTGGTGATGACAGCGGAATAAGCGTGTTTGCTGATAGACTATAAATAGACACAGTCAACAACATGGCAATCGAGATTCTGGCTATACTTACATCAAAAGGCACTTGAATCAAAAAGGACCAGGAACCTAGATTCCAAGCAGCCAGCAAAAGCAAGCAAAAATTACCCTTTAAGCTCATGTAATACTACATTGTTCTAAAATTAGAAACTACTTTTTGCCAAAAACCACTGGTTGAGATGTACTTTACCTCCATGTACGACTTTACTTTTTCAGACCGTCTACCCTTAAACAGCTTGGTCCACAGAGAGACAATAGAGGGCACCATATCCAACATGAAGGTGGTGATCCAAAAGATGTGCCACATGAAGGCGGCCCAGTACATCCAGCATTGCACATTGCTTCGCACGTTGGTAAAGTTGGGATCGGCCAATTGAGCCTCGGTTGGTTGCGGCAGCGTAGCATAGATCACGACAGCAATCACGATAAAGATACAGGAGCCCAGGATCGCAATGATGATGCGCTTGATGATGGGCGACAGATAGTGCCAGCAGCAAGGGTTCTTCATGGCGGCCGTGAACCTCTCTCGGGCCGTCTTTCTTCGCTTGGGCTTGACCTGATCCGGATCATCGTTCCAGTCAAACTCCCTGTCACTGTCAGGCTCTGCGGGTGTGATGGTCTCCTTGGTCATGATCTCGGTCTTGTCGCTGGCAGCAGCAGCCGTGGCGGACGATTTCTCAGACTCCAGCAGCTGGTCTTCCCGGTCTTCCTGCTGCTCCTCGTCCTTTTCCAGAGAGTGTATCATCTTGGTCGTCTCGTCCATGTGCATCTCCGTGGGCTCGTCCGTCAGTGTGTTTTGGCGGCTCAGCACCACGTTTTGCTCGAATGGGTTCTGGATGGTGGCCTTGGAGGACCATGAATCATGCAAGGGCTTGTTGGCAGTGTCGTAGAAAAAGTTGTCTTCTTGCTGCATCTCAATGCTGTAGAACGGCTGCTGGTCGTCGTTCTTCTTGTTCATGTGACCCGTGGTAGTAACGGCAGCAGAGGGAGGAGGCGGCGGTGGTGGTAGCACCAAGGGGTACGTATCTGTGTATGTAGTATCTGTGATCATGTATGTTAATCAAAGGGGGGGCACATACAATTTGACACTTTCTTTACCTGGAATGTGCTCATCGTCGGCAGCGATTCGTACGGATTTCCCCTTCTTTGGAGGCATTTTGATGTGTGCAGAGAAAAAGGAAGAGGAAGAAGAAGAGGAAGTCTTGACAACAAAGGGCCCTTATTATATATAGAAACCATCGATCGTTATTAAGAGAATTAATTTAGTTAATTGGTGACGTTTCTAATGAGATCCGCCTGGCTACATTCAGAGAGATCTACCTTGGCACATTTTTTGTTTAAAAATAATATACAGACGTTCTAGGCACACACACACAGCCAATGACGATTCAGTTGGATGGGGGCCCTCCCCTTGGTTTCTCAAGTTGCCGTTCGAGAATTGAGGTTTCTGCTTTTGTAATCTGGGTCACATTGAATCTGTGCACCCAATATCGACGGGGTTCAACAGCATCCACCCATTCTCGTCCATTTCAACTCTAAATAGGCCCATTTTTTTTACACACGCACCATCTTATCTCACCATTGTCCCCCTTTTCTTGCTTTTAAAAGCGGGCCTCTTTTTCTGTTTAAGCTCTTTTTTTTTCCTTCTTTCTTTACAACAACATCTTTCCTTCTTTTGATCACTTTCCTTCTTTTTCAAAGGCTTATTTGTATATACCACTAAATATACAGAAAATGAACTCTCATTCCGCTTCACCTGCACCTACAAGAAAGCGCACTCATTTGAACCCGACCCAAGTCGCCACGCTTCAGGACTCGTTCAGCACAAATCCCCTTCCAGACTCCAGTGTCCGTAGTCGATTGGCTCGGGAGCTTGCCGTTACGGAACGAACAATTCAAATCTGGTTTCAGAACCGTCGTGCAAAGGCCAGAAAAGTGGAAGCCCTGGGTGCTGCTGCTGCATCCAATGGCACCAGCAATGCATCTTGTTCAACCAGCAGCAGTACAGTGATTCGATCCGGCCATGGCTGGGCCCCCGATTCCCAGCGCCATGCCACGCCTCCTCGCTATCAAGCGACATTTCGCACCATGATGACGCCTGAACGCTTTGAAGAACTAAAGCACCAAGACCACCAGCACATTCGCAAAAGACCTCGTTCAAGCTCCAAGCCTGAGCCCAAATCATCGCATCTATTGGAATTGACTCGCAGTGATAACATGAGAGCCATGTCTGAGGGCATTTCAAGACCCAGCAATCATGATGGTAAGAATAGGTCTGGAAAAATGACCCTATAGAGTATTGACAGATGTTGTATAAATAGGCTCATTCGCCGTTGTAGCATCTACATCGACACCTACGCCTACCTCATTATCCAACACGCCTACTACGTCTGCTGGTACAGTCGTTCAAGGCGGTGCTACCACCACCATCACCAATGAATCTCAAATGAGCAGCAGCAGCAGCAACAGCCTCATCACAGACACTCCGATCCAAACTGTCCCTCTTCCCGTTAGCGTGCTACGTGTTGGTTCTTGGACACGATTCGCCCATGCCTCGCCTCACCTTCACCAGAGAGACTGGGATCTCGTGTGCTATGCCAGCCCCTTGGATCGTGAGTTTGTTTGGCGAGTGCAAGCAGAGGGCCATCATTTCCGAATCCAAGTCAGTTTTGATAGCATCCATCAACTCAGACTGAGCCGACAGGTGCAGATGGAAACGGGTGAACTCGTGGGCCAACTGGACATTGAATTGAGCTTGCCATTGGCCTTCTCCATGTGGCGTTTCGGTCAAGACCATCAATGGGTGCGTTGTGGTGATTTCACAGAAGACAAGCAGGCCAGCGTGGATGGGTTCCATATCTTGCAAGGAAACCACGAAGCTTTCAAGCAGGCGCTTTTAGACTTGCTCGCATTAGCACCGGAATTAGCTACTAAAATTAGTATTGCTCCCACCACCAATCATGCCATGATGATGATGGATTTGCATCCTCCTCCTCCTGGTCTTGATCTCTGCCGTGATTTCACAATGTCTCCTTCTGCCACGCCCGAGCCATCTTCTTTGGTTGCTGCTGCTCAAGCTGCTGCTCAAGCTGTCGCTGCTCAGCAAATCATGTACCACGGTAACAACAATGGTCTTTCTGCTGCTGCTCAAGCTGCTTATGGCATGATTAATCCTCAGCAACTGTCCAAGGCTAATATGTCTCACTTGATGCTTCAAGCTCCCTTCTTTTATCCCACTACTACTGCTGCTACTTCGACTCACATGCAAGCTAGTAGTAACCTTCAACAACAGCAACAAGGCAATGAAGACTTGTACCAAATGTTGATTCATCAACAACACGCACAACCTTCTTCTCTCTTATTGTAAATTCATGATGCACACTTTGTTCCATTCCTTTTCTGTCTATATCTATACATATTGTAAATTCCTCCCGCTCTTCAAAACTACTACTCGAGCCCCCATTACTGTGTATTGGGTTTTCTGCTTTTTCACACACACATCTCCCCCATATATATATACGTTCCTTTCTGTTGATTTATAAACATGTATAGAAAGCTGTGCTTTCTTTCCTCTCCTTTTTTTCCCCCTTTGTATGTATACATCTCGCCTCTCCTTTCTTCTAGTACCTAAAAAAAAATAAATGACTAAAAAACCTTTCCAATCATTCCAAGATCGAACTTTTTGCTGTGTTGGTTAGTGCCAACCAGTTGGAAACCTATCCGAGTGTACAGTTCATTCAGGGTTTTTAAAAATGAGCTTAAAAATCTAGTAGTAGAGGTTTCTGATGTATGTATTATCATCATGGATGGAAACGCTTGGTGCGATCGCCCATGGAAAGGGGGAGAACCAATGGCTTGTAGTACAACAGAGGTGGGACACACACGCACCAACAATGTGGCATAATCAAGCTGCGTGTGTGTGTATCAAGTGTCATGATCTGTACGTAATACAGCATGTCTTTATATATGACATGTTTCTCTTTCATTTATGCGTACTCTTAAAAGTAATGCTCGGTGGTATCATATCATAGACATCTTGCTTTAAATGCTATAATATAGCTCAATCATTTGATCTGTTGTAGATTATGAATACTAGTGATCAGGCATAAAAAAAGAGTGTACTATGATAGTCGCTGAGAGCAAATGATTGAATTCAAATGCATCCACACTTTGCTCTACTACTACCACTATTGCATTGGCCCAAGTTTGGATAACTCATGAACGGTTCTCAAGTGCTTGTGAAGAGTCAAAGAGTGACATTTTCGGGACCCCCCCCCCATTTTAGCTTGAATAGTAGACAGGCAAAGGGGAAACCACAATTTAAAAAGCAGGCGCATTAAATGCAATAGAAATTGGGATAATTAATATCTGGTGTACTTGCTTCTGTAAAGTTTACTATCAAGAGGTGCTCAGTTATTCATCCCAGGCCATCATGTAATAATGAATACAAAAGGTAGAGTAGGCTGCACTGGACGAATCACACACACAGCAATAACTGGGGTTGAATGTCAAGGCTTCTGCTGCTAACTCCTCGTCGTGAAACGTGGATATGGACACCTCAACACCCTTTGATGAGCGATTACACAAAATGTTATTATGCAAGCAACATGCATTTCTTAAGCCTTATGCATGCAGAATTAAACAAAGAATTCAATGGTACCACTTTCAAAGCGATCTTTGTAGTCTGTCTGGATCAACTTGCAAAAAACGCAAAACACGTTTTTTGAGGAAATGTTTACAAAACGCATAGTAAACTGATCAAAAGACAGTTTCACACGATGCTTTGCAATCATACGGTTGTTTTGAGCTTAAGAATACCATAGTAGAAAGCCTCGATTTTGAGGTGAAAACCTGCATCTTTTGAAATCACCAAATTTTCCTGTACTAGTACAAGGCAAAATTTGATGAAAATCAATGATCAAATTGTTCCCCAAAATATCGCTGGAAACTGATCCATAGGCTAATGTCAGGTCGTAGAACACGATCGCACTTTTTCCGAGGCCAAGATTATGCGTTGTTGGCAAGATACAAGCGATTTAAATCCTTATTTTTTTACAATGGCAAGTAGCATTTGAAGGCTGCTCACTCAATAATGCACTTCTCAATGATTGATCTGATGGTAGTATGTGGTTGTTTATATAGCAAAATGTTAAACTCTTGATCCATTGAAGGAGGCGTGATTTCAAGAGGGCTTTTGCTCAAGATGAATGCACAATTTGGATTTACATTTTTTGGCTTGGGATGTTGCCTTGCCAGCAGTAAAATCATATCGCAGAGAGATGGTTTGTCTACCTACTACTACTAAAGACCCGTTTACTTGTTGTGGTGTAGCCTTATTACCTCATATTCGACGTTTCTGGTAGTCTATGGCGTCTTTGTTCTGACAGCAATTCAAACACGTAATACATAACCTTCTTGTGTTTATGTTGCGAGAGATGAAAGACCAAAAGCAATCGAAACTGGGTCCTTGACACCTTTGCTATTGCAATCTGTCACAACTAATGATGTAAACAGAATGCAATCTACTGTCTGTATACACATGAAGGACTCGATGCTAATAAAACAGAGGCAGGCGATTTACGATATCAAACATTTGGCTGTAAATTACTACACACTCAATGCAATTTGGATTGAATGTGTTGCACTTGGAGGAGGAGGAGGAGGAGGAGCCATTTTCAGCATATGAGTCCCCATGCATCACGATATGAAACAATAAGCTGATTGCTATCCTTTTTGACAAATATACACACTTGTAGAAATCCATTTGGATATTGTTCTACTACACCATTGGCATTATGTATCAAATATTCATGTCCATGTTTATTTACAGCGATAAATTAGTTTTTCAACATTAAACCAAAGCGAAGACCAGCAACAGCCAATGCAGAGATCTTGAGCGTGTCCAAAGTGATGTAAGCACGATGGCCCTTCAAGAAGAAAGGATCCTTATCCCAAAGCTCCTTGGCAGTAGCACCACCCTTTGCGACCAGTTCAGCACGCTTATTGAATCTTGGTAAAAAGTAAACCGATTGTGCAACCGTGATGGCAATGGGAGCAAGAGCAGCCGTCTTTAACACATTGTCAACAAATCCATCGTGTCTTGCAATGCGTTCATTCCAATTTAAATAGAGATCGAGACTCAATAAGCTGACAGTAGCCTAGAGTGTGCATTAATTTTCCCAGCGTCACTTTCCCCCCAACATATTATGCTTACCTCAATCTTGTTGATCCAATTAAAGCGATGTCTACCTACATCCAACTTTTGGTTCTCGTCAAGACTGGGGACATTGGCGAGCAATGGTGTTTCAATATAGCTCATGTTCAAGGTGGTAGCAAACCAGACGGCATTCAACAAGGTGAGGCCTAATGTCAGCTCGCGTAAAGATGCCTTCTTGAGACAGGTTTGGTGGATGATGACTTGGAGGGCAGCAGAGGGAACAACCACCTTGACAGTGGACCAAGGATCCAGCAAGAATTCAGAGACTTTGTTTGTAACAGTGACAGGAGGTCTTGTACCAGCGGCAGGAATAGAGGTCATTTTAAATGTAATATGTATATAGAAGAAGAAGAACAAAAGATTAATGCAAGAAAATCCGGGGATTTTTATACGAGACACAAAAGGGGGGGTTGGGTTCCAAATGTGATGACATATTGACAACATTCCACCATATAAGCCATGAAATAATCGACTCGTCATTTCCCTGATCGTGCGTGTGAGTATATGTTTATAAAAAAGTAAAAACATGGCAGTGTTTTTATACAACAAAAGATATACATCCACATGTCGATGCAGGCTGTGGAATCGACTCGAGTTACTTTTGAGCTTCTCGGAGTTAAAGCAGCCCCCAAAGTTAGAGATGTGTTGTTTATGTTGATCCTTAATAAGGAAAATTCATATTGTTTTCATTATCCCATATCTTTAATAGCCTATTTCAAATGCCTTTGTTTCTTTTGCTCTTCTTTCCCGTTATCTACACTTGATACTATCATACGCAATGGCAATTTACTCAAATTATGGACAGACTCCCATGAAAAAGTCATTTGAAGGTATAAATCATGTTGATTCAATCACAGGTATTAAGCTCCGAGATCTCACACACTCTACGCATGATAGAAAAGAAGCAGATGGTCAATGCCTGGGAGCTTATTCAGAAAAAGAGTAAGTCGAGAGTACAGAATGTATGCCGCCGTCCTTTGTACCAACATTTCGTTTTCTCTAGCCTTTACCAAATGGGTCAACAACAAATTAGACTTGAAGAATATACCCAACATTGTCCATTTGAACGAGGACCTCGCAAATGGCGTTCGCTTGATCCAACTGTTGGTAAGTGCCATTTACACTACACATCGGCAATTTTTTTTTTACTGAATCGTGATGATAGGAAATTATTGGCGGTGAATCACTGAAACCATTCAATCAAAATCCAGGCATGATTTTTCAAAAGATGGAAAACGTCAACAAGGCATTGGATTTCATCAAACTGCGAGGCGTGGCACTGACCAACATTGGCGCCGAAGATATCGTCAACAAGAACCTGAAGCTTGTTCTGGGCATGCTGTGGACCATCATTCTTCGATTCACCATTGCAGACATCAACGAGGACGGCAAAAATGCAAAGGAAGGTCTGCTGCTCTGGTGTCAGCGCAAAACGGCCAATTATCACGACGTCGATATCCGGGACTTCACCTACAGCTGGACAGACGGTTTGGCCTTTTGTGCCTTGATCCATCACCACCATCCAGAGCTGATTGACTACCACGCGCTGGACAGGAGCGATCGACACGGCAACACAGCGATTGCTTTTGAGGCGGCTAAAAAGCTAAACATCCCTCAATTGCTGGATGTAGAGGATGTGTGTGATATCTCGAAACCCGATGAGAAATCTGTCATGACCTATGTGGCTGAATACTTTCACGCCTTCTCGGCAAGAGATGAATTTGAAACGGCTGGCAGAAGAGTGGCCAAGTTTGCTGATGTGCTGTTGTCGGTGTGTGATATGGAGCACCAATATGAATTGCGAGTCCGTGCTGTAAGTAGAGAAAGAGATATACATGGCAATAGCTAACAAGAGGCATACTAGTTGATGGAGGCAGTCGAGTTTATCCAAGAAGAATGGGACAATACAGAGCTGACAGACAGCTACATTGACGCTAAACAAAAGAGCATGGCATTCGACATTTACAAGAGCACCGATAAACGTTCGTGGGTTGCTGAAAAGAGAAACATTGACGCGCTATTAGGCAACATTCAAACCAAAGCCAAAACATACAACCTAAAGCCATACTATCCACCAGCTGGACTCACACTGAGGGATTTGGACAATACATGGAACACGTTATTACAAAATGAAGCTAAATACCATCGCAGAATCAACCGTACCATCCGAGAGTGAGTAATACAAACCAAGTGGCATCTTTTGACTGCGTATACTCATCTCTCTGCTCCAGGATCAAGGAGGGTCTACGAAAAGCCTTTGCCGAGGCAGCAAATGAATTTCAACGGCAATTGGATAGCATCTCTGCTAAACTAGTTGATCTGGAAGGAAGCCTTCAATCCCAGCTTGCACTCGTTCAGGGATTGACCAATTCCTTTGAGCCACTGCAAGAATCTCTTCAAATGATTCACATACTAGACCAAGAATGTATAGAAGCAAACACAGAAGAAAACGACTATACCGTGTATTCCTTGGAGGATCTCAGTTTTGGCTTGGATCTGGTCAAGGAAGCAGTACAGAAAAAGAGCGCATTTATACAGAATCAGGTGAGTTGTTGATTTCAGTAGGCACAAAAAAAAAGCTGACAGTCTATTTAGATTGTGTCGAGAAACATGACCAACTTGACACCCGTGCAACTGGAAGAATTCGAGCAAACATTTAGATACTTTGACAAGGATTACACCAACACACTCAGCGCATCTGAATTCAAATACGCTCTGTCAAGTCTAGGCATTGTGTACGACAATGAACGCCTGGAAAGCATCTTTTACGACATTACACACGATAATGACTTTATGTCATTTGAACAGTTTATTCGATTCATGGTGTCGGTTACTGAGGATAAAACAACGCCAGGCCAATTACTCGACTCGTTTAGAACCATCGCTGGCGATAAGCCCTTTGTCACGGAACTGGACCTCAAAATGAGCCAGATCCCTGTCTCCATGATAGACTATCTCAAAAAGATGATGCCTAGGAGTTACTCTGATAGTGAAATGGATTATGAATCGTTTGTGCAAGACATGTTTATTAATTAAATGAAATAAAATGACCCTATAGAGTATATATATCAATGAAAAGAGAGAGAGAGGGGATCAGTCTGTTGTCTAACATACTTGAACACAACAAGAAGGGCTCATCATTTCATGGGAGTTGCCTTTTATGTGTTCATACAACTGTTAATTAGCGGCATCGCTTTTGCTCGCTTTTTGAATATCACAAGAGGCTAATTTGCGCTACTATCGGCTTGTGAAGCATCTTTTTGTTTAAATGCGCCACTCCTTTTATTTAGATGGTCTGGATCATTTTAAATCATAACCCCAGTTTTGGAATCTTTCCTGATAACCATCATGTTGTTGTCGATCTTGAAATACGTCATTTTGGGTATCAAAAAGCACGCAGGTACATCATGATGTCAGTTCAACCTTAAATTTGGAGAGCATTTATGGTCCAGCCTAGCGGTGCCTGTAGTATGAGGGTTCTATATACCATTTATGATCAAGAAGAGAGACATTAATTTCACAAAAAGCTCAGCATTCTGCCATGCCAGGAAACTATTAAATTGAGCTTTGTGTGTCTAGAAGATGGCAAAAGAGAAGCGATCGCTCAGCTCTTGCAATATGCTCTGTTATAAGCTGTGTAGTCGATAACGGTTGACATTTTTTTAAATGTTTAGTATAGCCAATGTAATCATCAGTCAGCATGATAGAAATTGCATGCAATCTTATTCTGTGGAGTATATATTAACAAGTTGATGGATGATGTTGCTTGATATTATAAGGCTATACGAATGCTCTTTTGTCTTATAGCAATGCTCATCGCCTAGGCTGTCATCATAGCATATGGCTAAAAGCAATGCATTCTACGTGATATATCACGTACATGATTCTTTTACATTCATGCAATGATGAAAATTCGCTTTAATTATATCTTAAATATTATATTCTGTGCCGTAAAACAGGTTGGAATGACTGATATTCACCATGACAACAAGATTAATCATGAGTCGCCTTGTATTTTGTTATACGCCATGAATGATATTCTTTGATTTTATTACGCTAAACACACTTTACAATGTAATCTTAGACGGCTACAGGTGGCCAATTGAACTTTGCATTGTTTCTCAACTTGGAGACAGTACTACTACCACCGCCACTATTGTTTCCTATCAGACTTTGGATCTCTGCTTGTTGACCCAACCGCATCACTGAGATCTGTTCTTGATAGGATTGCTGCAACGAAGCCACTTGAACCGAATGCATGTGCTGCGATTGCTCAAACTCGACCAATATCTGATCCAGCTCATCATTGACAGTCGACTTTGCTTGACTCTCTGCATGCTTGAGTCTCTTTTTCAGGTCCTCCAATGCCTTTTCATGCTGCAACTGTAGCTTCTTCAGTTGGTGCAAATGGCCCTGTTCCAACGATTTGGTAGCATTTTCGTGGTTCATCTTGAGTTGCTTGAGTGATTTTTCGTGCTGGACCAGCGCTTGGTCCTTTTCGGCTAGTGCTTTGGCATGCGATTCAAGGATGGATTCATGCTTCTGCTTTTGAGCCTGTAGGATATATAGTATTAAATTAACAATGGAATATCATACACTCGCAGTGCTGGTAAGCTCACCTCCAACTGCTGATTGAGCTCGTCTAACCGTTGGATCAATAAACGGTCGTTCTCCAAATCCATGGTAAGTCGATTCAGTCTCTTTTGATGCTCCTGTTCTCTGGACGATGTTTGTTTTGGCTTTCTATCTCTTCTGTTGAGTTGAGAGCGAAGTTCTGCCAGTTCGTTTTCTTTCTCGGTCAATCTCTCCACCGCAATCTTGTTCTGTGCGTGAAGAAACAAGTAGTGTGAGTATCGCTTTCCTTGGAATGACGAGCTGTTCGACACATCACTTACAGTCTCTTTGAGCTCCTCTAACTGCGCTGTAACTTGCTCCAGAGCAGGCTTGACCAATTCAGCTCTCTCTGCTTCCCATTGAGACTTGAGTTCCTCCAGTTGCGCCTGCTGATCTTGCAGTAATTTGTCCTTTTCAGCCAATTGATTGTACAAGTCGTCATGTTCAACACTGACGGTGCTTGCTGACTCTACATGAGTACCAGTACTAGTGTTTTCTTGCTGCTGCTGCTGCCGGTTCATTCTCTGCGTCAATTCTTGGAGTTGCTGCTCTTTCTTTTCAAGTAAAGCCTCCTTTTCTGCCAGGGTGGACAAGGTTTCCTTGTTCCTTGCTTCCAAGCTTAGTAGTGCCATTGTCGTTTCGTTGCTGTTGCCTTGGTCCTCTTTGCTAGGTGCTGTTGTTGTTGACTCGGCGATGGAGAGTTGACATGTCACATATTCATTGAGTTGTTGTCTTAGCTTCTCTAGCTCAGATGTTTGCTTTGCAATCGTCTCTAGGTTGGCCATGTTCTAATGAAAAAGCATTAACACCACACAACATCCAGGGGGAGAAAATAGGGGAATGGAGACTTTTGTCACTAGCGAAAAGAAACTAGGGATGGGATGTATACTTGCTTTTGACTTCAATTCATTGTATTCCAGTCGTATTTGAGCTACGGCTTGAGATTGTTGACTAGCGACACTTTCTGCTTTACATGAACCGTTGATACCTGAGGACAAAGTGGGCTCAACATAATTAGGTGGCATGAATCTTCCGTTTACTATACAAGACGTACTTTGCTGTCGGCTGTTGGTGCAAGTGGTGGATTTTTTGCGTGATCCCAAGCAAGGCATGTTTTAGTTGAAATGATGTGTATTGACAACAACTAGAAGAAAAAAAAGGCTATCCGGGAGCGTGTTGTATTTATATAGTTTTATGCAGCATGTTGCTCTAGTAGACAGGAGTTGGTATATATACTACACCATCAGGGGATGGAGGAATAAAAAGGGGGAGACAAGAACGCTCTGCCAAATACTGGTATTGTCTCGACTTGCAATCGTCTTGATTTACATTGTCCAAAGAAAGCTATGTCCCTTTTTTGCTGCTACTCTTGTTTTCCCAACCTCCCTCCTCCCATTACCACCACCACCACCACCGCTATCGCAGCAAAGGAGCTTGATCGTACACGACAATCAGGAGAAAATCCATAGTATTAGAAATTTAATAAATATCAAATGTACATCTATATTTCAGACAGCTAGAACTCTCATCGTTGGTTCAATACATAGCGTAAATACAGTTCATCAATAAAGTGTGCATGTCTACAGGAGAAAAAAAAAACGAATGAGTCTATATGAAATAGCATAATAACATGAACAATCTACCTGATGCCTGGCGGTCTAACCTCTTTAAAGTAGCGTAATGCATCAGGCACAGCAACACCCAATCTCTCAATCATGTAGCAGCAAATAAAGAACCCCGTTCTATTGAATCCATAATGACAATGCACAGCAACTTGAGCATCCGGGTTCTTTGCCCAACACGAGGCTGCAATCTCGTTGAATTTGGCGACCTCTTCCCTTGTAGGCGGAATCTTGGACACCGTCTTGAACTTGATGTATTCAATCCTCGAGTGTTCGAAATCAGTGGCTCTGTAAGGCGGTGTGTCGTTGGAGATGTCAATGATGAAGCGGATTTCTGGATATTTGGCCAGCAAGGCGGAGGGGCAGTGAGCGGTGTCTGTTTGACGCATCACTTTCATGGCTCTGAACAGCGAGGGGCCAATGGGCTCTTCGGTGATGTTGGCAATGCTGGCCCATTTCGCGTAGTTTTTGAGATCCCACTTGTTTTCGCCCTTGGTTTTGTGTAGTATCTGCCATGCGCCACTCAGTGTGTTCAATCCACAGTTTTTGATCAAAAAGTCAGAGATGACAGGGTTCACCAGCTCTGGATGCACCACCATGGGCACATGCCCCACATCAGGGATCACATAGGGCACAGGCACGCGCATGTTATCAGATGGCGTCACTGCATCCCATTGGCTGTCTTGCGAAGCATCCAGACCGAGCAAATGGTTGCGGATCACGTTCATCTCAGTAGGCGGCGTAATGGTGTCTAATCCACCACCTATCAGCAACACACCCACTTTGATCTTGTCATAGACGCTTTTATCCGGGAAACTGGCTCCTCTCACAAACCGCTTGTATACAGATGACCTGCTTTGAAGATTCCATCGCAGCTGACTGCACGCCCTATATCAATATCTCGCTGGATCCAAACCCCCCTGCTACAGACGTACCTTCTTCGAATAGCCACATCACTGATCTCTGTACCCAAGAAGCGATCCACGCTTTTGGAATGCAAGCCGCCTTTTCTATCGGCTGTTCTGGCACAATTAAAGAGCCAATCGGGTATCCACCTCAGTTTGTTTTGGTTTCGTTTTTGTGTCTCGTTGATGTGTTCCTTGGGTGCAATCAAGACGAGACCCTTGAGGCTGGCTTGTATTTCAGGTGATGCTGCCACGGATGATGCAATGGAGCAGCCGTACGAGTGCGCAATGATGACTGTGGCTGGATATTTGTATCGATCCAGTAGCAGCTTTTTCACATCGTCGACCAGGGAGGCTGTTGTATACGGCTCCCAACTAGATGCATGTTATCTCACTTGGTGCTACACATCGCCATCAACCCTTATACTTACTCTTTGCTCACTTGGCTCTTGCCGCAACCCAGTAAATCAATGGCAAGGATGTGTGCGGTATGCGAAAAGTACTCGATTTGACACTTCCATTGTGACACCTGGTCAAACAGAAAAAAAACAGAACCAGTGTGAGTGAGTGTGTGTGTGTGCAAGTACTCTCTTTATCCAGCATGCTTACCTGTCCACCCAAGCCATGAATAAACACAATCAGTGGCACCTTGCTGCCCAATTCATGGATAATGTGCACGATCCGAAGTCGATGGCCATTGATGTCGACGAATTGTGTGTTTTCTGTAATGATCTCGGGTTCAGCTAAACGATAAAAAAACGAGGGTCAATATCCATGTGCGTCTGTGCCCTTTGTAGATCATTACGTTCTTGCAATAATTCATGCTCCAACAGAGCTTCTTGAATGTTTCGTTTACATATCAAAAAGTACAGTCTTTCTGATAACGAAAAGCGTTTATCATGGAACAGGTAATAGCAGCTGACGCCGGCTATCAGTGATAATGCGAGTAGTGTCGTCCCACTGGATACTGTCGCAAGGGAATTTGTGATGGTCGGCATGTGTCTTTTTCCTCCCTTTCTTGGTGCAGGAAGAGTAAATGTTGAAAAAAAAATAGAAAGAAAGAAAGAGGAAAAAAAATGTACACAGCGTCCATGTAAAGTTATTGCGAAATTTAAGAAATCAATCGTCGGGCTACGATTGGCTAGATTTGGCTTGTGCGCTCTCACTATTATGTAAATTGCTTGTTGTTGGCTAAATTACTAGTAGGTAATAAAAGACAACCAAACAAACCCTCATGTGCGGCATTTCACTGCTGTGAAGCATTTGTCTCGCAAAAACCGTGGAACTGATTCACCAAGGAAGGTCTAGCCATGTTGTTTTTCACGTTTTATGCCAACTCACATGTGTTTGTCACAGCAAATCGGCCACAACAGTATTTATTCTCTGAGTGAAGAAGCTATTTACAGGGAATTGCTGATCCAGCCTTACTAAAAGAATCCTACAGCCAACGATTCATCTGACAGCTTCATTCGCAACTTATTGACACAAATAACATGGTTTGCGTTTCACCATACCTACAGACAACATTCCACACCCACAATCTACATTGCATTGAGTTAACTTCTAGAGGCACTCAACTTAAACTCTGGATCGCTATCTTTTTCTATTACACAAGATGGTTTATTGCGATTTGCAAATGCCAGCAAGGGCAAGCAATCCACGGTGAAGCATAGCTTGGACATTTTAAAGAAAAGGAGAGTGATGGTCAAAACATTGTGCAGAGTGCGCAGACAAGGAGAATCATAGAAAGAAACGAAATTCCAAATGGATTCAACTGCCAGATCACAAAGACGGTGTGATAAAAAAGAGCATTGCAGGATGCATGCCCCTTTACTCTACAGCTAACCGTTGGAACTCGAAATGAAACATACTGGTGTGAAAGAGCATATTCATCTCTGCTTGATTTTCAGCAAATGGCCATCCGAAAGCTTTAAAGGGATGCTCCGTCTTACAGAGCAACAAGATGGTGACCACAGTCCTCTAGCAACAAACGCTTGTGATTTGCTTCAAGTTTGCTGTTTACCAAGAACCATTGAGAAGATTAGCCCACCATATCGTGAAATCAACAAAAAGACAATCCAGTTGCTACTCAAGACTGACTTTAGGCCACAAACAAAAAAAAGATGGACTTGGGTAGACAAGCCTACGTAAAACATGCGCGAAATTTCACATCACTTTCTGTCTGATGGGTATCCAATGTGTAGCCTCAAGAGGTGGTAACTGTTTGCGGCCTTAGGCAGGTCTGTAGCATCACTGACTGTAGATCTACAGAACATAAAGGTACATTTTTCAGCGAAATCATTGAAATTCAACCCTAAATAACTCGTTATCTAGGCCCTTCTAGATGCTTGCAGTAGTGCCAAATGATTGCTATCGATTACCATTTACATCCTAAACCTTTATTTCTACTTTTTTTGGATCGATCCAAATCGTCGAAAATTCACGTTTTTTCATGTGGTACCCCTCATGGTTTTTGTTAAAAATCAAACGATCGCAATTTTGGAGGCGAAAACGACACTTTTTACTATGATATATATTAAATCAAAATAACCGCACAGATGTAGGGTAACCTGTGCAACTGCTATTCTGAACGTTGTATATGCTAAATCTCGACTTTTCTTGGAAAAACTGCTTTGTATATTTTCTCAAAATTGTTTGTCTTTTCATTCTGAAAGTACTTTAAAATTAACACCATTGAATGCGCCTTCAAATTCTCCCCTTAAGTTTATTAGAAAGTAGTATACTCTGAGCACACTTTATATAGCTAATTTTAACAAAAATGTTTACAAATGTCAAATTATGTTGATTTTGATTCAAAAAAATCATTGCAAAAAAATCATTTGGGTACATTCACCACAGTACAAAATGTACATTGTACACGTCATTCAAATTTTGTGTGCTCTGCGCTTCCACAGCCTATTGGCTGCAGTCACCCTCAGCAACGCGTCTTTTTTTTTTTTTTCACGCTCCCTTTCCACCCTGTTTTTGCACTGCACTTTTTCTACTAAACCATATACTTTTTATTACTTTTGATTGAATACAACACCACTTTCGACAAAAGAAGCATACTTTTGCAACCACCAGTACCCAAGACGGCATCTTTCAAGTTTGTTACAATAAGTATCAGCCGATAGGGGCTACTTTTCGCGGTACAATATACAGTAATACTAATCATACAGTTTATTTTAGGCTAGTTCGTTGCAATATATTCATTGTGTTTGGTTTGTATTTGGTTTGTATTTGGTTTGTATATTCCCCTTTTTTGGGTGCCATGGATTTGGTTGTTATGGCTTTGGTTGTCATGGATTACATT
This sequence comes from Mucor lusitanicus, assembly GCA_010203745.1. Classification (NCBI taxonomy): domain Eukaryota; kingdom Fungi; phylum Mucoromycota; class Mucoromycetes; order Mucorales; family Mucoraceae; genus Mucor; species Mucor lusitanicus. The sequence goes on along the minus strand of JAAECE010000005.1, from coordinate 3,252,158 downwards.
CATTCAACCTTTTACTATTTTCTTTCTCGTGATACTGTGCATTCGTTAGTTTGCTCTATTGCGATTTATTCTTTCCCCCTTTTCTGCACGCAACTATTTTTCTGTTGCTGTACCACAGTGCTATTATGGTTTATTTTTTGATGCATTGCATCGCTAGCAGTGCTGCTCTATTGTTATGGAGTAGCCTTGCATTCTTCCTTTTTATGGTTCTTTGAGCCATAACCCTCTTTTTTCGTTGTGTGGATAAGCCTATCGTTGAAGCACAGCTAAATTTGATTGAGAGGCTAGGGGGTAGATAGGCTGCCTTCGCTTGATTGGTATCACTTACTTGATGCTAACTGAGAGTCTCAAGCATTTGCGCTATCAGCTAGGGTGTGTAGTAAGGCGTATTCTGGCATTTTAGGGGTCTTTGATGATAACGTAGCTTAATACTAGTGTATTTGGCTGTGTTTAAAATTCCGCCTAACAAAAAAACAAGGGAAAACTATGGCAAAAATCTTCGAAGTCCGCGGCGCTTAAAATAGCTTTTTAAGCGATTTTATTGGCTCAAATTTGGAGACAGCTCAGAGAAATAAAGCATTCGTATTGAAACTAAAAATGTAATTGAAATGAGAAAAGCACGATTAAAGATTATTCAAAATGCATGGTACAAATGGCTTAAGGTAGCTACACACGATACCACCATAAGTATTAGACATGATCAAATACATTCACTATCCTAAAAAAAAGAGTTTTGGAATAAATCTAAGCCTGTTCATAACATTCAAAAGTACAATTTTGCATTTTATTGGTATCATATCAATCAAAGAAGTCTTCAAATGTCAATCATCTGGCTTATGGGATAAACATTTACCTATGCCGCCAAGTTTTGCGAGGAACACAATTGTGAGGTCAGATTTTAATCATCTGAACGCATTGTCGTTGATGGATGGACGATTTTCAAAATAATCCAATTTTTTGCACTAGTTTAGACAAGATTGATGAGGAAGGCGGATAATTACAAGTATCTAGTGTTAATGGATTAACAGGTAGAGTGTTGGAAAACACTTTATTCAAAGCTGCATACTGTATCTTTGTGCTCGACACTATATTCTGCTTGTATGCAGGTAATCTCGATAAGCAGGATCAGGTCATCATGCGAGATCCATTTGCAAAAAATTGTTGTTAAAGTATTGAAATTATCACGTAGTACTTTTACCAAATTTTGCGAGGAACAACACGATGATGTATTTGGATTTTAAATTGGATGAGTAGTTGATGGATAGATATTTCTTTGAAATAAGCCCGTTTTGAGCACGGATCTTGACAAATTCCACAAGGAGAGCAAAGAGTAGTTACGAGTGTCCATTAGTAAGACATTGATGATGGAGGGGTTGTTGGACAGCAATGTAGGCAGAACTGCATAGTGTAGCTTCGTGCTTGCATCAAATGCTAAGTGTACAGGAATGTTCTGCATGTCAAGGTTTTGACCACCCAAGATCGACTTTTAAAAACGTCGTGATACCAGAGTAGTGTTGAAATTAGCACGTATCTATTCTAGTAGTTTTTGCAGGAATTAGGATGGTGTAGTAGCCTGATTTTGAATAGGATGAATTGCATTTGATGGATGAATGATGATTATTTGAGATAAGGCAATTTTGAGCACTGATCTTGACAAAAACCATAAAAAAATCTACTAATCAGTATCTAAAACGTATAACATTCTGATTTATCTACTATATATACTGTAGTAGGACGTTGTTGTATGATTAGATTCAGGCCGGTATCGTACAGTAGTTGAAAGATGGCAGCAGACTGATAGGCTTTACATATGGTTACTTTTCATTTCAGAGTCTGAAAGCTGTAACCACTTAGCTGACAACGATGACAGCGGGAGTGGAAGTTCATGGATACTCACCATGCATTCCTTAATGTTGGTGAAAACAAGTGTAGTAGTAGAAACGTGTTTGGGTGACCGTGTACTGCTTCTGCCATGAACGCACCTCTGAGTTGAGAAAAACTTAGATTTCAGTGCTGCTCCATATGCTAGTAAAACCTGTGAAATGGATCCACCAGGATATGTCCATTTATTTCCCTTCTAGTCATCAAGGTGCAATTATTTCCTTATTAGATGAAGACTTTCTATATACACTGCAAAGAGATGTATAATGAAGATCTACACAATGTATGGAGATGAACCACGGACACAGAGCTCACCAAAAGGGTTCTTGGGATCCAAATAGAAGCTATAGATGGAATCAGGTGCATGACGCAATAGACTCATATTATACAGTATAATACTAGGTATATTATGTGCTAAAAGACATACATGACATACATAGATAGCCGCTCAATGTTGATTGCTTTACAATATCACACGAAGATGCGTGCTAAGGATGGATGTCAGATAGCATCGACATCGAGGATCCTCATATGAAGGACTGATTAGGCGGCCTCGATGAAGTTCATCATGTCGCACAGACAATGAGTACATGACGTTTGACTTGCTGAGATGACATTTAATATGAAGTAGAATATTGAAAGACCTGTATTGACGTAGCTGTCAAGTCAAGACTAGAAAAACATTTATTCATAGTGAAAGTATATAAAGAAGGATCATCCAAATGGTTGGAGAGCCTCAGTTCATTTTTAACGTTGAATAAATACACCGTTATTTAGTTATCCCTTGTTTTTTTTTATATTTTTTATTTTTCAGTAAATTGTATACCATCAATTCCACAAAAGCATTGATAAATTTGCCACTCGATCTGTCTGCCCAGTTGCCATAATAATGCATTAGATAGATTAATTATCTGGAAGGGAGTAACGTAACTCATTTGGCAGCGGGTCTTGTTTGTTAGATCAAAGATCCAAATGCGCGTTGCCGGTTCTACTATTAGCACAGGTGATTGTGTCCCTATGAAGTTCTTTACGCATGCAATAACTGAGACGTTGTACTAATAATTGCCTATGACTTGGCCTTGTAGGGCGGCAAATGATATTAGCTTCGATATTACCGGAATTTCTGTTAGTTCATTAGTATGTTGCAGCAGCAGCTTCCTTTGATTTTATGCTCCCTATATTTAATCATTCAAAATGATGCCTGAGCCCTAATTAAAGGCGTCTGTAAATATCTCTTGCGCAGTTGTTTCTGGTATCATTTAGAGACCGTTGTTAGGGGTAATGTATATTAGTAGTAGTACCCGGCACTAGGGAGCGATCATCAGTGCTGTACTGTAGCTACATGAACGGATGAAGTTTACCATACGTCTTGTTTTAGAGTGTAGCTCATCATTTGCAGGAGTTCTCGAGTGTGCAATCCGGCAGAAAAGACAACAGCTGAAAAAGTATTGTGGTTGTCCGAGCCTTCTCTCTGGATGACGATAGATGGCGCATGCTGCATCATGTTGCCATCTTCCCCAAACTTTGGGTATCGGTTCAAAGACCCCAGATGTTCTGTTTGGCAATTGATAATAAGTACGTTAGCTGTGCGTTTTTGTTGACAACCAAATGATATGGTATATTTGCCGCGTTGGTGTGAGGTCAAATTTCGCTGTCCTGTAAGTAAATACCAGTTGACTGAAGTTGCCCATGGCCTGCTTGGTGTGGTTGGCTGTCAGTTTCTAGCGCTTCCAAAAGATGATCAAATCGTCTAAATACACTGAGGTAAAATTTTCCTCTCGGCGAGCCAAATGAAGGACTAGATGAAGTAATTTTGTTGATATCAAGGAGCTTAGCAATGAGAGGATATAAGCCAGAGACCTCAATATGAGAGTCTTGTTGTTCCACTTAAATACTGGTATATAGCGCACTGAGGAAAAACGTACCGTATTACCAGTAGTACGTATAGAGATACGTCTGGCAGCCCGATAAAACTTCTCCAAGCGTCGGTTTGAATGAGCCGACGTAGTATCTACTGGATGTGGGAGTGGTGGTATGACCAGAAAAAGTAACCATCATGCAAAAGAGAGAAATGGCAGAAGATAATACAGGAAATTAATACAACTTGCATAACCACCACAACAGTATTTAAAGGCGAGGAAAAGATGTCATTTAAAGAAGATGAGGCAGTAGATCTACTGTAAAGTTTAACTATGCGGTGAATACGATAAAAACCAAACAACGCCTAGCAAATGAGGAGACGTTGGGGAATAAAGATGCACTTTTGGTTTAACCAGAGAACACAGACATTTAGCAGACAAATTTTTTTTATGAAAGCATTACTTTTTTTAAAGATACTGTATACGAACAACCTAAGTATAAATAGAGAAAGGATATCTTAGTGCAAACAATGCATTTAATTAGGCATTTTAGAATAACACCAATAGAGCTGGTTTTACGGGCTATAACAGTAGTATTAAATGCTACATTGAATAGTGCTTTGCTGAAAAAACATAGTCGTATGCCAAAGAGTGTAGCAAGTGTACAGTGGCCACTTTTGGAAAACATTCCCACCATCCCCAAAAAAGCACTGTGTCATCTAAACAAAGCAAGTCTTTGATAATATTTTAACGGGCCACCTCGGTGGTGCATTTGAAGTTACCACATTTTGATGGAGCCAGTTTCTGTTGCTTTGACTGGATCTATTCTCGAGATTTATCGTTTCTAGAGCCATTCCAGACTACAGTAGTTAAACCTTGGATCATCAGTTGAAGAGTAGCCAAAATGATTATTAGCTGACGAAATGACAATGGAGCAGCACAGGGTCTGACACAAGCAAGCAGAGGTTTACCGTCAATAGTGTGTGTGCTGTGAGTGACCGGTAAAAATATTTCTATAATATTCGATTCGAATTCATTTTTTTTTCTTTTCCTTTTTTTTTGAACAAAGACTATATTCTACTACTATTTTGCAAATCTGAAAGAAGGAGGATACATTAGCTGTTTTCGTGGCTACTTTGGCATTACGCGATACTGCTAGTAGAATACTTTGTCTTTCTTGAAGTCGTGAATATTCAGTTTTGGAGCTCTCTCAAGTAAAAACAACCTTCTACAGTGTGTACTGTTACTAACACCTAGTAATAATGTATTTTCTCTTACAGGTTACCCTCAAGCGTCCAAAGAATTTCAACACCATTTCGTGCTACCTTTGCCATCTTTTGGTTGGTACTGTATATATTGAAAGCAAGTGTTGTTTGCTTATTACTTTTTTTTACGGAGTAAAGGGATACGATAGCGTTACCCTAATTTCGTATTACTGCGGTGCCGTTTTTCCGGCTGCCGCAGCATCCGTCACAAGACACAAAATATTCAAAACGCGACTTTTTCGAGAAGTTCCCAATTTTTTTTCTCAAAAAAAAACTTGATGATGGCTCTACAAGACCTCTGCTCGGCTGGATTCTGGTGGCTCTAGGTGGAAATTGAACAGGTATGCTTAGTATTTTGATTAGGATTTGACACAGATTGTTTTTTCTATCACATTATGTGGTATGGAGTACCCATTAAAAGAACGTAAGGTATCCACGAGTGGGAAGCATGAAAGATAATAATGACCTGTGGTAGCACTTACGAAGGAGATGAAGTCTCTTTGTGTTATCTCGCGACACTCACGGCTTCAGTATTTGCACTCAATGGTGATTCAAATCAAATTTGTTTTCCGGTTGGGTCGGGAGTGAGGTTGGCTCTTTCTTTTGAAGTTTAGTTAAAATCCACGGTTTTGTCTGGCGATGAGGATCAGTCAACAAAATGTGCGTTTCCGGAGGCTAAGATTGTTGTTTAATCACCAATTTTTTCAGCTTTTGTTGTATTCGTCGTAGCACATGGCTTTTTGTCGCGAGCGAAGCTGTACCGCGTCTTCGTGAGAGTAAATTTACCGTAGCGTAGCGAAGGTCAAAATTTGTTCGAACAAGGCGCGGCACAGCTTCGCTCGCGACAAAAAGGCATGTGTGGGGGTGGTGCGTTGAGGTCTTTATCATTCAATTATAAAGTATCCAGACTGTAATTGCACAGTGGTAGAAAAGTCGTCCGCGATGGCTGCGACCCGAGTTCAAACCCTACTGGATGTATTAGTTTTTTTTGTTTTGCAGTGTATGTAGCTAATTTATTTCCAAGCTATTTACAGCTTTTGTTACTCAACTCTAATTAGTATAAATGTCAAATCTAATCGGCAAACTTAATAAACGCTGTCGTTCAACACATTGTTACAAATTGGTTTATTATTGAGTGAAGAAAGATGACTTGAATATACAGTAAATGAATGATATAGATATATAGCCAAAAGAGTTTTTTTGTAGAATAATTCCAGGTTTATAGTTATCCAGCTGATAAATAATAAGATAAGGGAAGAGATAGAAGAATATTTAGAAGATAGAGTATTAATAACTCACAATTAAATACAGTAGATGTATTCAAGAGAAGAGGAAAACTTCTATAATACAGTAAGCTAAGCTAAAAATAATATGATAAACGTTTATTGATTTATTTAATTGATTCAGGATAATTATTTATACTAATCCTAATCCTACAATTTGTTCTAGGCCTTTCGATATCATTGCGGTAATTATTAATCTCATTGCCGTTCTTATGGATGAAAGGATTAACGTTTGTGCGTAGATATCGTAATATACAGTATAATGCTCTTTTTTTAATTTTAATAGGATAGTCGTGATTTTGTTGCTTTGGCTGTTTATATGTAATTCATAAGAATAAAAAAAAACTATGGCGTGCTGTTGAGTGTTTGAAAGAGATTGACATTTATCAAACTGTAAAACTGTTGTAAGCAATGGCTGATTTATGTTTGAGATCGAAAATGTCGAGTTTGTTATGCTTTATTGGGTCTGTGATAATGAAGTAAATGTTGCACTTTAAGTGGTTTGCTTAAAATTATTGATAGGTAAGGTTGTGTATTAATAAATGCAGTAGCTTGATACAATACTGAAATAGAGAAAAGTAGAGCTTCGGGGTTGTATCCATTTGTAACAACATCAGAACTGAATCTTTATATTATGTTTAGTATTATCACAATAGTTGTATGTTTAGTCTGGGAACAATGTATAGCGGGAGTTGAATAGAGCTAGAAAACGACGTGTATCATTCAGCAAATTAATTCGATATTCGTGATGAAAAAGCCACATGCAAGATCCACCTGTACTTAACAATGGCTCAAAATTTTGGGAATTTATGCCTACTACAGTATATACTGAAGAGTACTGTTACAAAAGAAAGAACTTTTATACTGTATGAGCGCATCGTTACTTTGGTATGATTCAATAATGAGCGTTTATTTATTGCAAAACATGTAAACAACTTATTAATCGATATGAGTGGCATTGTTTCAGATGAACGTTTTTTGTTAAAATTCATCTCTCAATGTTGCTTATACTTTAAGGTGGCTGCCGAGAAATCGATGATTTCGGAAGTAAGCCAATTTTCAGCACTGAATTTGACAGCCATCATACTGTATTGTAAATTGTTAGTTCGAAGTTTCTAATGATAAGAAATTGATAGGTGGGATGTTGAGCGACAAAATCTACAATATTACATAGCGTAACTTCGGATTTTAAATGAATAGTAGGTATATAATGGCGTTTTGCATGTCTAGCAGGTTTTGACCATCCTAAAATTCAATTTCAAAATGCTGTCGCCACAGTATTAAAACTAGCACCTGTTTATGACAAATTCTGAGAGGAGCAGAATAGTGTAATTAGCTGAGTTGCCGTTAATAATGTATAAATGATTACTCAAAAGTTGTCGATGTTGAAAGCCTGTCCTCACAAAATCCAAAGTAAAAACCGTTGAATACGAGTGTCTAGTCGTTACAAAACAATAGTGGAAGGTTGCGCAACACTGCATTTCAAAACAACGCTTTCCTATAGCATGCTTTGTTGCATAATGGTATAGGCTGAGCACTCTTTATTACTGTATGGATTACACGAAACACGGCAAAGCCTGTCTTAATGTCGTACATATACTTATAGTATTATATATGCCGGAAAATTCATATTAACACTACTGTTGTATTATAGCTACCTTTAAGCGGTATATAAACATGTATAGCACAATTGACTACGTTAGATGTGCGTCAACTAAAGAATTCTTGGAGTCTACTACCCGCATTTGAGTAGTAAATTTCACTAATTTCAACTTCTACATTTATCTATTGTTTACAATGGCTTTTCTACTGTACGTAATCAATACTTCACTTTGATATTCGATACACAAAGAACTGAAGTGCACTTTAAACAGCAATACTTTTGAGAAGTGCGTTTCCGATTTTTAGAGGGTTTTTAAACAAAGAATTATACAAAGTTTTCATTGCTTTTCCTTGATGGTAATTGGTGTTTAGTCTTAGCAGATAGCGATTGTTTGAGGTCAATGATGGACAGCAGCAAAAAGTACATAGGGTCTGGGAATAACAAAAAGAGGGTCCACTTCTGGCTCCTTGATACTAATTAGTGTGTCTAACCAGTCTCTGTAAGTGAATGTCCTCTCATTGAACCAAGCGCCTACTTCAGTTGTCCATTCAGTCAATACTGCATTGTAAAGCTTTAATGGGCGGTTCTTGTCAATTTTGGAGGATCCAAGACATCAAAACTGTTGCGTTCGCTTATAAACAACGCTATAATCAATAAAGTTGATGTGGTGGTGTTTGAGGCGGTTCTTTGCAATGAAATGAGCACCTAGGGCGTTGGAATTCTCGTCGTGTGTGGACATACAGACTAAAAAGATATTTCTTCTTCCAGCCAAATTAACCGAATTCAACTCTGAATATCTTGTCTTCTAAGCCGTTCTAGATACTGGGAATAGTGCCAAATGATTGCTATCGATCACCATTTACATCTTAGACCTTCATTTTTATTTTTTTTGGATCGATCCAAATCGTCGAAAATTCACGTTTTTTCATGAGGTACCCCTCATGGTTTTTGTTAAAAATCAAACAATCGCAATTTTGAAGGCAAAAACGACAATTTTTACTATAATATTTATTAAATCAAAATGACCGCACAGATGTAGGGTAACCTGTGCAACTGCTATTTTGAACGTTGTGTATGCTAAATCTCGACTTTTCTTGGAAAAACTGCTTTTTATATTTTCTCTAAATTCTTTATCTTTTCATTCTAAAAGTACTTTAAAATTGACACCATTGAATGCGCCTTTAAATTCTCCCCTTAAGTTTATTAGAAAGTAGTATACGCTGAGCACACTTTCTATAGCTAATTTTAACAAAAATGTTTACAAATGTCAAATTATATCGATTTTGATTCAAAAAAACCATCGCAAAAAAATCATTTGGGTACAGTCACCACAGTGCAAAATGTTCATTGTACACGTCATTCAAATTCTGTGTGGTCTGCGCTTCCACAGCCTATTGAATACAGTCACCCTCAGCAACGCGTCTTTTTTTTTCAGGCTCCCTTTCCACCCTGTTTTTGCACTGCACTTTTTCTATTAAACCATATACTTTTTATTACTATTGATTGAATACAACACCACTTTCGCCAAAAGGAGCATACCTTTGCAACCACCAGTACCCAAGACAACATCTTTCAAGTTTGTTACAGTAGGTATCAGCCGATAGGGGCCACTTTTCGCGGTACAATATACAATAACACTAATTATGCAGTTTATTTCAGACCAGTTCGTTGCAATATATTTATTCATTGTGTTTGGTTTGTATTTGGTTTGTATAATCCCCTTTTTTGGTTGCCGTGGATTGGGTTGTCATGGCTTTGGGTGTTGTGGGTTTGGTTGTCATGAATTACATTCATTCAACCTTTTACTATTTTCTTTCTCGTGATACTCCGCATTCGTTTGTTTGCTTTATTGCGATTTATTCTTTCCCCCTTTTCTGTACGCAACTGTTTTTCTGTTGCCGTGCCATAATAGTGCTATGGCGTATCTTTTGATGCATTGTATCGCTGGCAGTGCTGCTCTATTGTTGTAGAGTAGCCTTGCATTCTTTTTGTTCTTAAAGTATTACTTGTTCTGTAATACTGGTGGTATTGGTGTTCTTGCTTCGTACGAGGCAACCACGATACTTTTTTCTGTTGCTTTTGTTTTCTTGTACTCGTTATTCTGGTGATACACATTGCATGTTGCCTTTTTGTACGTAACTGTATTGCGATGTTTCTGTTCTTCATCACATTCTTGTGATGCCCTCTTGTTACTTTCCCTTCGTTTTTATGGTTCTTTGAGCCATAACCCTCTTTTTTCGTTGTGTGGATAAGCCTATCGTTGAAGCACAACTAGATTTGATTCAGAGGCTGGGGGTAGATAGGCTGCCCTCACTTGATTTGTATCACTTACTTGGTGCTAATTGAGAGTCTCAAGCGTTTGCATTATAAGCTGGGGTGTGTAGTAAGGCATATTCTGGCATTTTAGGGGTTTTTGATGATAACGTAGCTTAATACTAGTGTATTTGGCTGTGTTTAAAATTCCGCCTAACAAAAAAACAAGGGAGAACTATGGCAAAAATTTTCAAAGTCCGCGGCGCTTAAAATAGCTTTTTAAGCGATTTTATTGGCTCAAATTTAGAGGCAGCTCAGAGAAATAAAGCATTTGTATGAAACTAAAAATGTAATTGAAATGAGAAAAGTAAGACTAAACATTCAAAATGCATGGTACAAATGGCTCAAAACGATTAAACACGATACAACTGTAAGTATCAGACATGATCAAATACATTTACTATCCTAGAAAAAACAGTTTTGAATAAATATACGGCTGTTCACAGGATCCAAATGCACAATCATCATGCTTTAAATTATTGGTATCAAGTTAATAGAAGTTTTGGAATATCGATCATTTGGTTTTTGAATGAACATGTACCTATTTATATTTTGCGAGGAGCGCGGTGGTATGATAGCTGGATTTTAGATTAGACGCGCTATGGTTGATGAAGGGACGATTTTCAAAATAAGCTAGTTTTGAGCAGCGATTTCAGCTAAAACAATGAGGAAATCTGTTGATTGCAAGCGCCTGATGTTATCAGATTGATAGGTTAGTAGATTTTGTGCAATAATATAGCTAGAACTGCAAAACAAAAAGTTGCATTTGCACGAAATCCTACATTACAGATATGTACTGCGTTTCCAGATTATGCTGATCATCCAAAAATCAAGTGCAAAAAAATGATGTTTGAGTATCCAAAGTAACACGTGCCTATGCCAAATCTTGCGAGGAACACGATTAAGTAGTTGGATTTCAGCTTGGACGAGTTGCTGTTGATGGACGGATGATTTTCCAAAATCATCATTGATCTTGACAAGATTCATAGGGAAAACTGCTAATTACGAGTGTCTAGTAGTAGCAGATTGATAGAGCGGGGTGCTGCGTAATACTGCCTTCAAAGCCGTTTGGCTCTAGCATGCTTTGTTACACAGTGGCACAGGTTGATCACTATTTTGAGCATTTGATAAAACAGAGCGAAGTGTGTTTTCACGCCTTACTACTATATGATTATTAGAGAGCTTCTATCAGTACGGTCGTAAGGCTATGTAGAATGGAATGAAGAACAAATGATCGATTACTCAAGTGCTAGTTTTATACTCAAAAGTTGATGGTTTCTTGAAATGGTATGGCTACCTGTGATGATTGATCTGTTGTCTATAAATATAGTCCATGCAAAGTGATTGTTGCATCCATTGGATGGTGTTATTGAAGGTGACAAGGGTTGCTCATATGACATTTAAAGATGGATCTCTGTTGTATGTAGGCCCTACACAAAAACCTACTTATTCAAATAAGAGGCTACAGGCTTGGGTTACTTGTCAGCCAAAACCCCTTGTTTTTGAATGTGTATCGTGGTATCTATGCATAAAAGCCAAAACCAAATGCTTTAAATGAAGATCAGCCTTGTAGAAACCATAGCTTTGAGGTCAGATCAAGTGCTTTAAGTGGAATCGTTGCTGGAGTAACAAATATTTAAAGTTGTCTCTAGTGCATATAGTACAATACACAATGGCTGCCTTTTTGTGTGATGATGATAACACGTAGAGCCATGTATTTGGGAAGAGAAAGGCATTTCTGTACATATTTCTACTTATATAGCCCTACTGATTCTAAGGGTAATTTTGAGATTGGATATCGCTTTTTTCTCAACTGGATCAACAATAACTTGCTTTACCGAATGTCAACATTTGCCATTTTGGAATATCTTATCGACAGAGGGGGACAGTTACACAGAGCCATTGTATAGCTCATCCAATGTGGCTGGGGGGCATAACAGCAGCAATGTACAACCTGACAATGCCTCCAGCAGGCTTAGATTTTTTTTATTTATGTGTCCAAATGCAATACAGGTCAAACAGATCTAGTAGCATATGACTGAGCTAGCTAGCAACATATTGTTGTTATTTTTTTATCTAAGCCCTCTCTATCATGCCATCTAAAGCTTCATGTCTATTTCAATACTTGAACTTTTTTCTTTTGCATTTTCTTTTGTTTATTTTTTGAACAATCATTATCCTTACCATGTCTAGCAAAAATAGCAGCACAGCCATTGCCACCGGCATCATTTGCTCAGAATACAAGCATGAGACAGATCAGTTCATTTTCATCTCAAAGAATAGTGACATTGGTAGTCCTGAAGACTATCATTTGAATATTTACAACAACGGCAACAAGACCATGCTGTCACCGGTGCCATTATTCAAGATTGTGCACTTTCCAAATGCCACCAACCTTCATTTCGGAGGCCTGTGTTCTTATGCCGGTAGCAGATCGTCCTTTTATCTGAATTTTGAAGAATGTAAGTGTGTGTTTCTGCTGAATGATTCAAAGCCTCGTTTTCTGAGATATTGTATAGCGACATCTACCACAAATAGCGCAACGACCACAACACTCGTCTATCAACTCCAACTCGACAATGCAACAAGCTTACCGCTGCAATTTCAAAAGACGCCTGTTGAGATATTCAACTCCACCTTATCCTCTTTTGTCTATGCAGCATCCAGCATCGTGAATGTTACCTCCAACCTAGCCTACATCTCCACATCGACCACCACGCATCAAAGCTCGCTCAATTTAGTCAACTTGGATCACCCTCAACAGCAAACGACTAAAAATATCTCTTCTGATCTGGGATTACTGGCTGTTGGTGGAACGGGATCACAAAGCCTCTACTTTGTACAAAACCATGCGGTTGATGTATATAGACTAGATACCCTGCAGTACAGCCACACAACATTACACACCAATATGACCTTGGAGGGCTTAAGAAGAGGCACCACAGGACATGTGTTCTCAGCCAACGACAACAAGGACTACATTTCGTTCTATCACGCTAACAGCGGACAGGTGGACGTTTTTGACGTCAATCCTTCTTTGGTCCAGTACACAGCTGCCTCAGTGTCTAGAAATGGGTACATGGATCTCTCGAAAACAGGCGTACCATCACCAAACATCCGGCAATCATCGAACGCCTCGCATCTCTTGAGCATGATAGAAGAGAAAAAGCATCACCATAAACGAGACATGAAGCCATCCAAGCGATCATTACTAAAGGCATTGTCCAACAAGTTTTATCTAAAGCGTAAGTTGTTGCATTTGTCGAGTATAGTAGACGTTCGCGTACCAACGTACGATTTATAATAGGAGGCGTCGCCAACAGAGCATTGGCAAAGCGAGCCATTGATGCCAGCAACGACAATATGCAAACATCTTCTGACGGTGCAGTCAACTATCACACTTTACGCGTCGTGCCAGACAATGGTGAGAGTCTGCCACAAGCTGCCCTACTCGTCCCTGCAACATCCAACAGCAATAACGCCATGTACGACTACGCTGTGCTTTCCCAAGACGGTGCCAATCCAAACCAATTCAGTGTCACTACAGAATCCACGACTCGATCTCAAGTTCCTGTCATTCAGACGCCCACCGACACTACTGCCGTCTTGGAGGACGCCTCAGCAGCCAGTCATTTGGGTGGTGGTGCCATTGCTGGTATTGTCATCAGTGTCATTGCTTTTATTGCCATTATTGCAGGTCTCTTGTTCTACTCCAAGAAGCGAAAAGACAGAGTCTATGCTTCCAGCACCAACCGCAGCATAAAGCCAGCCATGACGACGTACAACAGTGGCGCACCACTCGCTATTCAGCCCGATGATGTTGTGGGTGCCCGTTATTCAGGCGGTGCTGGTGGGTCTGGCATTGGGATCCATCAGATCGACGACAACCATACCAACACAAGCAGCATTTTGCAAGCAACGACATTTATACCCGAAGAGTACCGTGATGGCAATCGACCTGATATCCGTCCCTTGTCTTACAGCGACGAAACCATAGACTATGCGCAATTGTCAAGCGAGGAGCTGTCGCAGCTGGAGCCCGATGTGCAAGGCCCACTGTTCTTGTTCAGTGGCGTGTATACCTCGTCCGCAGAGGAGCGCGTTACGTATCTACAGGATGGATACGCTATCCGCACATTTGATGCCAAGGACGGTTTGAAGCATACAGTGCATTACTTTTCTGCCGCACACTTGGATACATTTGTCCGTTCTGTGCATGCTGTGTTGCGAACATCACCTTCCAGCAGATCCAAGCGATCCAGCCTCGTTTCGCCTACGTATATCATCAGGAGCGAAAGAGCCATAGTTCTCAACGCACCTACACCGCACAACCACTACCAATACATTTGGATCACATCACCCATGCTGCCAGAGCATTCGCTCCATCACCTGCTGTTTGAAAGATCCAAATGGACGTTTATCGATTACAACAATGCCGACTATAAGATTTGGTCCGTCTATTCATTGCTAAAGGGCGTAGAAGCCTTGCACATTCACAAGTTTGTCCATTTGGCCATTGATCCCAAAGCATTCTACTTTGACCATGAAATGAAGGCAACGGATTGGAAATTGGGCAATCTCGGCTATGCCAGCAAATCCATGGCATCGCGACACAACAAGATCAGCAACGATATCGTCTTTCCGGCCCATAGTTCATTCACAGCACCAGAGATCATCCAAGCCAAAGACAATCTGCAACTGGAAGCTGCTGACATGTGGTCCTTGGGTTGTGTCATTTACACCGTTGCCACAGGCGGCCAAGTCCTGTTTCAAGATGCGGAAGAGGTCAAGCGCTTGGCTGTATTTCACGATGATATGAAGCAACATCTCAAAGCCAAGATTCGACAGCATGTGGAGAGTGAAGTGTTCCAGAACATACTAGAAAGAGTGCTTCAGGTGGATCCAAGTGAACGCAAACACATCAAGAATGTGTTGGATTATTGGGATAGCATTTACAATATGGAAGAATAAAATTGCCCCTGTCATTGTTCCAGATCATGCATTGATCGAACCAGCGACATGTCAAACCATCCCAATGCTGAATAAAGAGATGACTGCTGAAAATCATTCTCGGTCCTTCTTCAGCAGACGAAAATGTTGGCTATATAAAACATGGAAAATATTTTTTTCGTGAGCTTCTTCATCTCTCTCACTCTTTCATCCCTTCTATCTATACAACATGTCTGAGCCCTTGTTTGTCGATCTCAGTGAGAGCAAGCCCACTGAAATCGAGAGTATGTGTATGAAATGTCATGAAAATGTAAGTGGATTCTGCCGCAGTACAAAGCGTCGTCATGGAGGCTGACACATGCTGTATATAGGGCACCACTCGTATCTTGCTCTCCAAGATTCCCCATTTCAAGGAAATCATCATCATGGCATTCGAATGCCCTCACTGTGGATTCCGTAACAATGAACTTCAAAGTGCTGGTGTGTTTAACGAAAGAGGTCATACCATCACCTTGACCATCAAGTCCAAGGAGGTACGTTTTTTGACATGTTGTAGTCTGGGCTGCGCTTTTTTTTTTTTTTACTCATGCAAGCATGTAGGATATGGATCGTCAACTTGTTAAATCTGATTACTGTTCTGTCAAATTTGAAGAACTCGATTTAGAGATTCCTGCCAACAACAACCGTGGTCTCTTGACCACAGTCGAAGGTTTGGTGGACAATGTCATTGATGATTTGGCTGCGGGTCAACCCATCCGTAAAGCCACAGAAGAGGCTGTCTACAACAGAATCGAGGAAATCATTGCCACATTGAACAGCTACAAGGAAGGCAGCGCATTCACACTCAAGCTCGATGATCCCTCTGGTAATTCCTATGTCGAGAACAAGTGTCTCCCCAACCAAGATCCCCAAATCAAGCTGAGATGGTACACGCGTACACCTGAACAACAAGCGTTCCTCGGTCTCCAAGCTGAAAACCAACAAACACCTGCTGAGCAAGCCGCCGCATTAGCATTGCAACGCACAGGCACTGCATCCGAGATGGTGAATGAAAAGACGGGTCTGCCTGAAGTCATGTCTTTCCCTGCCAATTGTCCCAGCTGTAACTCGCCCTGTTCTACCAACATGCATGTCATGGAAATCCCTCATTTCAAGGAAGTCGTCATCATGGCTACCAACTGTGAACATTGTGGTTACAAGAGCAATGAGGTCAAGGCAGGCGGTCCCATCTCTGAAAAGGGTAAGCGCATCACTCTCAAGATCACCGATGCAGAGGATTTGTCCAGAGATATCTTAAAGTCAGAGACCTGTGGTTTGAGTATTCCCGAGATCAATCTGGAGCTGACACAAGGTACTTTGGGTGGTCGCTTCACTACCGTGGAAGGTTTGTTGAGACAAGTGCATACCGAGTTGCGTGATCGTGCTCCCTTCATCGAAGGCGATTCCGGTACCGATTCAGGCAAGGACAGATGGGCTCGTTTCTTGAACAACTTGACCTTGGTCGCAGATGGCAAAATGATGCCTGTCACCTTGATCATTGACGATCCCTTGTCCAACTCGTACTTGCAAAACTTGTATGCCCCTGACCCAGACCCAGAAATGACTATTGAAGACTACGAACGTCCTTGGGAGGTGAATGAGGATTTGGGTTTGAACGACATGAAGTTGGAGAACTACGAGGAAGAACACAAGAGACAGCAACAAGAAGAAGCCGAACATGCCTGACTCGAAGAGAACAAACGTAGAAGATTAAACTAGAGTTTAGCTTGTATGTCGTTCATTATAAATATTTAGTTGCTATACAATAAAAACCATCACCCCAATGTACATTAACATACACACATAGATATGTTGGCTTTTAGTTTGTACAACAACGCTATATGGCATCAGAAGTGTCCACCAGCTTTCTTGCGGTGTGTCAGATAAATGCTTCATTATCGCTCATCCACCGGGATCTTGCATCAGTTCAAACCTGGGTTCGACGCATTGTACAACAAATCCAACCCTGTTGACAGCTGAGAAATAAAAAGTTGTACTAGTATCTTCACCAAGTGAGTATACGATAGCATCAGCTTCAAATGCAACATCTATGTTCGCTATTTGGACAGCACGAACAAGTGGAATATCTTGAATTGTGTCGAGTAACAGATATTCAGGCTCTTTCGACGTAGATTTGTTCGCTTGGACGACTACTAGCAGATTGCGCATACGGCAGTAGGATGTCTAGTAGTGGGGCACTTCTGGGTAACCCATCCTGAAGTTCTTTAACAGCAGTTGTCCGAATATCAAGATCTTCCGTACTTGGTTGTGCTAAGAACAGGATTATAAAAACCCTTTTGATTTGTGGCGAGCGGCTTGAATAGTAATGAAGAGCATAACAATAAACAGGGAGGCAAATGAGTAGAGTTTGGTTTGGATGTTGATGAGAATGAGGGTGAAAGAAGATGAAGAAGAGAGCATACGTCTCGTTTCGCTCTTTATATATATAGATGTCATATTCCACTTCCAATTTGAAGAATTTATCCCTAAATTGCTTGTTGCCAAGAGCTCAAAGCTATGGGATATACTTTTATTAGCTAGAGCTTTGCAAATATACATAAAAAAGGACATAAATAGAGGGGCGAGAGGTCCCTCCATACTAGAATCGACATATATTCATAACCTAGATTGGTCTCTCTTTGTAAATGTTATGTTTTCAAGTCGACAACATGCAAATACCATTGCCATTTGATGTATGTCTTTTAAGGCTGATCCGATGCATGGACACACGAACGATGATCTAATCAATTAATGAACACACTCACCATCGTTTGGAAAACCGGTTGCACATTATTGTAACATATATGCTAGGCAGCTTTTCATACAAATATGAGCTTCTATATGCATGTTATAATGACTCACAGTCCCTCTGGCTAGATGTGCCATGTTTGCTTGCTTTGAGAACCGTACGAAACACTCTTTACGCTGCTGAGCTTATACGCAAGTTAGTAATGATTGGATACGGTTTCTGTGAATAACCCAATGATCATCGCACGTTTGTTGTAATTTTATCCAATCATCCAAAAAGCAATTTGCTCAAGCCAAAAAGTCATGCATCAAAATAACCATCTTGGCTCAAGCCAAGAAAATTTGGCTTTAGTTGACCTCAAACGAGCAAATTGCTGCATAAAATGCAAGCCTCAAATCAATCTTTCAAAATCAGTGATTGTGAGCCCACGACCAAACCACTTCATAATGAATTACTACGTAATTACCTGGCACCACTTGGCATCGTTGCTTGCATGATGCTATTCAGAATTCATGATTCCAAAAGCTCATAAGCAGCCTCTTATGGCTCAGATCCCTATGGCGGCGGGCAAAATGTGATTTCAGCATTGAGAGCTGTTATTAAGGGATCAGAAATACATAACGCAAACATGCCATCTCTTTTTCCACAAAAGCAAAGTCGTCTAATGTGTCTTGGATTGAATGAGCACCAAAAAACCAGCATATTTACATCGCATTGTCATTTTAGAGGGCAGGGTATCACGAAATGTCGCAGTTACACTGAGGGAAATCACACTTTGAATGGCGCTTTGACAGGCCTACAGGCATTTCCTGATGCTCAGAAGCATACCAAACGATTGATCTCATCTAAGAGACTTATCCTGGTGCTTTATTTCGAAAATTTTGAGATGATGATTTTGCCTTCATTTTTCCCTTGGGTATACACGTCCAAAATCGCGATTTTTAAACGATCGCGTTTTTGAAGCCAAAAACGACACATTTTTCTATGATATATATTAATTCAAAACATGCGCAAAAGCTCAATCTTTGATCTGATAACTTTTAATAAGAGATTGCGTAGGAGAAATAGTGTGATTTTGGCGAAAAACGATATTTAGAAAATCGTAAATTACTCAAATTTTTGAGTGACAGAAATCTTTAAAAATACCACCATTCGATAGCCACAGGTGATATCTACCAATATGTTTGAAGCGGTTTTTAGTAGTTGTATGATAGTTTTCGAGATATTCTAAAAAGTGTCTAAAATCGTCATTTTTGAGGGTTCAGGGATGCAACCAAATCTTTACCCATTTGAAAGACCGCCATGCAAGGCTTTGCAGTGCTTGAATGCTAATATCATCACTTTTATGGCCCTTGTTCAAATCGAGCGACTTCTAGAATCACCAGGTATGGTCAAGGAGAAGCTCTGAATGCTATTTACAAGAAATTGTCTTGGAAAAACTCACAAGAGAGGCTTCATAGGTGATTTTTTCGACCCTGCGCGCCTGATGATCTCAATCCCAACCCAATCATGGCAGAATTTGACATGCTTACCATCACAAAGAGCTGCCAAAATTACATGAAAACGTAAATTACATTGACGGCAGCTCAGGGAGATGATCATTACAAACAGTCCAAGACGCTCAAGGGACGAGTGATCGATGGATTAGGCGGCATTGCGGTCAGATGCCTTCAACATGTAAGCTCAAATGATGGCGAGATTCAACAGAATATGCCGCTTTTTTTTATACAGAACTACTATACAGCCAACAGAGGCATACTCAGAAAACCTACCTTTCGATGCTTGATCATGAGAAAAAAACATGTTACTTCTTGGGATCAGTGCTGGCATTGTGATGGAGTTGGAATTACAAGGCGCGTCGCGTACATGTCAAAAACAGAAGGGACGGAGCGAGTGAGTGAATGAGGGGGGAAGGAGATGGATATATAATTTAGTTTGAACGCGGTTCACCACTTTCCTCTTTTCTTTCACCTGTTTCTTTCTTGTACATCCAAAAACGATATGGGTAAATTAGTTCGTATCGAAGTGGAAAACTTCAAATCCTACAAGGGTCAACAAACCATTGGTCCCTTTCACCAATTTACCAGTGTGATTGGACCTAATGGTGCAGGTACGTAGTCGTTTGTGTATTCATGTTTGACAGCAACACGCATACTCACTTACTTTCAGGTAAATCCAACCTCATGGACGCCATCTCATTTGTCTTGGGTGTCCACTCAAGTCATTTACGTTCGCAAAACCTCAAGGACATGATTTATCGTTCTGAGGCTTTACGCAAAGACAGCGACACAATGACGACAGGCAGTGGTGTCCATCATACTCGTTCACCCAAGAAGGCACATGTCACTGCCGTGTACGAGACCAGCCAAGGCCGTGAAGTACGATTCATGCGTGCCATCAATACCAACGGCCAATCTGAATATCGCATCAATGACAGAGTAGTGCAATACACAGATTACAACAAGGCATTGGAAAAGGAGAACATTCTTGTCAAGGCTAAAAACTTTTTGGTGTTTCAAGGCGACGTCGAATCGGTTGCTAGCCAACATCCCAAGGATTTGACTCGTCTGATTGAGCAAATCAGTGGTTCCTGGGATTACAGAGATCAATACGAAGATCTGAAGCAAAAGAGAGACGAAGCCATTGAAGAGAGCGCACACACTTTCAACAAGAAGCGTGGCATTGCTGCTGAAATCAAGCTGTATGAAGAGCAAAAGGAAGAAGCAGAAAAATTTGAAAAGCTGGTGGCCGATAAGCGTGATTTGACCGTGCAGTACTTGCTCTGGAAATTGTTTCACGTGGAAGAAAAGGCCAGAGCTTTGGAGGAGGAGAGTTCAGCAAAGAATTCAGACAAGGACGACCTTCAGTTTGAAGTGGCTGGCATGGAAGACAATTTCAAGAAGGCAAGAGAAGAAAAGGCGCTTATTCACAGAGAGAAAATCAAGTGTGAATTGCATATCCGTAAGATCACCAGAGAGTTGGATGAGCAGGTGAGAGTTTCCCCTTGGTCTATGCAAGCATCTCGCAGTGATTAACTTATACATGCTGTATTTCATAGCACCCTACTTCTATCAGCAACATGGAAAAGATTGCTCAATTAGAAAAGAAGATGAAACAGACTGAACATAGCATTGAACGTATCAAGCGAGACGGCCAACAGCAAGAGCAAGTCGTAGCCACATTGGAAAAGGACCTTGAATTACTGCAACACACAGAACAGCAGTTTGAAGCATCCATCCCTACCACAGCAGGCATGACCAACGGACCCGTTTTAACAGGTGCTCAATTGATGGACTACGAGCGCAGAAAGCAAGAAGTCAGCATCAAGGCCGTGGAAGAGCAGCACTTGTTGCAACAATACCAACGTCAATACAAGACTGAAAAGCAGCGCCTGGATGAACAAAAGTCCAAGATGGAGAAACTGCAAGCCTCTGAAGCAGAGACGTTGGATGATTTGCGTCAAGCCAATGAAGAAAAGGCATCATTGACACAGGAAGCACAGGCCATTCAGGAACGTCTGGCCGTACGTCAATCCGAGCTCAAGATGCTTGAAAATGAACGCACGACCACACATCAACGCGAAGTCAAGCTGAACGAGAAGCTGCAAGACGTCTTGAGCAAGCTGATGGAGGCCAGTGTCACCCAGCAAGAGTCAGAAAAGGATTCCAGATTCAATGAAAGTGTAGCCACCCTCAAGCAAATTTACCCCAACGTCCACGGTAAATTGTCTGATTTGTGTAGACCCAATCAACGTAAATACGATACAGCCGTTGCTACTGTCTTGGGACGAAACATGGATGCCATTGTGGTGGAAGACGACCAAACGGCTTCCGAGTGCATTGAATACATGAGAGAACAGCACGTCGGCGTCGCTACCTTCTTGCCCATCCATTCGCTGTCGCTGCCTCCCATCAATGATCGTTACCGCAATTTTGTCAAGGGCGCTCGTCTCGCTTACGATGTGCTCAAGTTTGATAAGCAATATGATAGCGTGGTTCAGTATGCGTGTGGAAGTACGCTGATCTGTGATAATCTCAACATTGCCAAGCAAATCTGTTTCGAGATGAATGAGAATGTCAGAAGTAAGTTTGTGTTTCTAAAGGGAGGCGATGATTATGAACAGTTGGATTGATTGACTGTGTTGCTTTTAGCTGTTACACTGGATGGCTCTGTGATTCATCAAAGTGGTTTAATGACTGGTGGTCAAACGGGTGCACAGACTACCAAGAAGTGGGCTCAAAGCGATGTCGAAGGTAAACTAGATGAACGATGGCGTGGCGTGGCGTGATGCACAGTATACTGACTACTCTTAGAATTGATGCGCAATCGAGACAAGCTTTTAGAAGAATTGAACCAAATCAGCAAGACCAAACGTATGGGCACTGCTGAAGATTCTGCCAAGAGCGATTGCTCCAACCTCAACAGTCAATTAAACACACTCAAGGAAGAATTGGTAAGACGGGTTATACATGAAAGGGCCTACTCATCTCAGCTAACACACACACATTATCACAGATTACACTGGAGAGACGCATTGAAGGTCTTCAAGGCACACTGGAAAACACACGCAAAAACCTGACTGCTGCTCTTCAACCCTACGAGCAACAAAAGCACGGTTTGAGTCAACTGGAAGCCAACATCAACCGTGTTCAAGAGGAAATCAACCGCGTCGAGGACCACATCTTTGAAGATTTCTGTGCCGAGATCAATGTGCCCACCATTCGTGATTACGAAGCCATGCAATACGGTGTTTCTGACGAGGTCACTGAACAACGCGCTCAATTCGCCTCCCAGAAATCCAGACTGGAGACACAACTTGCCTTTGAAAAGGACCAACTCAACGAACTGATTGCACGTCTGCAGAAATTGGAAACCACCTTGACCAAAGACGCTACACAAAAGAGCAAACTGGAAGCCGATGTCGCTGGCATGACTGGCAAGACAGAACAACTGCAATCCAAATTGCAATCGTACGAAAAGGAGCTGCAGAAACAAATCCATTTGGAAGAGCAAAAGCAAATCGACATTAATGAAGTCAGTCGTGCACTGGAGGCCAAGGGCAAAAACGTGGAAGAGTTGTTGCGCGAGTTCCGTGCTGTGGAAAGCGAGTACGAAAAGGTGCGTGCTGAGCGTGTCGCCATCTTTAGAAAGTGCAAGCTGGAGGGCATCAACTTGCCGCTGACGCGTGGCTCCATGGACGATATCATTATTGAAGAAACCAACAACAATTCTACACAACGAACGGCGGACGACAACGAGTCTGTGTCGGATGCTTCCTCGGTCACCAGCAGCACCAACTCCACCGCCCAGAGTGTCAGCACAGACATGGAGCTAGACGTCCCTGTGTCTCAAATGTCGATCCAATCCACAGACTGGGAAGTCGAAGTCGACTTTTCTACCGTCGGTGCCGCCCAACGCCGCGACGACAGTGCTCGACTAGACCACGAATTCCAGGAACAGATCAAGAAATACGGCGACGAAATTGAGCAAATGGCGCCCAACCTAAAGGCCGTGTCTCGCTTGGAAGGTGTGCATGAACGACTCAGTGTTGCCGAGCAAGAATTCAACGCAGCCAGAGCCACTGCCAAATCAGCCAAGGAGGCGTTTAACCTGGTCAAGCAAAAGAGATACGCAAAGTTCTTTGCCGCCTTTAGCCATATATCTGAAAAGATTGATACCGTGTACAAGGATCTCACCAAGAGCCCTACATTTACCTTGGGTGGTACCGCTTATTTAACTGCAGAAGACCAAGATGAGCCCTATTTGGAGGGCATCACCTACCACGCCCTGCCACCCATGAAGCGATTCAGAGACATGGAGCAGCTGTCTGGCGGCGAGAAGAGTGTGGCCGCTCTGGCCCTGCTGTTTGCCATCCACAGCTTCAAGCCCTCGCCCTTCTTTGTCTTGGATGAAGTCGATGCGGCACTGGACAATACCAACGTGAGCACCGTGGCTAGCTATATTCGACAACATGCAACACCCGATTTCCAATTTATTGTCATCTCGCTCAAACATACATTGTACGAAAAGGCCGAGAGCTTGGTTGGTATTTATCGGGATCAAGATTTGAATTCGAGTAAAACAATGACATTGATGGTAAGTTGCTCTTGATTTTGAAGCGAAGTGTGGATGAATTGACTCATGCTTTTTATTTGTGCTTTAGTTGGATCAATATCAAAACTAAATCTGTGTGTATTTCTTCTCTCCTATCTACTATAGCAAATAAAAAAGGGATCAAAAGTTTTTGGATAGTTTTTTAGTCTGTGTGTGTGTGTGTTTTCTCCCTGTCCTGTCCCTTTTTTGAGCTCCCCCCCCCCCCTTTTTTTTTGTATAAATCATCTTGTGAATCTCGCTTTTCTTTCTCTCTTTTTCTCTTTCTTTTTTTTTCAAACATATACCAAAAGTACCCGACATTTATCATGGCCACATCAATTCAACAGGTAATTCAAAGCGATGCATGTCCTGACTAGTCATAGTAGTAAATGTACTCATGCACACACACACATGTGATGACACTTGTTTAGACAGCTTTAAACAGCTATGTCGGTTTCGACACCATTACTCAACAAATTGAGAAAAAGTCGCTGAAAAGAGGATTTCAGTTTAATGTCATGGTTGTTGGTAAGTTTTTGGGGGGATAAAATAGGAGAGAAAGAGATGATATATTGACACCAAATTATTATTATTATTAAAGGACAAACTGGTTTGGGAAAATCCACATTGGTCAACACACTGTTTGCTTCACATCTGATTGATAGCAAAGGTCGTCAACATGTCCAAGACTTGCACAAACAAACAACCCAAATTGAATCTGTATCTCATGGTAAGCATCTCGTTGAGTGGCAATAGGAAGCATTCCAACATCCTTATTATAGTCATTGAGGAAAATGGAGTTCGCCTGAGATTGAACATTGTGGATACACCTGGCTATGGTGATCAAGTGGATAACGAGAATTGGTAAGTGTGTGTGTGTACTAGATGATGGAGAATACGGGTTTGCTTATTCTATACCGTCGTCCTATTTTCAGCTGGGAGCCCATCATCAAATACGTCAAAGATCAACACTCGGCCTACCTTCGTAAAGAACTCACTGCTCAACGTGAAAAGGTGATTCAAGACAACCGAGTCCATTGTTGTCTCTACTTTATTGCACCTTCTGGCCACTCGTAAGTATCAAGATGGTTGGGGGCAGTTACACCAATATAAAAATTAATTTTACATTTTCATCCTTACTACTACCACAACAGTTTAAAGCCAATTGATGTCATTGTCCTCAAGAAGCTGGTTCAGGTCGTCAATGTGGTGCCTGTCATTGCAAAATCAGATTCACTCACCATCGAGGAACGAAACGCATTCAAGCAACGCATCAATGCCGAGCTGGCCTTCCATCAGATTGACTTATATCCCTATGATACCACAGAAGACTACGACGACGAAGAGCGTGCATTGAATGCTCACATCAGACAGCTGCTCCCCTTTGCCGTTGTTGGCTCAGAGAGACAGGTGGTGGTCAATGGAAAGGCAGTAATTGGACGCAAAAACAGATGGGGCACCATCATTGTCGAGGACGAAAATCATTGTGAATTCATTCATTTGCGCAACTTTTTGACGAGAACACATTTACAGGATTTGGTAGAGACAACTGCCATGGTTCATTACGAGACATTCCGTTCAAACCAGTTGATGGCATTGAAGGGTGCTGTGGCTGCCAGCCCTACTGCTGAAATCTCCTCCTCTCCTCTGTCAGCAGCAGATTCGCCCTCTTCTACCACCCTCAATAGCAGTAATGCGGCTCCTACTGCTGCTATTCCAACCAAGGCCTTCCCTCCATTTGCGTAGAAAAGAACACCTCTCTATATAGCTAGAACCTTTGTACTTGTTTCAAATTGCATTTTTTCTCCTCCTCCTCCTCCTCCTCCTCCTCCTCCTCCAAACGACATTATCTTTTTGTACTCTAAAACAACCCACAACACACACAGACACAAATTTTATTAAAAAAACACTTATATCACTAAGTACTAATCATCGATTTGCCATGTATCTGTTGTGCTGGTCTTGTTGAGCTCTAAATCATGATGCTTTTGCTTGTTCTTGGCTCCTCTTTGCACATAGGGTTTCAGGCCTTGATCAAAGTTGCGCATGGCCAGGATACCAAGCACCATGGTAGCAACATCGACTGCGATACCGATCCAGACTATGTATGTATCGAGATGCATTTAGTCATGAAGCCATGTCAGTATATATCTGCTATACACTTACCAAAGGTAATCCACGTATACCAATTATTATTCGGTTGAAACGTCTGATCCAGCACCAAAGCAAAATGAATAATGACAATAGCCTGAAAGCAGACAAACGTAATCATGCGTCCTTCGCTTTCTGTGCTTCCAGCCGTTCTGGCAAAATACAGCATGGGCAGCATGAGGATGGTCACTGCCAGCTGGATCCACGTATCCCATTGGGTTCCGTTTTCCTTGACGGCAAATTGGATCAAGTAAAAGATGGAAATCAAAAACTCGGTAAAGATATCAATCTTGAGCGCCAACACAAAGAACTGGAAGATTCGGTACATCTTTTGTATGCGCACATCAGCGCCAATCTTTTTGTAAATGTTCCAGCCAAATTGCTTGGACATTTCGTACGAGAGGTACGACATGACGATGGCAAATGCTAGAATAATGACAGCGAGTGCAATCTCCATCTTTTCTGCATTGGCTAGTGGCCACACGGGATATTGTGTCTGTTGTAATTGATTCAGCCATTTGACTCCATCGACGACTTCCAAAGCGCCTAAAATAGCACAGAAACAGTTGAGCACGGCGAGCACCAGAATCTCTGCTGTGTTTTGATAGACAGTCTATATAGTAGTCGATTCCAGTTAGTAGGCTATAGATCAATTGACAGCCCATGACTTACTGCATCCACTGCCATGCCAAAAAACCAAGCTTGGAATCCCATAAATGCAATGTTCTCCCATTTAATGCGACCCAGTCGATCTTTTGCTCGTATAGGTATTGTATCTGCGCTGGATGTGGTTGATGACAGCAGACTTGAATCATCGCCAATGTCTGGCAACAAGTCGGCCTGTAGTGTATTTTGTGAACAGATGGATGCTTGTAATGTGATGATGAATATGCATTGGAACAATGCCATTGCAATGTATAGTTTCGACCAGCGAGTTTCGGTGATACGACGAACCTACGTATGCCTTTTTTGTTGAGTATATATTACATGTAGAAGGGATATTGATTGAGACGCTTACAATCTTGTTGAATGTCACCATGATTATTATAGTGTATTATGTATTATGTAAGTGAAGGTACTGTAGTTTCAATTAGTAAAAAAAACTATATAAGATTGACAGCAAATCCAGTTTGCTGCTGTTATAAAGAAGAAGGTGGAAGCAGTTGAAAAAGCGTTATGCAAAACAGAGAGAAGAAAGAAGGGAGGAGGAGGAAAGGCCAAGTAAAAAACACAGTAATACAGGTATTTATAACTATACCAGCTCAATAATACATAATAGATTTGATCAAATTTAATAATATTTGATGTTGCACTGAGCAAATTTCTTGTGTAAGCAAGTTGTCCCCTCTTCTTTTGATTTCATGTAGCACAATGGATAAAGTAATTGATTCTAGGGTTTCTTTAATTTGGTGCGATGGAGCAAGAAAATGATGTGTTGTGTCAGATCAGAGGCGGGTGGTAGTAGATAGTCTATGATGGTACCTGGAAAGAAAAAGACATGTTAAGATGTGTGTGTGTGTGGTTGTGCCAGAGATGGACAAAGAAATGCTTATTGTTCATTGAATCACCGAGTGAGCTATAAATACATCTCTGTTTGTCATGGAGAGAGATGGCATGATAAGTCTATGGAATTCAAATTACTGGATTTAGTTCACTGTCATACATGGCATTTACTAGCAACAATTGCTGGCGTTAGGAGGCTGCCTGTGTCCTCCCGTCGGTAGTTTGTATCAAGCAAACAAGACAAATCACTATTGATACAGTATAATAGCTACCAGCAGATCATTTCAGAGTAATACTCCCAAATGTGTAAGATCAATGCAGTTGTAGGAGATGGCTTCATATAGCTTTATCAACAATACAATACAATGCAACAGGTATTCTGAACATGATGAGCAGGCGTTGGTTAACCTCCAAATCATAGCAAAATGTACAAAACAGTAAGCGGCTAATACCATCTAGAGCATCGTATATGTTCCTGCTGGTCGCTCTCAAACGCTGAAGCAAGGCTAGTAGTAGTATACAAATTACACGCCGTAGAAGACATATATATCCTATCAAGCCAAGGTGTCTTTTTACAATAAACTACACAAACAACTGCCTCCATCGTCTTTATAAGGCTGCAATGATGAGGCTTATGCGTACTTGCCTACGGTTGGTTACACCTCCTTCCGCAATAGATGGCAACGTCTTTTCACAATTGGAGGTTGATGAAAACTTATGAATATCCTCTTCTTTTTTCTTTCTAAATACATCAAGATCACTAGATGAATAACGCAAACATATGTACAGATCACGACTACTCGATATACACCAATCTGAATTGGTACGTGCATTATCTGAGCTCATGGATTGCTACTTTCAACCATTCTTTGATGATGATTGTTGGTGGATTTAGGATGAATTTTCCTTATAAATTGTTTAGATTGAGGTATCATTAGAATATTGCGAATGAAGAGGCAGATGCAATATCATACTAGTAAATGCATGATGACAATGCTCTTATACATAAATTAAACACATAGTCGAGAGTTCATATGGAATCAACTGGAAGAAAAGCTCTGCTTATATATCCATCATATGGTACCATCATTAGATGAAGCTCTAGCTACTCATATCCCTCACAGATGATCGCTCTCTTTTCCGGATGAGAAGCTATCATAATCAAATGGGAGAAAGACCAGTGATTCGCAGGAGAAAGAAGAATCCTAGTCAAAGTTGGAAGCTTCAATGTTTCAGAACGCCTCTATAAGGATAAGGATGATTGATGTGATGAGCTTAGTCCCTGAACGTATTACGTATTAGTACTCTCAAGGCGATATAACCTCAAGATTATCACGAATAATCAAGCCAATGTACATCCCAATGAGGTTCAGAAAGAACATCCCTAAGACAAACTACGTAAGCCAATTTCGTACAATCCATGTCAAAAATCAAGTGATTTGCCATAGTATAGTTTTTTTTTTTGCATGATACACTTTTGACGAAAGTTTAATGAAACACGTGCTGGCCCCTTCTTTGTGGAGGCCGCCTTTGGAGTTCAGCAGCAGCAGCAGCAGACTGATTACACTCCATTGAAGCTCGGATTCTTTTTTTCCCCTCTTCTTCTCTCCCTTTCTTTATCTTATACACACATATTAACTACAGCCCTTTTTCCAATGTCCTTCAAGTCAAAACAGAGAGCCAAACATGGCCACTTATTCGGCGATGGTACGTAAGTTTAGGACAAGAATAGGCTTCTCATGATCCTAATTAACCAAGGCAACAACAACAACAACACAGATCCTCTCAGCGCAACGCTAGTAACTGCCTCAGACGATCCATTGTTCTCTTCTAGCAAAGCCCAGAGCCAAAGCAGTCGAACCAATTCACCTAGCATTGCCAATGATCCTCTCTCGCGCCCAACAGATACCAGCAGCAGCACGCCATTATCGCCTGCTTCTCGTAGTAGTGCAACTGCTGCAAAAAAGTCCAGTCCAAGCAGCAGTATTTTTGGCGATATCGATGTCTCTAAGCTGGGCACATCCAATGGTAAGAAGCATACAGTGCGCTCGCCTGCTCTGAGAGGCAAGCAATACGATCTGGAGGATGAAGAGGATCTGTTTGGCGGTGGTGGACATAGAACAAGGAAACCCTCCAAAGTGACGACACCGACACCCTCTGTAGCAAAGAGTCCAACAACCCAACAACAAGATATACCAGCATTGAAGAAAACAAGCGCATCTCCAGCGCCTTCTTCAGCACCTCTAGTACCCTCATCACCCGTCATTCAACAGCAAAAATCACCCGTGGTGCAGCAAAGGCAACCGACTGTGAGCAAGCCAGTGATGGAGCAACCTGCTGCTAGTAAAAGCGAGACACCTGCAAACAAAGAAGAAAAGCCAACAGTGTCCTCATCATCGTCTTCGTTCTTTCGATTCTTCAAGTCTTCCAACAACAGTAATAGCAATTCGAAAAATTCGTCATCTGCCTCTTCCATCGCCTCTGTAAATGCACCGTCTCCTATTGTTGCAAAGAACCACGACACTGTAAATAGTACGACTACAGCGACAACTCCTGCTTTACCACCACCAGCAGCAGCACCAGTGCCTCCCGTACGTCAGCCAGCACCACCAGTGCCAGCACCCGCATCATTACAACAACAACAGCCAATGTATAGACCCAATGGTATTCAGCAAAGGCAGGTACTACTAGAGGAGCAGGAAGAAGAGGAAGAAGAAGAAGAACCAGTGCCAATTATTGAAGATGAAGCCACACGAGCATTTGCCGAGGACAATGTCATTTCATTCACACCCTCATTATCAAGCTATCGATCCATTTCACCCGAACTGACCATGGACGCACTCAAAATCGACATACCTCCTGCCCACCACATCTCGAAAAAGCTGGTCCCTTCCATCAGCACACCCACCAACAATGTAGACGATCCATGGTCCAATCCACTCTTGATGCAGCCTACCGTGGAACCCTCCATCAGCTCGCCCTTGGCAGTTAAAGTGCAAGACATTGAGCCACAAAAACGCACCGCCTTTGCAGACTTGATCAACAGCTGGAACACGGGTAAATCCAACACCAAGGAGTACCACACAAATAGCCAAGACCCCAAGGAATTCTTTGATCATGTCGCTGAAGAGAGACGTGATATTGGGTTTGCTGGTATTCGAGAGCATGAGGATGATAGTGAGGATGACGACGACGAAGAGGATGAACAACAACAAGACCATTATCGTCGTCCACAGCAGCTGGATTATCAAGACGAAATCAATCCATGGAATTAGATGGGAGAGGCATGTGTGCGTTTTTATTTTTTCATTAAACAAAGTATAGATATACAAAAAAAAAATGGGCTATTTTATCGTGGTCCTGCTGCTCCTTGCTGTTGATACATTTTCAGCGTGTTTTCCAACTCTTCCACCCGGACCAGATAGTTGGATAACTCTTGTTGTAGCTGTTTGATGTGGTCCACCGATTTTCTCAAGATGGCGCCTTTGTTGGGCTTGTTGTTGGGGCCGAGATGGGATCCCTCTAAAGCTGTCTCTGGCAGTAGGCTACATAGTTCTTGGATACGGTCATTGATGTTGTCCCTTCGTCTTCTCTCTACAGCATTGTGTGATTCCCTTCTGCGTCGACGCTTCTCCATCATGAGCTGCATGCTAACGTACAGATTGAATAAGACCAACTTGATTCTCTCACAGAAAACCAAATCGCCACTCTTAAAACTTACTTCATTTGTATCTGATAATCGTCCTCAAAACTTCGTGCGGCTACGCTGTTACTTGCAGATGTACCTGAAGCGCCATTCTCTAATGAATCATGGTGTCCATGGTCTCCAGCTCCAGCTCCAGCAGTAGCAGCAGCTACATGGAAACTGTTGTAGTCATACATGTTGGCAGGCGCTGACATGGCCAGCGAATGAGAGGCAGAATCTAAGCTAGCAGCACCGCCGCCGGGAATGAACATTGGCTGCTGGTTGTGATATGCATTTTGTAGCGAAATGTCTGTGGCAGCGGAAGAGCGGCGATGATGGTCAATAGCAGAACTGAACGAGCTTCTATCGTACAGACTGGGATTCTGCTGGTATTCCAAATGATCATCATGATCTGACATGATGTGTTGAGAAAATGAGTCGTTAAAGTCAATACTGTTGCGCTGTTGGTGATCCGACATGGGGTCTCTTGTAGCTGTATGATAAGGCGGGCTCAGTTGCTGGTGGTGCTGTGGTTGCTGTTGCATATCGATATCGGCTAAAGGATGAGGAGCATTTGCGTAGTTGCCATTGTTGAGAGCAGATAGGTGATAAGGCGTTGGATTGCTCAGCTTGAGAGATTGCTGTGCTTGGTAATGTTGTTGTTGTGCTTGTGCGTGCTGCGACATTGTTTAAATACAGGAAAAAGGTATGTTGTTGGGGAGAAAGAAAAAAGGCAGAAAGAGAGAGAAAGGGACCTTTTTTATATAGATGTAGAATTTCCCCACACACAAAGCCAAATGCACTAATAAGCTATCAAAGGTCTCACCGACATGTAATGCGGGCGCACCAATAAACGAATCTTATCATGCTTTTTAATATACCTTTTGCACCTCATTGGTTGAGCCGTTGGTAATTATGATGCTTGCTCGTAATTGTTGGGATTATAGCCTTCAGAAAGAGAGAAAAGGCACCAGGCAGCAGTAAAAGAGGATGTTCACGGAAAAAGCTTAAATCTCATGGTACATGAGCCATTGATTGACCGATTACGTCTTGTGCAATGCATTGTGCAGGTATAGTGTCGTGCAAATAATAAGTGTATGAATAACCATCACACAGACAGATGCTGCCATGTCTTGTATAAATACGCCATACTAGTAGTAGGCTTCTTATAACAGTATAAGTGATATATGTGTGGCGAAGACAGATGCCAAGTTGATCTCTCATTGGCCATCTCTAGGATTTGCTGCTATAGGTTTATGTTTTAGATGCCGTTTGCTGTGGTTTCTATTTCATGCATGAAATTTGAAGCATTTTGCGTAGTCGTTTTTGTGTGATAAATTCATCTAGGTCAAGGCTAAAAAGAAAAAGTGCTCAGCTATAATGGCATAAATAG
Organism: Mucor lusitanicus; assembly: GCA_010203745.1. NCBI lineage: Eukaryota > Fungi > Mucoromycota > Mucoromycetes > Mucorales > Mucoraceae > Mucor > Mucor lusitanicus. The sequence continues at coordinate 3,219,391 of JAAECE010000005.1, read as the reverse complement.
AATTATATATTTATCCATGACAATTACTCCAAACAAAGGGCAATACTTTTTGCCAATGTTGAAGTTCAAGCTTGTAATAAATATCAGTAGCAGATCTTCGATTGGCGACATTATGACAGGCGAGATCGGACCCTGCTAGATGAAGTTAGCTCAATGAGAGCAACGCTTCATTTATTGGTAGCAAAATAATGTCCTGATAGCATTGTAGCATAGCAAATCGAGCTACAAGAGTGCTGCCAAACAGCCTTAACATATAAACCTACAACAAATGTTAAAAAAAGTCTGCTTGAAAAGCGTTGGCCGATATCTTTGAGAACGTGAGCATTATCTCGAGTACACGGATTGGCAAGATGTCAATGTCTTTGCCATGTTTCGCTTGTTTTCAATAGCCACAGAGCAAACGATCCAGGAACAACAAACGATTGGTTTTCGTCGATGGGAGATCAGCAATAGGCATGTCAGTATGCATTTTCGAACAAACGAACGCAAGAGATTGGGAGAAACAGAGAAAATTGGAATAGTATCTTTTTGTCGTGAGCGAGATCTTCTTGAAGCAAATAAATGTCAATCAGTGCTGAAGATGAGAAAGTCAATAATGAATCACAGCAAGAGTTTTTGGCTGTTTCTCTCACATCCAGATTCGCATCAGAACAAGCGTGGTCGTGGTCGTGGTCGCAGTAATGGCAAAAAAAAAAAGCCTGCTTCTACTACATGAATTATGCCTTGATATAGTCTATCAACCTTTAATGCTCACTAAATCAAAACATGGCTGTAGGTGTGGCAGATTGAATAAACTGAATTACCTTTTTTTTATTGAATATAGCTCCATGTTGATGACATTGACCATCTTGCATGGAATCAGACGTTTTGCATGAGCTCAAATGAGCTCTGAGGTATCCTGTAAGCGCAGTTCGATATCACAGACAAGTTCCTCCATTGAATATTCTACTACTATACTTTGTGTTTGTTCTCAAAAGCATCTTTTCTTTTGATGAGCAGAAGAACGCAAATATTTCCTAGTCTTTGAATAGACTTGTTGCCAAGATGCACATGACAGATAATGCAAGTAATTGTGTTCCATGGTAAATTTACCATTCTTTAGGCCATAATCTTCTACTGGTAGTGGTGTAAACTTCAATCAGGAGTTACTTCAATTTGCGTTTATTATTATAAAGCATTGATCAACAGGATATTCAACCTCTTTCATTACTGAGAATCTACAAGCCATTAGGTCGTCAATATCAAACACTCGTTTGGTTTAGAAAGCTTGTTTCTTGAGCTGTTCTTGGCTCAGTTTACGATATTTCTGAATTTGCAACCTTCTCTTCGCTTGCTGGCACCAATGTAATAGTAGTGCATACTAGCACCTTTGAATTGCATAAACGTAAAATTTTCAATACTAATCATACTTTTGAGTCTACAGTACATTGGCGTAGAATTGAAATGCGCAGCATCGAATGGTAATGCTTTTCATGGGTATACTACAAGTTTTATATCGCCACGAGTCAGGTTTTCATATATTTTAACTACTTTTAATAAGAAAACGATGTCAGGTCTGTATCAATCCATTTGTGGTAGTTTGCAGTATATAGAGCAAAGACATAGCTATCATTTGAGATATTGCTCAACTCTGTAGCGTTAGTATCATGCCTTTAATAAGAAAAAACGTGTCTTCAACTAGTAAAACCACATCGAAAAACGATTTTGCGAAAAAACATGCAATGTTCTTCTTCTCTATTCAATATTAGAATTTTCATCAGTTCATTTTTGATACAATAAAAACAAATAATGATTGGTATTGCATTTTCCACTGGTTTTATTTTTATGTCTTTTTGAAATCGTTTAATCTTGTTGCTCGATTGCGCTGCAGACAGAATATGAAAAAACGACAATCTTTTATTAGTCTCATCATTATTCCATAATTTGAAAGGGTGGTATTGTTCGCAGATTAATGAAGGTTATTCATACACAGTAGGTGTAATATGTTGAATTGTGATAAGTTAATTCATGTTGAAATGAATTGAGCAGACTTAAATTTTGAAGGTATTGAGATTCTGAACGAGGCGTGTGTGTCGAATTGAAAAGATAACAAAGTTTCAATTGATAACAACAACAACAACAACAACGTCTAGAAGGTCTCAATCTCAAGACAGATCAACGAGATAATAAAAAAATTGACAGCTATAGTCTTCTCGCTTAACAACCGCAATTCGTACCACTGTCGTAATGCGATAGATTCGACCATTTCAAGCTTTAAAAGAAACGCAAGGACCAAAAAAAAACATTTAAACGTCTAACGTTATTGAAGACGCAAATAAAAATAGAAATAATTTGGAGAAGCTGGGCGTCGATCCCAGTGCCTCTCGCATGCTAAGCGAGCGCTCTACCATTTGAGCTACATCCCCATTTCTTTCCGTGTCCATCAGCAACAAATTTATATCACATAGTTTATTGAGAGGTGGAACAAGAACAAGAGGCGGATCTTCAAACCAAACAAGCTGGTCAAGCGTATAAAGAAGAAGCTCAAAACGGACAGTGACGCGGGTCCCAGTAGCTAGTTTTAATGAGAGATTTTGCACATTAATAAATATCTTTACCTTCTCTTTACTGAATATATTATACAGCACATTGCCCATCTCAAAACGACATCCGTTTTTTATTACTTTTTGCCCCCGTTTTTGAAAAAAGTATTCTCAAAACCACGAAAAACGCAAAAAACTCTACCAGCAACACTTCCAATCAACTCCAAACTATACCATATTACTTGCCTTTAGTCAACGTACTTTGTGTTATAGTCTCAAGTTTGTTGGACATCTACAACGTATTTTATTGAAATTACAGAGTTCGATAAAATATTCTCGGTCATGAATAGCACCACTATGCAATCTATGGACCTGACACAGCTCATCGCCACTGTTCAAGAGCAACAGTAGCAGCTTCTCTCACTCGCTGAACGAGTACAGCAACATGACAATCTCCTTGCTCGACTTGACCTGTTGGAAAAGGAAAATGGGGAATTGAAAAAAGTTCTCAATGACAAGGACCTGGTAATTGAGAGATTACAGGGTCAGTTATCTGGCATCCGCCCCACCCAAGCCCCTCTTGCTAGCTCTGAGGTTGCACAACCCCACGAGCCTGTTACTGCCACCACCACCTCTGATGCTACTCCCAATAGCTTCCTCTCTGCTGCCCGCAAGGGTGCTCAACGTCAAGATCCTGCCCGCACTGCCAAGCGTCGTCTCGCTGCAGGTCGTCTGTTCCAAACTGCTGCTACTAAAGGCCAACAAGGTTACCAATATGTGTACCTTGGTCGCTCTGGTAAGATTTTACGCTCTGAAGTCCGCCACCAGCTTCGTCGTGCTGGTGTTGATACTGGCCGTGTGCTTGACATCTGCTTCCCTGCCACTGGCGTTATTGGCGTGCTCCTGCACGTTCAATATGTCTCTGACTTCTTGGACATCATGCGTAAATGTGAGGCTGATCACATTGATGGCTTTGAACCGTTGGACCCTGCCACCCTTGCCGATTCCAAGTTTGCTGATCTCGATCCTGCTGAGCGTGAGCAGTTGATCTATGAGCTCACAAACAAGCGTGCTCTTCAAACTCTGCAGTTCTTGCGCCCTCTCAATGTGAGTGGTGTCGGCAAGTACTTTCTCTCTGCTGGCTGGATCTGTCAAGAGGAGCTTGACAGCGCTGTCTCTGATGCCATTGGCCGTCTGGCAAAGAAGGAACCCAAGAAGGCTCAATTCTTGTTCAAGCGCACCAAGCCCAACACCTTTGAAGATGAAAGCATGTCTGACAACATGCAATGATGAGTGCTTCAGCTGCATCCATACCTGTCTTGCTTAATAATGTTAATGTGCCTGTCCCCCCGGTTAATGTCTCTTTATCCTTTTGGAACGCTAACGGTCTTCGTCAATCTACAGTGCATGATGTTCTGTCCCATGTTGGTAGCACGCAAGTGCTTCTCGTCACTGAAACTTGGCTCACATCTGGCTCTTTCCCTTCCAATTGGACTCAATACCATCTCTATGGTTCAAAAGTACCTGGTGCTTTCAACCGTGGCTCTGGTGGTATCACTGCTTTTGCCTCTCCTTCTTGTCCTTTCTCTGTGTCCCAACTGCCATCCTACAACGCCCACACTCTGTCACTAAAGGTTGGCAACCTTACAGTACATTGTGTGTATCTCCCTCCACCCTTATCTTCGGATCAGGTGCTCTCGCTACTTCGCTCGTTGCCTGTCACTAGCGATACGATCATCTGTGGTGATTTTAATGCTCGCTTTGGATCTCTGCTTGGTGATACCAACACCAACCCTCGTGGTACGGCGCTGCTGCCATGGCTTGAGGAGTCTTGAATGTCCATTCTGAATGAATCCCTTGCCTACGGTACACCCACTTTTACAACCTTTCGGCGTCAACAAGAGGTCTCAAGCGTCATTGATTTGTTTCTGTCCAACATTGGCGAGTCTGCGTTTTTGGATGCTCAACTGGTGATTGAGTCTGATCTGTCTCTCAGCTCAGATCATCGACTGATGGTGCTTACTTTCGGGTATGTCCCACCTCCTGATGATACTGCCGGTTCTGGCAATACTGGCCTAGCTCCTAGACGGCAGTGGAAGCTCTCGAAATTGCAGAAAGAGGTGCCTCTGCGCACTCTCCGTGAAGCCTTTCGATCTTCTGTTGCTCCTTTGATTGATACTCTCACTGAAATGGTCTCTACTCCTCCTACCGCCTGTCCTGATATTGATACTCTCAATGACTCTCTCAACCAATGCTTGTACGATAGCATGGACAGTGCAATTGGTGTCAAAAGTAGTCGTCCTGGCCATTGGAAAAAGTACTGGACACAAGAAATTGAGGATGCTGCTCGTGAACGCGATACCATGTATAGCCGATGGCGTTGGGCAAGTCTCTTTGCCAAAGTCGAAGCATGGAATCTATACCAAGATGCTCATAGGCGTTTTCGTTCTCTGGTACAAGCAGCTAAGCGTAGGTCCTGGAAACATTTCTGTTCTACACTAGAGAGTGATTTCTCAAAGGCTACTGCTGCCATCAAGCGTATCAAGCGCAACAAGGAAACCTCGGCGACATTCAGTCATCCCGACGGCCCTACTGCTTCTGTCACTGCTATGGGTAACCATCTTGCCTCTGTGTATGATGGCTCGTTGCTTGCTTCTGCGTCCCGTCCTGCAGCTCCCGACTTCCATGCCTCTGCTCTGCCGCATAATGTGTCTACTGCTGTCACGGACCTCTTTGACGCTGATACGCTCGTTGCTCTCATCAAGCGACTGCCGAACAGAAAGGCTCCTGGTCCTGACCATCTGAAAGCCGAAATGCTGAAAGCTTTGGCGCCTGACATTGCACCTGTCTTGTCTCTGTTCTTTACGCTATGCTCTCAATGGTCATACACGCCCGTGCTTTGGCGCCATGCCCAAGTATTTCCCACCCACAAGAAGGGTGATGCCTCTGATCCGGCCAACTTTCGTCCAATTTCACTCACTTTGGTGATGCGCAAATTGTTCGAATTTGCACTGATGCCAGCTCTGGATGTCCACTCACCTGCTTTGGATGTTGCCCAAGGTGGTTTTCGGCCTCAACGAAGTCCTCTGGATCAAGCCCTCTGTCTGCACGACCTGATGCATGACTACTTCCTCACTCACCACCACTATCCTGTTGTTGCCTTCCTCGACATTAAATCTGCCTATGACACGGTGGATCGTCGTGTGATCTGGGATGTCCTGTCGCGATCATCTTTGCCTCGCTCTGTTCTCAACCTGCTCATCAACATGTTTGACGAGGTACTCGTGGCGGTGCTCATTGCCAACCACAGCTCTGTTCCATTTGCACCTGTCACTGGCGTGTTGCAAAGTTCTGTGCTGAGCCCACACCTGTACTCTCTGTACATCAACTCTCTGCCTGCTGCTCTGCGTGCTGCTGTCCCTCGTGGTAAGGTGGTATCGCCACCTGGAATGGGTGATGTGTGTGTCAACAACTTGCTCTTTGCTGATGATGTCGCAATTTTTGGCTCTCGGCGTGATGTCCAAACCATGTTGGATGCTGCTTCTGTCCACTCAATGTCTCTGGGCTACAGATGGAAACCTTCCAAATGTGCTGTGCTCTGCGCTCCCACTGCATCGACTCGCCATCCACTGTCATTGTACGATGAGCCTCTTCCTGTGGTTGAGGAATTCACGTATCTTGGCATGCCGTTTCGATACAAGGGTCTGTATGCTCCTGGGATTTTGGACCTACGTGCGTCTGGTGCTGTCAAGACAATGGCGTTACTGAACTCGGTTGGTGTCAATCGAAATGGCTTTTCCTTGTTGCTCTGTGCTCGTCTGTACAAAACGTTCATTAGACCGAAACTGGAATATGGCCTCGCTATTTCTCACCTGCTCTTTCGTGACTTCAAGGCTCTGGATGCGCTTCAAAATCGATTGGTTGGTATGTTTGTGGGCAGTACGTGGTACAATGTTGCTAAGCACTTGACCTGTCTCCCCAGCATGAAGCATCGGTACAATGCTCTGGCCACACGCTTTGCTCTGCGTGCTGTGCTCTGCGTGCTGATACCCTTCCAGATGACTGCTTGTTGGTCCTGCTTCGCCGTGGTCTGCGCTACACTCGTCTTGATAAATCTATCTGTCAAAACCCGCTGTACCTGTCTCTGCCCTCTCCACCGCCTGCCTCCACCGCTGCTCTCAAGGTGGTCTTTGATGACTACTGGCAAGATCAAGTGGATCGCCAACTTGCCGCTGCTGCTGTCACTGGTGCGCAAACTTTGCTTCGTGCTTGCCGTCCCTCTGCTACCCGCCCTGATCCCATTTTTTACCTTCCAATTGGTCGATCTGCTCGTAGTCGCCTTGTGCGTTGGCGTCTTGGACGTTTCACAAACATGCGTGAAGAGTGTCCGTGCACCTCGGGCGAATTCATCTCTCGAGATCACTTTCTGTCTTGTCGTGCTCTGGATCCAGACTTGCTTGATGCTCTGCCGCCTGCTCCCATGGGTGTTCATCGCATTGATCATGCTCTCAACTGTCTTCCTGACAAAGCCTCGGCTGGTCCACCTTACTTTTGGCCTGCTTTGCTGCACTTGCTCCATGCAATTGACTGTCTCGTACACCCATTAGTGGTGATTGCTCCAGATCGAGATCCTGGATCTCTCTGGTTTGCTCTGCCACATTGAAGAACGTCTTGCTGATTTGCCTTCTTGCTGCGATGCCACGGTGGTAAGTGATTATCAAAGTTCCCATCCGATGGTCATTCCTGCAGATCGAATCAACATTGCCAGTATTCAAGCCGCTCTCTATGCCACTACCACTCTCCCTTTTCCCCTTATCATAGTTAGTGTCTCTGTAAGGGTTTTTCGTTCCTGAATTTCTTTTTGCTTCTGGAATTCTAGGCTAATGCTCCCATCGAGTGCCCATTTGAATTCATGTATATAATAAAGCCCCCCCTTTAACCTGAGCTACAGCCCCATCTCTTTCCGCTAAAGAATTTTTTTACTATATTGAAACCCAAAATTATTGAGAAAATTCCTCTTACTCCTGATATCACATCAACTACTAGCTCTAGCAACATATCATCCGAGCAAAGTATTACCATCCCTAAAAGTAACTCAGTACCTCTTTTACCAGGTCAAAAACGGCCCGTTTCTGCTCGTTCTCCACCTTTTGTGGCCATCGACATCCAACAGCAACTAAATTCCAAGAAACCACTAGTGTCTCCATCCCCAACAGCTCCACCATCATCATCAACATCACTTGAAGTAGATATGTCTTCGTTTGATTTTGGCATCTCAACCATCCCATCTGCATCCTTGGAGGGTGAATCCACCCTGTCAGCCTTTATGATTGAGGTTCGTCAGCGATTGGGTCGCCTTGAGGCTGCCCATGTTCAAATTGCAAATTTGAAAACAGCCCTTGCAGAATCTGAGTCTGCTCGTCACGCCCTCGAGGCCGAAGTAGCAGCTATCAGTAGCCATGCTGCCCCAACAGCCACCACCAAAGCCACCACCACCCCAAATGTTGCTCCAAATGACACTCACGCTCCCAAATTGGCAACATCTGCACCCAATTCTACCCCCACCAGCGCAACTACATCTCCAGGCACACCAAATCAATCATCATTCACACTCGTTGAATCCAAGAAATCTGGTAAAAAACGAAAGAATAAGCCTGCTACCCCACCCACACCCAATGCCGCCAAAGCATCAGCTACTATTGCCCGCCTGTTTGGTCCACAAAGCGATCTACCTTCTGGTTATCAATTTGTCTACTTTTCTACCCCTGTTCGCCGTCGTCTCTCTGCCATGCGTAGTCTTATTCAAGCTGTCAACTTGAATAATTCTCGTGTGCTTGATATCCAATATCCCGTCCAAAATGTAATCTCATTCCTTGTGCACAACGATTATGTGCTCCCATTTACCAAGACCATGCACCAGCATGGTCGTGGCTGCTCCCCACTGCTCGACTTTGATCCTTGTGATCCCCAAAATCTCAAGGATCCTCAATTTGCTTCCCTTACTCCAGACCTTCGCCAACAAAAAGCCAATGAGATTGAGAATCTCCGTTGTCTTCGTGCTCTGTCGTTTGTCCGCCGCTCCGTTCGTCTCTCTGTTGCTCGCTCTTTCCTGCACTATGACAGAATTAATCAAAAACAATTTGATGCCATTCTGTCTGAGGAATTGAAGCTTCGCTCTGCCTCTTCTGCTGCTCGCCCTACCTCCAAGTCCTCTGATGAAGAGCGTCTTGCCAAGAAACAACGTTTGAGTTATCTTGGCTACCTCTTGCATCATGACCATGAAACTGCTTCTTTATTGGCTTACCCAGCTACTGATTCTGCCATGGCAGATTCGGCTGCTGTCTAAATCCAATATTGGTTTGCTCTCCTTTCTGCCTGGTTCTCTCATTCTCCATTTACTTGTGTTTCCTTTGTCTCTTATTGTCTTTTTCCTCTGTTCTCTTTTGGTCTCTGCACTTTGTCGTCTACTCATACATTGTTTATTCAATGTCCCTGTTGTCTCTCTCGCTCCTTTTTCCGTTTTTGGTTTTTTGTGCCTTCTTGGTTGTTTGCTGTCTCTTTGTCTGTGCTGCTGTATGTCTGTCGAGGTATCCTCTATTGCACAGTTTCATACACCACAGTTTCTAGATATCTTCCTCCTCACTTCCTTGTTTCCTTTTTCTCTTTCCTCCTGTGAGATACAATACTTTTTATTAGCACCTGTCAACGGTCAGACCCTTTCCTTTTTGGGAACCTTGCATATTGTTCCTGCATTGGATCGACACTTTTGATCTAGGGCTATTTTTTTCCTCTCCGTTTGTATCTTTGAATCACTGTTAGTCTTGCAATTATGATCATACCGATTCTGCAGATAGACTACATTGTATATAATAAAAGCCCCTTTAACCTGAGCTACATCCCCAAATCACGTGAATGTCAGATGCAAATACGTAGGTTTAGTATTGGCAATCTGAGATCTGATCGAGATATAGTTGTTGTAAGATAGAGTGTATGCAGGAAGATGTATATAGCCTTTTAGTTAAATGGGTAAAAAGGTGTCTTTATTATGGATATGATTTTGGATGTATTTTATCCAATATACTGTGCGCAAACTAATCCCACCGATGATGAGTAAAATTACGCTTAATGCTTATTTATTAATGCATTTCGCAACTAATATGCTTATATTTACTATCATTAAAAAGCGTTGAGTCTCGCGGTTAGAACGATACTAAGCATGTAAAGTTTGAAACATATCCCACCAAGATATAGAGGATCAAAGAGACAATAGTCGATTTTAGAAGTAAACCGTTTTGGTGGAATGTGTACGTTCTCCTTTGTGGAATGTCGGAAACATATCGAAATCGTCTGAAATTTGGCATCAAGAATGTTGAAAACTCTTAATTACCGAAACAAAGTTGAAAAGTATAAAAAGTGAATCTTTTCTTCATTCTCTTCTCATTTTCTCTTCATTACTTTTTCACCCCTATAAACTTCATTATGGTTCCCCCTATCCCTAAGGAGCGCGAGCTTTTAATCATCAATCTTTTGCAACATAATGCTAGTCATTCGGAGATTATGTCTAGACTTCCTGGTGTTGGTTCCTCAACTATTACCCGCATACGAAAGCAAATGTCAATCCCCATCAACGCACGTCCTGCCGGAAGACAGCCATTGGTCAGTGAGCCAACCAAACGATATATTGCAAGATTGTTACGTACTGGTGAATTAGAGGGTCCTCAAACTGTGCAACGTTATTTGGGGTCGATTGGGATCGAAATGACCTTACAAGGCATCCGCAAAATGATCAAAGGCTTAGGCTTCAAAGCTAAAAGGAAGGTAAAAACTAATATCGTTAGCAATAAAAATCGGGCTATTCGACTCAAGTGGGCGAAACAACACAAGCATCTTACTATTGACCAGTGGAGGCAATGGGTCTTTTCTGACGAAACAAGAGTCAATATGTGGGGGTCAGACGGCAACTCTTACTTTTGGTCGGATGGGAGTGAAACTTTAAGGCCTCACGAAATCCAGCCTCAGGTACAAGGGGCTGGTGATAGCGTTATGTTTTGGGGCTGCATAACTGCGGAGGGTCCTGGATATGGTACCACCATCACCGAAGGCACCATCAACTCGAAAGAGTATATCGATATTCTGCAAACATCTCTGGTGGACACTCTTGATTACTATGGCATGGATCGTAAAACAATTCGCTTTCAGCAGGACAACGCTACCCCGCACACTGCAAATCCCACCAAAAGATGGTTCACCAGGAACGGCTTCCCCACAGAAAAAATCATGGATTGGCCAGCTCAGAGTCCTGACTTAAACCCAATTGAGCACCTATGGTATCAGATCAAACGTAAGCTGTACGCCTATCCTTTGCACCCCTCAAGCACTGTCGAATTGGAGGAGAGAATTGAGTTTGAATGGTACAAAATTGACAAGGAACAGTGTCTTCGATATATAGATAGCATGCCGAGACGAATTGCTAAGGTTATCAAGGCAAAAGGGGGTCCTATTCGCGGATAACTGGTTTTTGCACTTAGCCACAAATTTTAAACTTGACTTTGAAAGCTTATTTCTAAATAACCCTCATATTAATAATAAAGCTTTTTTCTATTATTTTAAAGCTCTTTTTTTATGCTATTGAATGACGTAAATTTCAAGCCAATAGCATTGTTATTTATTGAGAAATCATTGATTTTGTCGATTTTTATCCATCATCGGTGGGATTAGTTTGCGCACAGTAAATCAGGAATAGCAAACCCCAGAAAAGTTTTATCTGCAATATCTTTGGGTGGTATGAACAAGTGCTGAAGCATACTATCAACAAACATATTGCGACAGAAACCAGGAATGCAATAACAGCAGAATGCATATACTTAGACCTTTCACTGCTGCATCGAAACTACTAGTAGCCATTTCACCCAAATGAGATTTTATACAGCTATAGTACTACACAGATCAGCTAGTGGCATGCATATTTGAAAAGCCAGTTATAGCGTTGACAGTTCCAATGTTTTAACAAATTATAAAATTAAATCCTTATGAAGTATCACAATAGATTAAAAAGAAGCAAAAAAAAAAAAAAAATTCCCCTGAGCTTATAGTTCGGTAGCATCATCCCGCACTTCGGGCTTGTAGTGACATTTTCGGGGCTAACTTACCAGAAAAATACTGTAGTTATATGAAAAGAATACGCATATCTCTACTACACTTTTTACCTGAAGTAGCGATCAAAATACTCCTATGCCATTTTTGACATACTGTAACTTCCAGTTTAAGCAACAATGAAATATTAGCAATTGAATTCAATTAAACCACCAACTTATAGCTAGAAGAAATAGCTTTTTTTTGATGATGTGTGTGGAATGGATCCACCAGGATCTGTCCATTTATTTCTTTTCTAGTCATCAAGGTGCAATTATTTCCTTATTTGATGAAGACTTTCTATATACACTGCAAAGAGATGTATAATAAAGATCTACACAATGTATAGAGATGTACCACGGACATAGAGATCACCAAAAGGGTTCTTGTGATCCAAATAGAAGCTATAGATGGCATCAGATGCATGACGCTATAGATTCGTATTATATAATAGGTATGTTATGTGATGCAAGACATGACATACATAGATACGCGCTCAATGTTGATACTTTACGATATCACACGAAGATGCGTGCTAAGGATAGATGTCAGATAGCATCGACATCGAGAATCCTATATGAAGAACTGATGAAGCGATCTCGATGAAGTTCATCATGTCGCACAGACAATGAGTACATGACGATTTGGCTTGCTGAGATGACATTTAATATGAAGTAGGATATTGAAAGATCTGTATTGACGTAGCTGTCAAATCAAGACCAGGAAAACATTTATCCATAGTGAAAGTATATAAAGAAGGATCATACACATGGTTGGGGATCCTCAGTTCATTTTTAACGTCAAATAAATAGACCGTTATCTAGTTATCCCTTGTTTTTTTATTTTTTATTTTTCAGTGAATTGTCTACCATCAGTTCCACAATGTGTGTATTACAGAAGCTTGTAGCGCCAGAATTGATGCTATAATGTTGGTTGTACGATTTATCTATTTTAAGAACATTAGTGGGCTTAGTCGTCATCGCACAGTACTATCATTCAGCAGTTTTGAGTACCACATAGACATTCCCTCCATGAATTCACTCAAAATGTAAAATTTGATGTCCTTCAAGCAGTGGGTCAGAGACAAAACTCGGAATTACTATATGAAACCTATATAATCCGATAGAAATTTGAACGGCAAACAATAATTAAGCTCTACGCTACTTGCATTCACTTAACAAAAATCGTGTCCACAGCCCTTTAAAAATCACCCATGTGCACCCTTTTTGATCGTTACTCGTGCAAATCATCTATTACAACCCCAACAACAACACGTCCTAGTCAAAAACGTGCATCTCTTTTGATTGGGCTATAGAAACCTGGGGCATTTCTATCAAATTAAAAGACTTTTACTAGTAGCACAGCCTTAAATTTCAAAAATCTCACAAATCTCTTGTTTCTCAACTTATATCCTACCCACAAGAAAATGGTTTGCAGATTCGTAATCAGCTCAAAAAACTGCTATAGGAACATGCTATTCCCAAAGCTCTAGCGTGCATTTTTCAAAAATCGATGTCAGGATGCGTCAGAACCCAAAACTCCAAATTCAAAATTCATTTTGTACATCATGGGTCGATGAGGCAAAAATTCCAGAATGTTTTGATACTTGAATATGTTGTAAAGGGATGAAAATGGACCAACTTTTAAGTTGGAACATGGTATTGGAAAGGCCTTGTTTCTAACCTATTTGACGTGCAAAGTGATTGCAGCCTTAGGTGTGTGTAGTCCATGGTGCGTGTAGTCTTAGTGGTATGCTTGTTTGTAATAATTTTCTCCTTTGTGTTTTAGGTCTAGTTAACAGTCTTGGTTAGAGGGTCAGTTTGGTTAGTTACAAAATTAGGCTTAGCTTTTTTTAACGAGGAAGTTTGTACTTAGCAAATTCGGTTAAATAGTTTCACCGAATTTTTGATTTGAAATGGATTTATCTAGACAATGGGTGTTTGAAATTCGCAACTACAACTGCGTAAACCTTCCTTTACTAGTGAGTTATTACCTATTGCTTCATTATATCCAAATCGTCTTGAATTGGATGATAAAACTAAAAAAGCTTTTTTTAGCGATTCCGAGTTTTTTTTAGCTGTTGTGATTGGTTGAAAACTCGGCTTTACGGGATAAGCATTCCTGGAGATTGTTAGACCTGTTGAGAAGAACGTAATATAGACAGAGAAAATATTTACAATTAGAACTGAATATATTTATTATAATACGTTACCGCTCTTTAGGATCCAGGAAATAGATTAGCCATCACATACATAGCACCACTCATCTCTCATTGTTGTAATAAAGTACTACGCTGCATCCTTGCTCAACCTCTATGATGTATTATACAACGTATGATACATTATTCGCTCATGATGGATCTATCTCCTCAACAGACAAGACGCATCCATTCAGTCAAATTCTTGCTTCAAACTTACTCAAGTCAACCCTTATAGCCATTGCCCTTTTGTTGATTACCACTTTGCATCAAGTATTAAAATTTACCAGATATCTCGTAATTGTAGTACCACCTATTATTCTCTGCAGTTGAATAATGGGTGGTGGTTTTCGAAAAAGGGCAGTTTTGAGCACTGTCGTTGACCTGAGACTTATGGGTAGGTATTAATTTTAAGTGAATAGGAGCTGTTGACTGACACAGGTTAGATTTTGGTCAACATTGTATTCAAAACTGCTTGGTTGCCAATATCCGTAGAGCAATAGTCCTATTGTCATTATATACCGCAGTAAAGGGCCTGCTTTACAGCCTTTTATGCATATAGTGTATTCAATTTTTGGAAACTTGTCGGTTTTATTAATTTATGTAGTGTATATTATCAGATAATTGAAGGTAGTCTTCTATCCACTCATCGGTACTACTCTGCTGCCCTGGGTACTCGTGATACTCGAACTCAATGTCTCTATAATCATCAGGAGTACGATAAGGTGGCGATACAACTTGCATTTCGCATTGGAATCTATAACCCTTGGCTTTGGCCTCATTACAGAACGCATCCCAAGTGGCTGCAGAGCAAAAGTAGCCGATGTTAAAACAGTAGACACCGTTTGGTTGAGATCGATCAAAGTTCTTGCCGTAAGTAAGACATTCCCTCGTGTAAGTTTTGCATAATTCGTTCCGTCTTGCGGCCATCTCCTGCTCATTCAAAGGTCTTTGACAGTAGCATTGTCTTTCAACAATAATCTTTTGCCAACCTTTTTCGCAATGACGAAGCTTGTTGAAGACGCAAGGCGTGGTGACATAGTTTTTGTTTGCTTGAGCGAGAACGGAGGTAGTGGCCAAGAAGAGAACACAGGCAATGTTAAGGATTTTCATTTGAAAAGTGTAGCTGACCAAGGTATTCAACTGCCATCGCTTGGCTTTATATAGACGTAGGTTAGAGAATCCCTTTTCCTCACACGGTACCCCCCTCTTTTGCAAATCAGGGCATTTGTTTACTACTGTACATATACATTCAAGCATTACTTGCATTTGATTTTCGGTCAATGTATTAGTTCAGCTCCAAGGAGTCTGTACTTTTCGCACAGCAATTAAAGCTTCCCAGTGAAGTTACCGTAGCGGTTTATCGTTATTTCCATTTCAGATCTTGTATAGCTGTGCCGCAATTCGTATTTAGTTTTGCGGCTGGCGTGTAAGGGAGAAGGGGTGTTGTGCTGTGCATTATCTCTTCTCTGAATACTATATATTGTGGATGGCGATTCCGATTAACCTGTATTTGCTTATGCGTCTTCTCGGATACGAAACGCAATTTAGAAGCACTCATTTTGTATATGTACGCACTTACGTACAAGTCAAGAGCCATCGCTTAACTCCAGCGTGAATCAGACTTTTAGTTATGTTATAAAATACATTGAACTTGTGTTGCTTATCACAGTTTCAGTAATCGCTCAAGATAGGTATACATGTCCCTCAATTTTAGAGAATAAACAAATGCTGCAGCTCTGCTTGATAAAAACGCCTGGAAGAGCATAGGGGAATATGTATCAAAGGCAAAGCCCCTTTACAACGATAGAATTAAATGATCAAGGATGCGTCAGAATAATAGATGCACCACGATCTTTCTTTATCTCAAACGAGCTCAATTTGCATGCATGAATGCCTAAGTAATCGGCACAGTTTTGTATAAAATCTGAAGTTATAGTCTAAATATCAAAGCATGCTCTTTTATTGGTTTGACAAGTGAATTTGCTAGCTGGTTTAACCATATACCACACAAGCTTTGGTTTCTACGCAGAACAACTTGGCTGTTGTCTGTAAGTAGAACAAACCACAAAGCTACAAACAAAATGTTCCCAAGAAGCATGACGAAGAATGAAACCAGCAGCTTTAAAGCTTTGATCAAACCGTATGTACGAAAAATAATAATGTAGCGGTGTAGTAAGAGTCAATAATACCAAGACATGACCGCAATCAGAGCCCTCTGGTAGTAACAATGCATGTTCATTGCCATTAGTTTCATGCGCATTAAATAAAACTATATATACATGGTTCGGCTCTTGCTATTCATCTTATAACCAATGTCAAATGGCTTCATGTAGATCGATTTCAGCATGCCATGTACTCGTAAGAAAGACACGGCTTTCTTCAAACAATGATTTTATTGCGCGTATGTATATATATTTATATGGCTTCCTCTACTTGCGAAGGGTATCGTAGTTCTCAACGAACCAATCAACTGATTCCTTGATAGCTAAAAGAGCCGGGTTAGTATGTGCCTGTATCCATGCAACGAACCCATTGCCACTTACCAACGTCAAAGGGAGTAAACTCAAAATCAGGGATATACTTCATCAGCTTTTCATTACTGGCGGTCTTTTTGTATTGACCATCAGCCTTGGTGGAATCAAACTAATGTATCTTGCAGTGAGATTTCTATACAGTCTAATGATATACACTGATACTTACAGCGTATTCACCTTGGAAGTCCATGGCCTTGACAATGGAGTCAGCAACGTCCTTGATGGAAACCTCATCCTTCTCACCAACTAAGGGAGAGAGAGCCTTTAGTACATTGTTCCTGATTTCACGCACACGAAAAAACTTACCAGACAAGATGATGGGATCGATTTCCTCGTATTCTCTCAAAGTCCAGATAAAGAGCTTGGCCAAATCACGAGAGTAGATGAATTGACGGAGAGGCTTACCGGAACCCCAAACAACAAAAGGAGTGTTGTTCTCTATCGACAACAACATCAGTATTCAGCTTGAACACTCAGACGATAATACCTACTCTTGGCAAGATAACACTTGTGAGTCAAGCCAGGCAAGACATGAGAGCCTTCAAGCTCATAGTTGTCATGGGGACCGAAAATGTTGGTAGGAATGACAGAGGTGAAATGACAGCCAAATTGCTCGTGGTAGGCACTAAAATGAAGGGCAAGGTTACACATGAGCAAATTATTGTAATTGACTGGATGGTTTTCCCGCTAATGGCAACAAAAGACTTACTGGTTGTAGACGTCGATCATACGCTTACCGTGAGCGTAACCAAAGTTGGACTCGTGAGGAGGACCGTTATGGACCATGGTCTCGTCGATAGGATAGGTGGTCTTGTCAGGGAAGATACAGGTGGAAAGACAAGAGACGACCTTCTTGACCTAGATTTACGCTTTCGATAAGCGTGTGTTCTCTCTCTCCCGCTGTTTTGCAACTTACATTGTATTCCTTGGATTGCCATAAAATGTTATCGTTCATGAGCATGTTTTCGCGCAAAAAGTCGAGCTTGTACTTCATGTTCTTGAACAAACCGCCCACCATGGCAGCCAAGTGGATAACGTGAGTAGGCTTGTACTTTTCAAAGATGGCCTTGACGTCTTGTTCCTTTCTGTGAGTGCTTGTCAGTATCTTGGGCCCCCCGAGATCCAACGTTTTGCTCTTTCTTTACCTCAAATCACCATCCTTGGAAGACAAGAAGATCCACTTTTCATTTTCCTTCTTACCGTAACGCTCGCTCTTGTCGTTTTCAATCACCCACTTGACAGCCTCGCCCACAAGACCAGAACCACCAGTAACAAGGATAACAGATTCAGTAGCCATTTTTTAAAAAAAGTGTGTTTATCTCGAAAATAAGTAAGAGAAAGAAGAAGAACTAGGAAGAACCAGAACAGGATGGCGAAATCTATTTTAGGGACAAATCGCGGAGACTCGAAAGTATTATCAGTGATGTGTCTTGAGCTAAAGAGGAGTTTCGCCTTGTTACTACGCTAAATGATCGCCCAAATGTATGTGCGTGTGTGCTGGTTGCCAATCCATCATGGTTGTGCAAATGTCCTGAGCAAAAAGAGTTTCGAATCGATAACAGGGTCATTAGTCATATGTCTTTCTGACTAATCTACCTAATACCTTGTAGGCTGGTTCCTGGATGTGTTGACTAAGCGAAACATTTGGGCTTTCGATTGTTGGCTTTATGATTTGTCAGACATGCTGTCTAGACGGGCACCATGGTCAAAAAGCGTGTTTGATGTGCAGCAGAGAGTCTCAAAAAGCACTTTATGTGATTGATCGTACCGGATAAATCTCGATATCCAGGGTCTTCACATGAATACATAGTGGCTGCTCTTTAGACGGAAATCAAGACGATACCGTGCCATCTGATGCCCAGCAAAATCAAAAGGCAAATGACATGACACTATCATGTGGAGAGAGATGGCATTGGATTTTGATATCCCCAAGGCTATGCATCAGTTGGATAATTTAGATACTGTCCTCACATGTGTGTGGGCAGGCCAGAATACTGTACTATATTCTGAAGGGATCTCTAGATCTTCTGAACAGTCAATCACGCATTAGAAGGGTATATATCCGTAAAAGGAAATTCTGATGGGCCATGAAGGGGTGCATCTAGCTCTCCATGAAAGTTATCAACTAAAGCAAAGCTCATTTTTCTCTTGGCCTTTTTTTCTCTTACCCCCTCATTTGTATCCCATAAAACACACTACAACATGAATAGACTCTTTGGCTCTGGAAAAAAGATCCCTAAACCTACTTTAAACGATGCCATCTCTAATGTAAAGCTCTCCCCTGTGTGTGTGTGCATGGAATGGCTCACATTTGTTTAACTCATGCTGCTGCAATAGACCGATGTGCGAGTTGACGCAGTGGAAGTCAAAGTAAAGAAGCTCGACGCTGAGCTTACAAGATATAGAGACCAGCTGAAAAAGATGCGAGATGGACCAGCCAAGGTAAGAGGCTGTTGTATATATATATGAGGAGGGTATTGGGCCGTGAATATTGATGTAAAACTAGAAAACTGTGCAACAAAAAGCACTTCGAGTATTAAAGCAAAAGAAGCTGTAAGTACGCCCCCCTTTTTTTCTTATGCTAGAGAAAAGAAGCGATATTGAATGCCAAATGATAGCTACGAGGCACAACGTGACAACTTGCAACAACAATCGTTCAATATGGAGCAGGCACAAATGACAACAGAGAACTTACGTAATGTCATGGCTACTGTGGATGCTATGCAGACTGCCAACAAGGAAATGAAGAAGCAATACAAAAATGTGAATTTGGACAAGATTGATGTAAGTTTGCTTGTGTGTTTGTGCTCTTGAAGGAGCCATGTGTGTGGGTATTGACATAGCGTACGATAGCAATTACAAGACGAGATGGAGGATTTGATGGAACAGGCAAATGAGGTTCAAGAAACACTGGGTAGATCGTACAACTTGCCTGACGATATTGATGAGGATGATCTCGAAGCAGGTGAGTTTGATAAGAGAAACGAGGTTATATCAATCAGAAAAACTCACACTTTGATCCAAGAACTGGATGCGCTTGGAGATGAATTGGAGTTTGAGGACGAAGAGGTTCCATCCTACTTGCAGGAAGACGAGCTTGATCTTCCCAAGACAGCCGAAACAGACCCCAAATTGGTAAATGAAGCGTGTATATGTTTGCATGGGCACGACAGAGACTAACGACCAAGTATATAGCAGCACGATGTCAAGCTGGACGAATTTGGATTGCCAGTTGCAGCAGAAGGCCCAATGAAGGCATAAAAAAAATACCAATCAACCAATAAACCCTCCTTTGATTTAATAAGTTCAGTCCATATATTTTTTTTCTTCTGCGTTTCTCTTTTGCTTTCATCATGTCAGATTCCATTCCAAATGCATCTGTAGGATTACTATAAAGTGATCGTATATATATACATACATGTGTTTGCTAACGAAATCCCAACCTACTAGTTCAACGACTCGGAGCTATCCAAGGGCTATCATCTGTTGACAGAATCAGCACACACGGTCAAGGTCAACACACCTTCTGTTCCACCCAACACAGCGCACCGGTATCCTCGCCTGGCCGGATCCAACTGGACCTGCTACATCAGCGAGCCTCGTATCGTCATTGGCAGATCAGCGACAGTAGCACCTGGACAGAAACGCACGCGAAAAGAGCAGCGAGTGCATGTGGATTTCGTCGACTCCAACACGGTCTCTAGACGCCACTGTGAGATCAGATTCAGTGCACGACGAGAGCAATGGGAGCTGTACGTCTATGGCAGAAACGGTGTCAAGATCAACCATGTGGACAAGAAGCCGCGCGATAAACCCACGGTGCTAAAAACCAGTGCCTTGATTGAAATCAACGACACCACATTTGTGTTTATCCTGCCTGACAATTTCATTCAGCCACGCTACCCGCCGAGCCAGCAGCGAACAGACGAGGATGCGGCAGAAGAGTCTGAGATTACGACGCCCAGCGATCATCATGGCATTGGCGTGGATCATGCGCTGGTATCTGCTATTATAGACGTGTTTCAAAAGCAGGCGCAGACAGATCTTAGTACCAGCGACATTATGGCTGCACTGAAAAAGACATGCGACAAGCCAATTGAAAAGGTGAGTTGAAGGCTTGCTAAAGTAGTAGGCTACTACTAAACCGCAATCGCTCAGGAAACACTTCTTCATTTGCTGGTCATTGATCCCAACTTTCATCTATCGCCCAATGCCATTTCCATGTCGTCCAAAGATTCAGATCAAGCAACATGGTCGTATATACCCGCTTCGACGTGCAATGATGCCACAGAGCCTGCTATCATTGCTACTGAAAGCACTACCACCCACCACCACAACCAAGATCCCGCTGCCACCACCACCACCACCGCCACCGCCACCGCTCCCGATACAGAAAAGACGAGTGATTTACCGCCTACTCTACTGCCGAGTGTATCGTCGCTTTCTCGATTATTCAACGATGGTATTGATGATGGAGATTGGTCTGTATTTATGCCAGATTCACCGCTGGATCCAGCATGTCAGGAGATCCCGCAACAGCCAGTAGCAGTGACCACAAGAGAAGGTTCAAAGGCATTGGATCCGCCCAGTAGTCTAGAAGCAGCACCTAGTTTAGAGGAGCCCAGTAGTCTAGAAGCAGCACCTAGCTTAGAGGAGCCTAGTAGTTTGGAATGGGAGAATGAAGCCACACCTGGTCAACAAGACAATGATGATCCACAGCAGACTCGTCATCCTTCAACACCTCCTCCTCCCGACAACAACAGTGCAGTGGAACAAGATCATGAAGAAGCAGAGGAGGGGTCATTCACGACATTACCGGAAAATGCACCTCCCGCTTTATTCAGAGGACTCTCCATTGAATCCATGTACTCGCTATGGACAAATTCTACATCATCCTTGTTTGCATTTGAAGACGGTGTGGTGGATGATATTACGTTACCCAATAAACGATTAAAGCATACAAACAGTGATGGATCCAACAACAGCAGCAATAGCGACAGTAGCCACAAGACGACAGATAACAACGACACATCAGCAACAGGCATCAACATTTACAAGGAAATTCATACCAGAATCCTCATTTAAAAAAACACACACGCAACGCATCCCCTCAGCTATTTATTCAGTCTTCAAGGTCTTTTTCAGGTACTTTTTAACAAATAAAACCGTGGCAAAACTAGCCAGCATCCATAGTAAACCGAGGACGAATTCCACAACTTGATGTGATGTAGAGGTGATCAAGAAGATACGCATTGTAGGAGAGTCCCATCTAAGGTGTAGGAGGAGGGGGGGGGTTAGCGTGTCATGCTTTACCCATGGATACATCAATGTACTATTACTTACGTGCTTTCTGTCCATGTTCCCTTGGTTGGATCCACAACGTGAACGCGTCCCGTAGCTTCATCGTACTGCAATCCTGTGCCATACGCTTCATGGTAAGTGGTGAGTGAAGTCGTGCACTGCTGCTTGATGCAATATTCGCCCGACACGCAATCCCGGATGGTTTGACACGACACAGGCTGTCCATTGTCTGCCATGCGTTGTTTTCCAGTAACACCGCTCAAGAAACTAAAAGCAAATCGCTGCAAAAGCTGCGGTTGAGGGTTTTCAAAGGAATAGACGGAAGCGTAATGAGGTATCCTTGATACAGCGGTGACTATATATATATATATACATGAGTAAACAGAAACAACCTCACATACGCTCAAGGTTTGTACCATTAAAGTAGTTTTGCATGAACGGACATGAAAAGTTGGAAATCAAGCAATCGAGCATGGAAGCAATCAATGTGCAGTTTGCAGAGAGTGGGTTGGTGAGATTACCATTGGATGCTTGGCTGTAGATGGCGTTGGCGGTGGCATTGACCAGTCCACAGATAGCGTCTGTCGCCCTGGGTACATCCAACCCATCGTCCATATCACTGTTGTAATAGTTTCCAAGCTGCTTTTGATAATCTGTAATGACAGCGGCTTGAATATCTCGTTTCTTTTGCAAGAAACTCATGGCACTGCTACCGGGAGGCAGCTTGCGATCCACACCGTCAGCTGAAGCCATCTTAATGTTGCTATACGGCTGTACTGCAGAGATGAGGGGTTGCGACTGTTTAGCATCATCCACATGCACATAATAGCCCTCAGTGTAGTTACTGTTGATGCCAGACACGGACTGAAACTCGAATATGGATTCAATGTTGTTGAAATTGATGTTTTGAAAGTGTGTGTTTCTGACGCAAGGAAATGTACAGGGCGCGTTGGTGTACGGACAGGGCGTGGCTCGTGAAGCGTTTGTGCATACAAAGGGTGTGGATATGTCCTTGACAAAGCGCTGTGAGCCAGCAAATCCCCAGGATTCTGCGGCAAAGAGCGTGTACAAAATGTGCTTTGGTAGTTGATCCAACGGTGTGGGTGCCTAAAAATGCGCGCGATGCACAGTTGGCATGGATGGATAGGGAGTTGTTGTTATACTAGCTACTTACCCTGCTCAAAGCATCTGCAATGGCTAATACAGTGACCATGCCAGAGACATCATTGGACGCGCCTACTGTCAAATCATGAAACAGAGACCGACTGTCCAAGCTTGCAGAGACCACGACAATGGGCTTGTTATCGTCTGCAGAGATGGCTAATGAGGGTGTGGAATAGACAGACATGCCGCCTACGACTTGACACCATCCTCTTCGTAGACATGTTTCTGAATTGACAGCGGCCCACATGAACAAGTCGAAATCCACGGCTTTTAAAGGATAGTTTTTGTATTGGTTGGCTACATTGACAGCTACACTCTATAGATGGTGGTTACAATGGGGCCAAAACCATGTCAAACAAGAAAACCTACACTTGTCACTTGATCATACACTTTTTGAGATGTATCGTCTTCTGGTCGGATAGCAAAGATGGGGAAATCAAACGTCTGCTCTATCAAATTTTGCGCTTGCGGGTTCCACTGGTATGCATTGGTGTCGTTGGCATACAGTCCAAATTGGCAGTTTGGACAGGACGAGTCGGGTGATGATAATGATGCTGCTGGTGTGGTTGTGAGCAAAATGACCAAGCCTGTCACTTTACCGGTACTTGCCAACGTATCCAGGTTGGCGCTGGTGAGTAGATGGTACGGCAACACAAGCGCATAATCGCTCTGTGGCCTATTAGCTACAAAATCGCTGATATCGTCCTGAGTGTTGATTTGATACAGGATGCCCGTCTTTTTCTTCAAGGCTGTGATTTATGCGCGTGCGTGCGTTAGTGAATAAACGCGTTGTTGACAGAGGTTATACTATAGTTACAGTGACAGCCAATGGTTCCTGTTGCATTCAGTAGACGTACACAAGGCCAGTTGTTCAAGTTGGTATAAATGTAGGGATATAAGGTGGTTGCAATGTCTTGTGCTTGGACTGTTGACATGTTGATTGATGGCGTGCATTGAACAGTGCGCGTATATCACATCTTACCTAGAAACCGTGCTATGGCAATGCTGGAGAGTGTGATCAAGAAGAGCAGCTTTGCAATGTACATGTTGTAGTAGTAGTTTGAAAGAGAAAAAGGCACATTCAAATTAAATTGTGCAATCAAAAGAGTTTCATTGGGCCCCCCTCTCTCTTCATGCACCACCGCTGGTGTTTTCTTGATCCCCACTGCTAAATACTACTACTGTACCTGCGCAAATGCCCGTGAACTGATCTTCAAGATAAGACTATTTGTAGAAGGGGGGACCATTTGCAAAGAGGAACGGTTCTAAGTGAGAAGCAAAACTCCCCCCCCCCCCCAGCTTGATTCAGCAGCATACTACATATTACTTGCCACTCCACTACTGTGTGTACCACACCTTGTGTAAAGTGCTACATTCAGCTGACCCAACTTGTAGTAGTATATAGTCAATGTACATTTTCTGAAATATACATGGCTCTCCATGTAGAAAAAGGGTTCTATTTGAGCTACCATGTTTTATTTTTACGTTAGCAAATGATGCTTGTGTGCTCCAGAAATGTTGTTCCTCTCAGGAAAATGACATATACTATATAGTGGTTGATGGTCAAAACGTTGTTGTCAACACAACACATGTACATCGGCCAGGACAACATGCCCCATGTAAGGTATTTTGTGTACCACAACAATGTTCTTATATGTACAGATCTGGGCAATCAAGCATCATGATGGTATTAATTAATAGCAGTATATCTAATTTGAGGATTATCTTTGTAAATACCTCACATTGCTAAACATCTTCCGCACACACACAATACAAAAAGACTATGCAGATACCTGGAGGATAAGATCAGATATAGATTAAACATGTATGTACATAATCATAGAGAGCCATGATAAACCCCAGACTGTACAAATGACATGACCCTTCTTTCTTTATTAGAGAACCTCATGATGAAAGATGGGTTACCACAGTGCACACAAAACTGAGATCACGCGTAATGAAAAGGTTTAGATTAACCCGATTACACCTTTTTTGTCATGATGGAGACAAGGTCTCTACTAAACGTGATCAAAAGCAGATTCAGAGAGTGGCGGCAAATGCGGATTATCATATGGGCTTTATTATTAGAGCTTACCGAAGCAATCCAGGTTGACCACCAGCATCATCAATCATGTTATAGCCAGAGAGAAGTCCCCCATCATCGTCCTAGGCATCTTTTTGTTCTTATTGTACTCCCCAACAACAACAACTTCGTTGAAACCCGTGACAGAAGTCAAAAAAAGTATAAATACCTCGTATTGTTTTCTTTTTCCTCCCTCTTTCTTTCGCTGTATCCAATTCAAATGTTAGCAACAGCAGACGCTTCTCTCACAGCTGAAAAGGTGGCACACTATCTGCCTTTATCGGGCCAGATACCCGAGATCCAGGGACGTATCATCAATGTCACACATCAGATACCTTACAATATTCTGCGCTCTCATCATCAGCAACAGCAAGATCAGCTCCCCATCTCACCGCCCAGATCGCCCCATGCTTCCAACAAGGACACAGGTAAAGAAGACTGTACAGCGGATCCCGTCTCAGCGGCCCCCATCTCCAAATTGGCCCGCCATCATAAACGAGGAGTGACGCTGCGTATGAAGTTTCATGCAGCGGACTGGACCGTGGTTGAGCGAAGAGGCCATCAGGCCTTGTATGCTGGTATACAGAGCTTGCGCAAGGACAATGAAACGCTGCACATTGGCTGGACGGGGCCTATCCGAGAACAGGGCACTCGCAACAAGATTGCTACCGACACATTGGCCACCGAGGACAAGGTCAAGCTTCAATCGCTCTTGTGGGAAACGGGCCATATTGTGCCCATCTTTCTGGATCAAAAGAAATCGCATGGCCATTACGAAGGCTACTGTAAACAAGGTACGTGGATCATCTTTTAAAGGATAGATGAAGATGACCTCATAATGTTTGTGGTGATACCAAATAGTATTGTGGCCTGTGTTTCATTATTTGGTGCAAACCTCTTCTTCCGGTGATAGTAGAGCCGAGAAGCGTCATTGGGATGATTATGTGGCTGTGAACCGTCAGTTTGCAGACACCATCATTGATAGATACCAAGAGCATGATATCAGTAAGTAAGGGCTTTGGGGGACCTCGATGAGAGCGATAGACTCATTCTCTCTTTGTGCAGTCTTTATCAATGACTACCATTTGCTGCTGGTGCCTGAAATGATCCGTGAGAAACTTCCTGATGCAGCGATTGGCATCTTTATTCATGCTACCTTTCCAAGCTCTGAGATATTCCGTTGTTTACAAAGTGCGTATTATAGCTTGCATACACACACACAAGAAATTAACCTTTTCTATTCTTCCTTGATGACATACACACACAGCTCGAAACAAAATCCTTCAGGGCATGCTTGGTGCAAATCTCATTGGGTTTCAGGTAAGTGTTACTCTCCACTACTTGGTAGTTCCCCCCCCCCACTAAAACTCCCCACATCCTCTCTACTAGACCTACTCTTATGCCAGACATTTCATTTCATCTTGCACCCGTGTGCTGGGCTGCGAAACAACGCAAGTAGGAGTCAGCTACAATGGCACCATGATATCTGTGGGCGCATTTCCCATCGGTGTGGATTGCAATCGAGTCGCTCAGTTTTGCAAACAACCGGGCGTTGGGCCCAAAATGGATGCAATCCGTGACATGTATGCTGGAAAGAAGATTATTGTGGGGCGCGATAAACTGGACAGCACCAAGGGCATTTTGCAAAAGCTGCATGCGTTTGAAAAGTTCCTCAAGGACTTTCCCGAGTGGCGCAACAAGGTCGTCTTGATCCAGGTAGCTACACCCACGCATGGCGATCATTCCAAGCTGGAGGCCAAGATCTCGGAGGCGGTCAGTCATATCAACAGCGAGTTTGGCAGCATTGCGTTTGTGCCTTGCCATTACTACCATCAAGACATTGATCGTGACGAGTACTATGCCCTGCTCTCGGTGGCTGATCTTGCCTTGATTACCTGTAGTCGCGATGGCATGAACACTACTTCGTATGAATACGTTCTCTGTCAGCACGATAAGCCCGAGCAAGGTCCCCTGATTCTCTCTGAGTTCGCTGGCACAGCAGGTTCCTTGAACGCAGCCATCTTGGTCAACCCCTACGATTTAGCTGGCGTCGCAAGAGCCATCCACGGTGCCTTGACCATGCCTACAGAGGAAAGAACCACCCGCCACGAGAAACTGTACAGCCATGTCACGAGCCACACGGCTGATTTCTGGGCGCATTCGTTTATCAAGCAGTTGGTCAGTGTCAGTCAACAGCAGGACCTTCAGTCGCATGCCACGCCTAAATTGGATATGCAAAAGCTGGTTCAAGATTACACGTCTGCCAAGAAGCGAATCATGTTTTTCGATTACGATGCAAGTATATGTATACTGAAAGTGTATACGGTTATACTGATTGTGTGGATATAGGGTACATTAACGCCTATTGTCTCGGTGCCCTCAGATGCAAAACCAGGCCACGACATGCTCAAGGCACTGCAAATCTTGTGCAATGATCCCAAGAATAGCGTGTGGGTTGTGTCTGGCAGAGATCAAGCGGTGCTGGATGAGTGGTTGGGAAGCAACATTAGCAACATTGGACTGAGTGCAGAGCATGGTTGCTACTTGAAGGAGGTGGGGTCTACGCAATGGAAGAGCATTGTAGATGGCTTGGATATGAGCTGGAAGGCGGACGTCGAGGAGATCTTTGATTACTATACCGAGCGTACGCAGGGCAGTTTTGTCGAGCACAAGAAATCGTCTATTACTTGGCATTACCGCATGGCCGATGCTGAATATGGGTGAGTGTGTGTGTGTATCGTGCACAAAGCGAATGTATATATTAACACACATATATATAGTGCCTTCCAAGCCAAAGAGTGTCAAAACCATCTAGAAAACGCCATTGTATCTAAATACCCCGTAGAGATCTTGGTAGGCAAAAAGAACCTGGAGGTTCGACCCATGTCTGTCAACAAGGGAGAAATCGTCAAGCGCATTTTATCCCAGAATTCAGATACCAACCTTGTCATGTGTGCTGGTGACGACAAGACGGATGAAGACATGTTTAGAGCATTGAGTGCAGCTCATTTCCAACAAAAGCAAGCCGCTTCTTCGCCTACTACTACTGCTGCATTGAGAGTGTCTTCTCCCAACGTGTCTCCCAAAAGTAGTACTAGTACCATCATCACGCCTCATGTCATTTGGCAGGAGCAGGACTCGAGCTTGTATTCAATCACGGTGGGTCCGTCAGAAAAGAAGACGCATGCTAATTGGCATGTTAATACGCCACAGCAAATTATACAGGTGTTGGAGGCTCTTGCTGCATTGGACAAGTAGTTTAGTGTGTAGTGGGTTTCATCATAATCTACCCCCCTTTTTTTCCATTCAAAAATTATCTACATATTCAATAAAATTAGCTCTTATAAACACTGAAATAGTCAACAATGCATTCAAAATCATTAAATACAGGTTCCAAGTATGTACGCGAAGCAACTTTAGAGAATGCACTTGCAGCAGTATATATATATATATAATTGGGGGAGGAGATGGTAGTGAGTGATGACCAGAAAAAAGCCAGCAGCGTAAAGCTTTTGCCAACAAGGCTTATTACTGTAGACAGCAAAACCTCTAGCACGAGAAATGACAGCTCAAATGAGCCAAATTTCACTGTGTTTTGCACACTTTTGATTAGTAACAGATGATTCAAATATGCTGTCGTTCCACGTTCGTAGGTTGATCCCGTTGCTACGAACGTGGAACATTGTAGGAGAGTCAGATTCACAGTTACAGACTGCTTCAGGAAGTTTTCAGGCTGATAATACAGAGCTGGAATGTGAGATTTGAGCTTTTAAGAATAGGATGATAGATTAGCATCGTAAGGAAAAAAAGTCTCATGAGCCCATGATAATCATTAGGGTACATGATCATTATCCCAATGTAGATATTAACATACGATTTAAGACATTGATTCATCAGGACATTGCGCTGGATTGCTTCGATTATGATAGTGTGATGCTTTAACAAAAAAAAAAAGTGGTAGTAGTATCCCCACTACTACATTGACTAAAAGGATCTCATTGCATCTAGTACATCAATCGCGCACGATGACTCTTCCATGCATTCAGATGAGCTGACATCTGTGTTGCCAGTAATACGATCTATTACTGCAATAGTGACCCCTTTCAAAGTTGCTTAAGGTTGTATTTGTAGTTAGTCTCTGCTGTCAGTCAAAAGCATTTTAGCCTGCAAAGCCCACAACCTAAAATAGCATACAAAATCTGAATCTCAAGTTGACAAGGTATACTACAAACCCTCTTTATGGCGAAAGAGAGAGAGTACAAAGCTGCGGCACATTATCAACGTGATCCGAGATGACTCTTTCAGTAAAATTAAACTCCCTGTCGTAGGCCAAGACACATTTTCCATCCATCCTGATGCTTAGAAAGCAGTTGTGCCCTTGAGCAAAGGCGGTAACAGGCATATTTAGGGAACACAGAAAAGTGGATTTGAATAGCAAAGAACATGTAAGAGCAATGCCATAGGTCCTGCATTTCAAATCATCGCTCTTTCCACGTTCAAATGACGTGTCAGCAAATATTATGAGACATCGTCAGCATGAATTTTTTTCTGAAAACATGACACAAAAAGGGCATATTTCCTTTCCACGAGTCTTTTTTCTCTTCTTTCACCCCTTATTCACAAGTTTGGTAAGTAAACAAAGAGCAACAAAAATTATTGCCCAAGCTAAGCACTTTTGAACAGAAATAATTATATAGACATGTCTTCATCCCCTACAGCTACTACTCCTGCTACTGAAAAGAAGCCTGACGCTTCTCCCACCACCACTCCTGCTGCTGCCCCCGAGGAAGAGTTATTCAAGGTAAGTTACAATACACGTCTCGAGAGAGACAAGAGTGATTGCGGGGGAGGGAAAAAGCAGGATAATGGAAACTTATCTTTAAACAAAGGTCTTTGTTGGTAACTTGAGCTTCTCCACCACGGATGAATCTCTTGAAGCCTTCTTTAGTCAAGCAGGCAAAGTGTAAGTGTTGTAGAGAAACTTACTCAAGTAGTACAAAACTTATTTATGTGACCCATATAGATTAGAAACCATTATTAGCAAGCAAGGTCGTAGACCTCGAGGTTATGGCTTTGTTGGCTACGGTACTGCGGCCGAAGCTGAGAAGGCTATTGCAAATCTCGACAAGAAAGAGTTGGATGGTCGTGAAATCAGCGTTCAGTTGGCTAAACCCAGAGAGCCTAAGCCTGCTGGCGAAAAGAAGAAGAAGAAGAGAAACAACAAAAAGTCGCGTAAGGCAGTAAGTATTCCAACTGTCTCGAGTTGCGAACATCAAGTCTCATGATTTTTTAATCATAGGCTGATGAGGGTACCCCTTCTGAGGGATCTGTTGACCCCATTTCATCTGTTGAAACTTCCAAAGAAGTACCTACAGAGCCCAAGCCAAAGACAACCGTTTTTGTAGCCAACCTCCCCCTTGATCTCAAGGTTGATGGTTTGAGCGAGTTGTTCAAAGCTTACCAAGTCGAGTCTACTCTTGTAGCCATCAAGAGAAAGTAAGTTGTCTATCATTACTGTTGCTGCTAACATGACATGCATTCTGACATGTTATCTGATTTATTATAGCGGTGGTTCCAAGGGTTATGGTTTCGTTGAATTAAAGACAGTTGATGAAATGAACAAGGTCTTGAAGGAATTTGGTGAAGTTGAAATCGATGGCCGTGTTCTCCACATCTCTGCCGCCACTTCTGAAAAGAACACTGAAAGAAAGCCCAAAGCCAAGAAAGCCAAGGCCTCATCTGCTGCTACATCCGACGGCGAGCAAGAGCCCGCCACCAAGCCCAAGAAGTCCAACAGAAACAGAAAGTCTGCCAACAAAAAGAAGGCAGCTGCTGCCAAGGAGAAGGAAGGCGTTGAGGCTGCCAAAGAAGCTCAAGAAGCTGTTGTTCAATTAAAGGAATCAGATGGCGTTGAAGCCGCACATCAAGCTCAAGATGCAATTTTGGAATTGAAGGAAAAGGACGGCGCTGAGGCTGCCCATAAGGCACAAGATGCTGTCAAGGATTTGAAAAAGGAGGATGGCGCCAAGGCTGCAAACAAGGCACAAGACGCTGTCAAGGAGTTGAAGAAGGAAGATGGTGTTGATGCTGCACATGAAGCACAAGGTGCTGTGAAAGATTTGAAGAACGAGGATGGTGCTAAAGCTGCTACTGCTGCTACTGATGCTGTTAAAAAATAAATGTGTAATAGATACTTGTAGATGTTGTAAAAATAAATAAAAATTGAACTATACAAACTATTTCTAAGAAGCACCCACTGTTGTTGAAGCACTTGGAGGCGCAGTAATAGAATGCAATTGCTGCGTGCGTACTAATCAACTAACCCAAATACTGTGTGGTTTTACTATGAGCGGCCCTGTTTTAGAAAGTAGGCACGCCATTTTTACTCCACCAGGTACATGGTTACTGAATGATTCGCATGAATTTGGATCTAATGTATTGTGAATCGCCCACCGTTTCAATTATCAGTATGGGCAACAAGTATCTGGCAGTTCAAACCCCTCTGTATGTCTATTATGGATGGATACTATTAGTAATAGCCAAGGAACCAAGCATTTTGCGATGCTAATGACTCGCTTATTCCTGAAAATCATCCAAAATAAAGCATGAGCATGGTATTTGCAAAAGCCAAATCTGATCGTCATTTCGTTAGAGGACGAGTTTGTATAGATTCATTTGAAACAATTGATCCCTATTCTTATCATAATTGTCGCTCCGAGCTGGATAGAGATGCAGATTTGCAAGAATCTGTTCACATTGTGTCTCATAGCACTCGCAAATTGCGAAAATTGGGAATTGCGACATTCTTGTAGTGATCCAAGCATTCGTGTTAGGTGATTATTGTGCGCAATGTCGATATATGTGATGCGAATTATGTCTGTGCAAGTCGAAATGTTTGCCAGAGCTCAACAAGCCATTCAAAACAAGATTCAAATTCGAACGTTCCTTCAACTTGAAGCTGCTGAGAAGACCCTTTCTTCTTCCATGTAGGTATAGTAGGCATCCAGAACCAGGACGATGTTTGCCTAAAAATGGTAATCCACAGAAAAGACACACACAGAGAGGGAGAGAGGACATAATAACATGACATGTCAAAAATCGTATGATTTTATTTTCAAACCAAGAGGCATAAACTAAAAAAAAAAAAATTATATATTACAGAAAGGCAAATGGGTGGGAGTGTGGTATGATATAGAGATGTGTATATGTGCAAAACAAACGACGTTAATTCTTTTCGAAAAAGCCTTTACGCTTTCTTAAACGTCTCGTCTTCTTTTTCAGTACATTGGTGTTGGCAAGTTTTCTAGTTCTTTCGTCGTACAGGAGATCCAGCTTCTCTTGCATTGCAGTCAAATAATCAGCAATTTCATCATGGTTGTTGTTGTGATTCAAGAAATAAGATGGATCCACCTCGACAGTCAATGTCGTTGTTGAGCATTTCTCTTGTTCTTGTTTGATGGCATCTAAACCTGGGGGTTCAAAGGGTCTGAGGTTCATCATGTATTGTAATAATGCTTCTTCGGCTAGTGGGGCATAAGGATTAGGACGATTTATATGCGATGGTATCATTGTTTATCGCTTTACTTACACTCGTTGTTATCTTCCTCTTTCTGGATTTGGCCAACCATGTTACCCGCCAAGAAAGGACGAGGTGTTGAGAGACCCAGCAAGGGTCGATGCAATGAATAAAAGGCGTTGTGAGCCAACTCTGCAACTGGAATGTTGACAACTGGCATGAAAGATGGTATATCTGGAGCACGGGTCTTCTTTTGTGTCGTTGATTTTGTCATTTGCTGCTTTTTATCCTTGTTGTCTTTGCTGTTGTCATTGCAAGATGAAGAAGATGAGCCTCTTTTCTGTTGCTTTTTATCACATGCTGGCAATCTAGCGAGCTTGCCGATTGTTTTTCGATTGTACAGTGTCTTTAAGCTTGTGCGAGCAATCATATTGTATGAATGGAACAAAATGAAAGGAAAAAAGAAAACAAATCTTTCTTGAATTAAAATTTTAATCCTCTTTTTTATAGTGGCTCTGTCTCTTTTTCCTGCTGCCTGGCTACTAAATGTTCATCCCAAAAGTTGGCTGGCACAAATCACAGACAATGAGACTCCGGATCACATGTGTAGAGTTGTTGCCGGATTTTTGAATGCAAAACGGCAACGGCAAGGGCGGATAAAGCCAAAGGAATAGAATATAGTCAAATGTAACCTGTTGCTATAGCTCAGCATAAGCTAGAGCGAAGATCCGTCGGTTTCATTGTTAAGTGTATTATGAATTTTAGCTAATTCAGAGGCAAATAGCAGAAGCATTGGCTAGATACCATTGCGCCAACCCCAATTTAAGGAATCATAACGCATCCCAAGCCAATTACTTGAATCGAATAAAGCACCCTGCACTGCAGAATCAGTTTTTGCCTCTATATGAACATGCAATGATGCCTGACAAGAAGTTGTAATGCTGAAGGATCCTCACTATCTCCCAAGTAATCCATTTATATTACTTTCACGTTAGAGCAAATCACTCTGTGCCAGGAATATGTATTTAGTGCTTGTTAGCAATTTATACCAGATCTGACAGGCTTCAATGCAAGGGAATAATAAAGCTTTCCTATGTCTTAGAGCTCGCCAAAATTGAGACCTCTATAATCGTTATGCAAGACTTTGGTTTTGCTATGCATATATCTGGTGGCAAAGATTACCACCACGAAATAGACCATCGGCAAGACAATGATTGATTTTCGATTGCATTACGAAGTTCCATTTAATGCAAAAACACACTTTTGCTCCTCTTCTCCTTTTATTTTTAAAGCAGCATACGACGTCAGCTTCAATTTTCTCCTTTTATTCTGGAAGTCAGTGCATAATAGTTGGCAATGTTGGGCATCTCAAGTAACAAAGACGTGCAGTGAGCGTTATCTAACCTGCTACAAGTTGGTTGAGAGCAATTCCTCCTCAAAGTGCAAATCTACCGCATCTGTCCTCAGCAGGTACAGAAATCAGCAATGCTAGTGATAACACTGAAAGAATGCTTGATGCAATGAAGTTGAATCAGATTTGATTGGAAAGGACAACCAAGCGCCAAATATCGTGTTTCTCGCAAAATTTGGCATAAACACGTGCTGATTTCAATACTTTAACAGCACTTTTTTGCAAATCGATCTCGGATGATGACCTAATCCTGCATAGTGAAAATACCTGCATACAAGCAGGATTTAGTGTCAGGCACAACGATAAAGTATGCAGCTTTGAATACAGTGTTTTCCAACACCCCACCTGACAATCTGTTAACACTAGCAGACACTTGTAATTATCTGTCTTCCTCATAAATCTTGTCTAGACCAGTGCTCAAAATTGGATTACCTGGAAAATCGCCCATCCATCAACGGCAGATCGTCCAGATGACTAAAGTATGACCACACAATCGCGTCCCTTGCAAAATTTGGCAAAGGTACATGTTTATATCATCAGCCAAATGATTGACATTTGAATACTTTGATTGATTTCATACCAATATAATGCAAAATTGTACTTTTGGATGTTATGAATAGGCTTAGATTGATTCAAAACTCTTTTTTTAGGATAGGGAATGTATTTGATCATGTCTAATACTTATGGTGGTATCGTGTGTAGTTACCTTAAGCCATTTGTACCATGCATTTTGAATGTTTAATCGTGCTTTTTTCATTTCAGTTACATTTTTAGTTTCAATACAAATGCTTTATTTCTCTGAGCTGTCTCCAAATTTGAGCCAATCACAACGCTTTATTTGCCCTACAGACACCCCAGACCAGAAAAAAAATTGCGAGGATTTCCCTCTGTTTTGACGTTAGGCGGAGTTTTAAGTATTACTAAAAACAGTAATTTAGCAATTCCATCATCAAAATCCCCTAAAATGCCAGAATATGCCTTACTACACACCCCAGCTTATAGTGCAAACGCTTGAGACTCTCAATTGGCACCAAGTAAGTGATACAAATCAAGTGAGGGCAGCCTATCTACCCCAAGCCTCTGAATCAGATCTAGTTGTGCTTCAACGATATGCTTATCCACACAACGAAAAAAGAGGGTCATGGCTCAAAGA
Organism: Mucor lusitanicus; assembly: GCA_010203745.1. Taxonomy (NCBI): domain Eukaryota; kingdom Fungi; phylum Mucoromycota; class Mucoromycetes; order Mucorales; family Mucoraceae; genus Mucor; species Mucor lusitanicus. The sequence continues at coordinate 3,184,375 of JAAECE010000005.1, read as the reverse complement.
ACCATGAAAAGTGGGAAAAGTAACAAAAGGGCATCAGTAGAATGTGATGAAGAAGAACAGAAACATCGCAATATAGTTACATACAAAAATGTAACATGCAATGTGTATCATCAAAATGACGAGTACAAGAAAACAAAAGTAGTAGAAAAAAGTATCGTGGTTGCCTCATACGAAGCAAGAACACCAATACCACCAGTATTACAGAAGAAGCAATACTTGAAGAACAAAAAGTATGCAAGGCTACTCCACAAGAGAAGAGCAGCACTGCCAGCGATACAATGCACTAAAAGATACACCATAGCACTGTGGCACAGCAACAGAAAAATAGTTGCGTACAGAAAAGGGGGAAAATATAGATCGCAATAGAGCAAACTAACGAATGCACAGTATCACGAAAAAGAAAGCAGTAAAAGGTTGAATGAATGTAATCCATGGCAACCAAAGAAGGGGAATATACAAACCAAATACAAACCAAAGACAACAATCAATATATTGCAACGAACTGGCCAGAAATAAACTGTGTAATTAGTATTATTGTATATTGTACCGCGAAACGTGGCTCCTATCGGCTGATACCTACTGTAACAAACTTGAAACATGTCCTCTTGGGTACTGGTGATTGCAAAAGTATGCTTCTTTCGGTAAAAGTGGTGTTGTATTCAATCAAAAGTAATAAAAAGTATATGGTTTAATAGAAAAAGTGCAGTGCAAAACCAGTGTGGAAAGGGAGCGTGAAAAAAAAAAACGCGTTGCTGAGGGTGACTGCAGTCAATAGGCTGTGGAAGCGCAGAGCACACAGAATTTGAATGACGTGTACAATGAACATTTTGCACTGTGGTGACTGTACCCAAATGATTTTTTGGCGATGATTTTTTTGAATCAAATCTACATTATTTGACATTCTATAAACATTTTTGTTAAAATTAGCTATATAAAGTGTGCTCAGCGTATACTACTTTCTAATAAACTTAAGGGGAGAATTTAAAGGCGCATTCAATGGTGTCAATTTCAAAATACTTTTAGAATGAAAAGATAAACAATTTTGAGAAAATATAAAAAGCAGTTTTTCCAAGAAAAGTCGAGATTTAGCATATACAACGTTCAAAATAGCAGTTGCACAGGTTACCCTACATCTGTGCGGTCATTTTGATTTAATATATATCATAGTAAAAAGTGTCGTTTTCGCCTTCAAAATTGCGATTGTTTGATTTTTAACAAAAACCATGAGGGGTACCTCATGAAAAAACGAGAATTTTCGACGATTTGGATCGATCCAGAAAAAATAAAAATGAAGGTTTAGGATGTAAATGGTGATTGATAGCAATCATTTGGCACTATTCCGAGCATCTAAAAGGGCTTAGAAGATAAGATATTGAAGATTGAATTTTGGCATTTTGGCTGGGAATTGTACCTTTTGTGGCCTGTAAATACATGGCAACTAATATTAAGAACTTCATCAAGACCTCAAATAATAGTTGACTCCTAGACATACGCAATAAACATAATACCATGAGCATAGCAGTTTGATGATCTAATTAATAATAGCGACAATAAATCTCAACGAATGAATTATTAGAAGTTCAGAATGTGTATTGTTCAATTTATTGTTACAGACAGTTAGCCATAGTGAATGCACTGCTTCCCAGAATTTGGACAGCTCAAATAAGAAAGAGAAAAACACCAGTGTTTATTGAATAAAAGCAGCCCTTTTACCAATATAAATATTTAACAAAATGCCAGATGATAAGTCCTGTATAACTACCGCCGATATCGTAATAACAACAGTGATTGTTCTAATAAAAGATATGTGGTGGTTAGCATTGCCACTACTGCGAGAAGTAATGGTTGCTTGCCAGTCAGTAGTTGCCGCAGCATCGAGCGGTCAATTGGCTCCTTCAAGGCGTCCATGTCAAGCAAGATCCAAACCCAAGCTCACCCTAACCAGCTGATTGAGACGACTGCAATCAGGTCTGTGCGCAGCCGTTTTGTGGACGTCGAACATCGTGCAGACATTATCCATCCTCCTGGATTCGACCACTGTAGCATGCTGTTCTTCCCACGAGTCATCAATCCAAAATTTGTCTATAAATACGACCTCAATTTCATTCAAATAAACATTAGCTTCTCTTTTGCTCACACCACACATCCAGGGAAGAACATTCCGATGGCGCTTCAGATAAGCAACTGTGGATCCCATTTGAAGACGTCTATTTGGCGGATGACAACGCCATCTTTCAAGGTGTCGATGTGGCCGTGATTCGTGCTGCTCTGAGAGCATATCTTCAGAGATACTACTCCGATGTCACCATCAACATAACGAGGCTCCTCAGGTTCAAACTGGCTGGACGTGCCTGGTTGAAGAAAATAACCGTGCTGTCATCTGTCTACTATGCGACAAAAAACCGGGAGCATCGCCGGGCCAACTACCACGTGTTCTTTACTAGTCCATACAAGAACTCGCAGGGCATCACACACATCGCCTGGTATGTTGGTTCGGTGATGTGGTTTTTTAAGCTGCAATTTCAAGGAACCAGCTTCTTTCTTGCCTTGGTGCGACTCACCAAGAGTGCTGGTACCACAAGCCATTCACGGGTCATCCCTCACGTACAAAAAACAATGCCAAGAGAAAAGCCCAAGTATGCTGTTATATCGCTGGACGATGACATTCAGCATCAAGTTGGCCTCGTAAAGCAAGCAGCCAGTGGGTTCAAGTACTCAGTCATCTTGCCTGAAGGAAGCTTTGACACAGAAGATTTGAAAGATTGCGGAAAATGGATGCACATCTAAAGCCAATAAGTTATGCTCTAGACCTGTTATTAAAAACGCACCTTGTCGGGCCCAACTGCCAGTTGGGTTTACGAGGTGCCTTCTGATGACGGATCCATTTGTTTGCTCACTTTTAGCTAATATCATACTTCTCTTTTTGTGTTGCCTATTTTTTTTCTTTTTTTTACTTTCTTTCCTTGTACTATTTAATAAATTCATTACCGCAAATGGCCAAAAAAAACTTCCCACTAGGATTCTCTACTACTATGTTCTCTACTAATTAAGTGTTTGATCACCAGTGGCGGGTTTACCTGTAGCTGCTGACTTACACGCAAACTGGGGCTTTCATATTGATATTTTTTTGCAACATCATCAGAGCAAATGTATATACTCTAGATACTGGACCTCTATTATTGCGTGTCGATATATATAATGAAGACTGCCATAATCTACTACGCTTTCAGTGCCAAGCAGTTCTCTAGTATAAACGCTGCCATCTCCAGACGTGGCATTATCCGATTGTCTTCAATCAAGTCTGCATTGTTTTACAACACGCACAGGCGTCGTGTGGTGTGTCCTCATACTGTACTAATACAGCGTATCGCCTCAACTACTCCTGGAGATTCCTATTATAGTGCAATCGAAATAAAGAAAAGCGCCTGAGCGCAAAAATATGATACAGTAGTAATAGATATACTCGACAAAACTCTTCTATGCATGGAGCTGTTGCTACTGCTCTGATAAATGTGTATTCATATGATTGCATGACAACAGAGAAAGGATGGATAGATCAAATATTGGGAATGGTCTGAGCGGTGATGTCAAGAGGAATATGACAACGGTAATTTAATAACTGTGTTTATGTCTTATAATACAGTATCACAATCAAATACTGTAGTTTACAATGTAGCTATCTTACTACTAGTACAACAGTACAAAAGAATGCTTTGATTACAATTGCTGTCATGGGATAACTACTAGATAATCAATAATAAATACGGAAACCACATCGACTTCGTACGGTTCATGTTCCAAACCTCCAGTAAACGTATTGTTTTTCCTTGCGGGTTTATTATGTAGTGTGTCACCGATAAAAATGGACAATAAACAATCAATTGTATACGTACTGTAGTATATTATATATGATCTATTACGGTGGTGTTGATTTGTTATGCCTTAATTCTCTTGAAGTTACAGTACAATACTATTATACAAGCACCAGCATAATGAACATGAACAGCAGAAGTACCTCGCCCCCTTTGAATTTCAGTGATCTTACATTGGAAAAACAAAGAGACGACTACTGTGAAGAATTGAAAGCTGCAAAGTACTACGCTTTCGCTACGCAGTACGGTGGCCAATTTCAGGATCAAATAACAAAACTTAGAAGCAAAGAAACCGTATACGATTTAGAGATGTCACTTAAAGAGAAAGAGCAAATCTCAATCAAGGAAAAAGAAAGACTACAACTGCAAGTCGATTACTGGAAAGCCACCTGCAATCATCATATAAAAAAAGAAAGATCAGAAACGCAGCAGGCCTGATTCTTGAATTCGAGTAAAGAGAGGCACACAAAGAATACAAGACAAAGATAAAGCGAAATCTGTTGAAGATTCAGGCCAGCAAAAATCATCATCAAATCAAGCATGCTAAACGTTTAGCAACGTAGTACGATGACCAGTAAGTGTGTATAAATCGGTTTTGTATTGAATATTTACTGATTTCGCTACCCGAAAAATGGATACATACAATATTAAAAGACACAACAGAGACGTCGAGGCCAACATCACTCAAATGCGAAATATGTTTAATGTAAGCAACTGGGCCAAAAAGACATACCTGAATCAATCTTCTGCAAAAAATGGAAGACCCACCACCCCAAGCTTTCCTTTGTTAATTCCTGAAGTAGCAGTTGATGGAGATAAAGAAATACCAACATCTTTGACCACCAACTCATTCGATGTCGACGCACGTTGATAGGTATACTGTATTCACACCACCACCATCACCTCTCTTTACTAGTAATAAGGCAGCATTTGCGCGAAAAAAAATGAATGCTCGTTTAATATTTTTGTTTCAATAATTATTCATTGTTGTTTCGATGGAATTTTCCTTCTTCTGTGAAAAGATCTGAAATAAAGTGCAATAGTCTTGTTGATAATGGTTTTCTTGCTGCAGTCAGCCATTCAGAGTATCTTACTACCGTACATACATATTATTTCATGAGCTTGTACTAGCGCTGCTAGTGGATTCAAAAACTTCAAAACAAGTTTTTTAGTTTATAGGTACTGTGGTACGACAATAAATATTATTGATTTCAACAACCTTCACACTCATTTACCGTAAAAAAGCATGATCTAAATACACCCAACTATTGCTTCAGCTTTGTGATGTTGTTATTCAGCTTACAAAAAGTGTAATCTACAACAGCAGATGATGGCAGTATCATCTGTAATAGGTGGTAGGCTATCATCAAAAGCTGCAATAATGAGACATGACAAGTAGATTTATTACTGATTTTTGAGGATTTTTAAAGTAAAACACGGGTGAATATTACATTACTTTCTGTCTAATGGTATTCAGTGTGTATTCCCAAGGAGTGTTAATTGTTTAAGGTGCTGCTCAATTTTGTAGCATCAACTGCAGTGAATATACAGGACACAAAAGGCCCATTTCCCAGCCAAATTGCACAAATTCAACCCTCAATAACTCGTCTTTGTGAGCCTTCTAAATGCTCGGAATAGTGCCAAATGATTGTTTTTGATCACTATTTACATCCTAAACCTTCATTTTTATTTTTTCTGGATCGATCCAAATTGTCGAAAATTCACGATTTTTCATGAGGTACCCCTCATGGTTTTTGTTAAAAACCAAACGATCGCAATTTTAGAGGCAAAAACGACACTTTTTACTATGATATATATTAAATCAAAATGACCACACAGATGTAGGGTAACCTGTGCAACTGCTATTTTGAACGTTGTATATGCTAAATCTCGACTTTTCTTGGAAAAACTGCTTTTTATATTTTCTCAAAATTCTTTATCTTTTCATTCTAAAAGTATTTTAAAATTAACACCATTGAATGCGCCTTCGAATTCTCCCCTTAAGTTTATTAGAAAGTAGTATACGCTGAGTACACTTTCTATAGCTAATTTTAACAAAAATGTTTACAAATGTCAAATTATATCGATTTTGATTCAAAAAAATCATCACAAAAAAATCATTTGGGTACAGTCACCACAGTGCAAAATGTTTAGTGTACACGTCATTCAAATTCTGTGTGCTCAGCTTATTGGCTGCAGTCACCCTCAGCAATGCGTCTTTTTTTTTTGGGCTCCCTCTCCACATTGTTTTTGCACTGCACTTTTTCTATTAAACCATATACTTTTTATTATTATTTGATCTATCAATGTGAGAAATCACAGCATTTCCTTTTTTATCTCAGCTGTCAAACAGTAATTCATCAGGTACAACGAAGCAGGATGACAACCTAGTGAGGTTATCCTAAATGTCACCTTCATATCTATTCCCATCATATGCCATTACATCTATCATCTTTAATAATCATCCTTCACACGATCCATCCCTATGCCATCTATGATTTATAATCCTTATATTACCCATTTTGATCCATCCAAAAAGTATAAATACAACCAAATCATGTACTAATAAAATGGTATCTTTTAATTACAATTGAATTAACACTGACTATTGATACTGATAAATCATTATTGATTGAATACAACACCACACTCGCCAAAAGAAGCATATATTTGCTACCACCAGTGCCCAAGACGACACGTTCCAAGCTTGTTACAGTAGGTATCAGCGGATAAGAGCCACCTTTCGCGGTACAATATACAGTAATACTAATTACACAGTTTATTTCAGGCCAGTTTGCTATAATATATTCATTGTGTTTGGTTTGTATTTGGTTTGTATATTCCCCTTTTTTGGTTGCCATGGATTACATTCATTCAATCCTTTTGCTACTTTCTTTCTCGTAATACTGCGCATTCTTTATTAGTTTGCTCTTCTACTGCGATTTATTCTTTCACCCTTTTTTTCTGTTGCTGTACCATAGTGCTATGGTGTATCTTTTGATGCATTGTATTGCTAGCAGTGCTGCTCTATTGTGGAGTAGCCTTGCATTCTTTGTGTTCTTCAAGTGTTACGTCTTCTGTAATACTGGTGGTATTGGTTTTCTTGCTTTATATGAGGCAACCACGATACTTTTTTTTGACTACTTTTTTTTTTCTTGTACTCGTCATTTTGATGATACACATTGCATGTTACCTCTTTGTATGTAACTGTATTGCGATGTTTCTGTTCTTCATCACATTCTAGTGATGCCCTTTTGTTACTTTTCCTTCCTTTTCATGGCTCTTTGAGCCATGACCCTCTTTTTTCGTTGTGTGGATAAGCCTATCATCGTTGAAGCACAACTAGATTTGATTCAGAGGCTGGGGGTAGATAGGCTGCCCTCACTTGATTGGTATCACTTACTTGGTGCTAATTAAGAGTCTCAAGCGTTTGCACTATAAGCTGGGGTGTGTAGTAAGGCATATTCTGGCATTTTAGGGGATTTTGATGATTGAATTGCTAAATTACTGTATTTGGCAATACTTAAAACTCCGCCTAACAAAAAAACAGAGGGAAACCCTCGCAAAAATTTTCAAACTCCGCGGCGTTTAAAATAGCTTTTTAAGCGATTTTATTGGCTTAAATTTGGAGACAGCTCAGAGAAATAAAGCATTGATGTTGAAACTAAAAATGTAATGATGAAAAATAAGAAAAGCAAGCTTAAACATTCAAATTTCATGGTACAAATGGCTTACGGTGTTTACACACGATACCACTATAAGTATCAGACATGATCAAATACATTTACTATCCTAGAAAAACAGTTTTGGAATAAATCTACGCCTGCTCATAATCACATCCAAAAGTACAATAAATATCCCGTCAAGGTCTCACATTGCAAGTCTTGGTCTAGCTACGTATACTCTTAGGATTCTAAATAATTTACAATCAATTATCGAGTATAGATTGTAGACCTAATTGTGTTAAAGTTCATCATGCTATAAACACTACTAACATAATGATGAAAAGTATGTAAAAGCATCCTCAGGATGCATCTTCAATAAAAGCGTAAGTATTTGGCAGATTCAATTTTATGCATTGTGTTTTGACATTACACTTATTACAGGATCAGTATTCTGCCGCCCTCATGGATCTCTATTCAAATACCACTTTACGCTGGACGTGAACAAAAGACCCTTTTTCTGAAGAGAAGCTGACATTTGCTTCGAATGCAGGTGCGATAGGAATCAACAGGAAAGGCTAAGAACTACCATTCAAGTTTTTCATTTGTCAGTTTACTAATAATACCAGCAATACTTTTGGACATGAATCTGATTGCAACCTCAAATGGCGATGATACTATCACTTTATATGATTGGAGCTACTACTACTGAATAAACACTGATGTCTATGCAGTGCCATTCTGTTAAAATGTGGCGTTTACCACCATTTCATACTGTTACTGGTGAAGGTATAGTGCACGACAAAGCATCAGCGATTCCATTACACTCTTGACAGCACGAGCAATGTCAGCGACAACTACTAGCAAGTATTTACAAGACACAAAAGAAAAAAGCCAAATATTTAATGTGAAGAGGTAATCAAACGACTTTGCCTATACATATTTACATCACCTGCCATTGGGACACAATAATAGACAGGAGGAGACGCTTCTTCATCATAAGCGGGCAACTGCTCTTCCAGACGAGGCGGTCGAATGAATTTAGGCTTTGTTGACAGCGTTGTATCTGCTGTCACTAGAGGATCACGATAACTGAGCAAGGTGGACGGCAACTGCTCTCCCGGTGCCACGGTGCCAAAGTGCAGCGGTATACAAAACAACTGTCGCTTTGTCCATATGAGGCCATGTCGCACTTTGGCGGTAATGTACAGTTTGTAGCCAATGTTGATGTGCTTTGAAAAAGTGGTGGTGGTTGTCATGCCCAGCACGCTAAAGTTCTTGAGTATGGTGGGGTTGTTCTTTTTGCTGATTTCAATGGGTATTGGAATGTTGATATAGTACGTGCGGGCGCCACGATGGTTGTTGCCAACGCCAAATTTGGATTGCTCAACGTGAGTCATGACCATGGTATCTGCTCGATGGTAAGAGCCGTGTGTCACATCCACCTCGCGTTTCACATAGGCTTCAATGTGGTTGAACAAGGCTACATTATGCTGCTGCTGCTGCTGCTGCTTGTTGCTGCCTTTTTGATCACCAAGACGGATGACGGACAATTGTACCTTGATGGTCTCGGTACGACTATCGAGAATGTTGTAATCACAGCCCTTGACAAGCGTCACAACGACATTGTGCGTATTGTCGAGACGCAGCTTTTCTTGGTACCTATTGGGCAATTTGATAGACTTTGATTCGATAAAGGGCTCGTATCGAATTTGGTGTGGCACTGTCTGGAAGGGTCGAAGGGCCGGACGTTCTAAAGAAGCCAGCAGTTCGAATTCACACGACGCAAGATGATGCCTGAACGTAGGCGGATAATTGACCATTGGGATTTCGCACATGAATGGAAACACATGCTCGCCCGATTCCATCAGGGGCCAGGCATCGTTCTGACAAGACGCCTTTCCCCACAAGATGGTGCGTATAGCAAACAGACGCTCGCCTCGTTTCTTGTTGTTGGTCTTTCCAATGGTGGTATCCGAATGAATGCGCTCTATAATGCAACAAATTTAGAAGGCCTATTCAAAAGTGGGGGGTCACATGGTTTAAATTATATTACCTGCCCCTTTGAAAACAAGCTTGAGATGTTGAGCAGCAAGAGGCGTATCCAGCTTGAGCTTGACAACACCTTCAAAAATGGAACCTGGATGACATGTCTTTTTGTGTGTGTCGCCATCAATGCGCAAGATTGAGATGGAGAATTGGACTGGAGGTTTCCTGAATTTTCTGTTGGCAGGATCTACATAGCGGTAGTTGTCGTCGTCTGAGGAGAAGCGTCCTTCTTCCAGGTCAAAAGCAGGTGTGTTTAATATATCATGCCATGATGAAGTTCTCTCCAATGCCATAATGTGCTGCTGTTGTTGTTGCTCCAGTGTGGTGGTGGTGATCGGCATGGCTAATATGTGGCATTCAAGAGAAAAAGAGGAGATGTAAAATGATGCGAGATGAGATGACACTAAAATAAAGATGAAGCGGTTGAATGAGAAGCCGAGTTGAAAGGGATGATGATGATAAGAAATGACACTCTCTTTTTGGTAACTGTGCCACTTATTGAAACCCAAATAGTCTTCCGGAATGGCAATACAATTTGACGGGTGATAATGCAACGGATAATGAGTTTTATTTGCTATTCTACAGTAGATACATCATAGGAGGGAATCACTTTAAATGGATGAGGAATGAGGGCACTCGAGATATCGTCTCCCCACCACGTATCTGTGCACTGTCTATACCAATCAACTTATTCATGTATTAGCCCCCTTGCTGCTACTGCAGTGCTTGGTTTGTACTCACTTGTCTTTAATAGGCCCTCATCAAACTGAACTTTTGGAGACCACCCCAACTTTTCTATTTTGGTGCAATCAATCGCATAGCGCTTGTCATTGTGCGCTCTGTCCCTGACAAACTCGATATGATCCATAATCTCATCCTCCTTGTATCCAAACAGCAAAATCAGTCGTCTGGCCATTTCCAAATTGGATATTTCTGATGGCGAGCCGATATTATACGTTTCACCGACCATGCCCTTGTGGAAAATAATGTCAATGGCATTCACGACATCCGCAGCGTACAGGTATTTTCGCGAGTTGTGTCCATCGCCATGGATGTAGCATTTCTTTCCTCGAAGCAGGCTGCACACAAACTTGGATGTGATCTTTTCGGGAAACTGGTAGGGCCCGTAGACATTGTTGGATCTGGTAATCATGATGGGCAGGCCAAATGACATGTGGTAGGCCTTGACAAGACATTCGGCTGCTGCTTTGGTGGCCGAATACGGGTTGGTGGGCTGTAGGATGGTGTCTTCTGGGCAGTCGGGTCCGTTGATGATCTCGCCATACACTTCGTCCGTGCTGACATGGATGAATCTCATAATCTTTCTAATTTTAGCTGCTTCCAGTAATACATGTGTACCCATCACGTTGTTTCTATTTGACTCGTTCAGTGTTGTACATTTCAAAAAAATGCAAGTGCTCAGCCTTACTTTGTGAATTCGAAAGAGTCTCCAAAGGAATTGTCGACATGTGTCTGTGCTGCCAAATGAAAAATAACGTCAATCTTCTTTTCCTTGAGAAAGAAGGTTATGAAATCCACGCAAGTGATGTCGCCCTAAAAGCGCCAGAATGAGCCACAGTGTCCAGCAATACTATAGAATCAGATACATACCCTCACAAATGTGTAGTTGGGGAATTCCTTTACTGCCTTGAGATTATGCAGTGATCCACAGTAGTCCAGCTTGTCGATGACATAAATGTGGTATTCTGGATATAGTACAACGAGCTTTCTCACAAGAAAAGAACCGCTAATGGTGTGGAAAGCAGCGCACTCAGTATATCTATAATTGCGCTGTATATACAAAACAACTTACATGAAGCCTGCTCCGCCGGTAACCAAGATGTTCTTTGCGTCCTTCAAATCAGCAGGCAGCTCAGGCACTCTTTCGCCGATATCCACCAAGTCAAACTCGGACAGCGTCTTAACCAGCTCAGCGTGTCTCTCTAAATCTGATTGCGTGCTGTTTTTTGAGGGAGACATGTCTAGTAGTAAAAAGTATGTAACAACGAGAAACAGAAAGAAAATAAAACTTAAGCCCAAAAAGTTTCTTTTCTTTTTTTTATACAAAAATCCCATTTTCAAATGGCGTACTCTAACTGGTTATGGTATAGGGATTACTTAATCCATGGATTACATAATCAATTCACCTTGTTGCGGTGGTGGCAAAAAGGAGGCAGGAATACGTGTTGCAATTTGAGAGTAGGCGTCAACATGATGATGGCCGTTTCTGCCATGCCAAAAGAGAACCCAATTGGTGTTGGGTAACCGTAAATAGCCGTTTGATCGTTCAAAGTACCTATCAATGACAAACACAAGATTTTAAAACATGTGTTACATGTTGCTTCTTTCTTTTTTACCACTTGTTGACTCCGTTGTCCTTGCGACTTCTCCATAGCAATTCCGGGTATCGGTCGCACATGCGCTTCCACAAGATGTCTGTCAGTCCAATGCCTTGGCTGGAGGGCGCAATGGCAAATTTATCCAGGTAGGCATGCTGTGCGTGGTTGGCTGTTTCGTTGGTCATGATCACGGCTCCCTCGTAGTCGCCTGCAATGATGGCACCCGCCAAGACGTGCTCCAGTCTGCCGTAGAATGCGTCTGTATCCACCTTCTTTTGAAAACTTGCTTCCAGCAGTGCGGTGAGTCGAGGCAGATTGAGGTCGCTGACATGGGAGTAGTTGTTGATCTTGATGCCGTGACGAAGGACCGTGGTTTTGGCTTGATTGATGCGGGTATGATGCGTCACAGGCAGAGACGAGGAATACAAGGGCTTGTCTGTCACTAGGTTGGTAATCAATGCGGACGGCAGCGACGTCGTGGGCGCAATAATGGCCGAGGAAGATGTAGGCAGCTGTTCCAGACAGTCTCGCACCATGGCCAGATCCGCCAAGGTGCTGGGATAGGCTGTGTTCCAGTCAGTGTGCTGGGAGAAGGCAGCTTCAATGTCGCTGAATTCCTCTTGCACATTGACCAGACTGTGCGCAGTGCCGGGCAGGTTGTGGTTGGGGATACCGCCTTCCTTGTTGATGATGACAATCTTGGAGGGCACCAGTTTGGGATCCAGTGCCTGAGTTTGGAGTCGCTGCGTGAGTGCCACGACAGCTTGGTTTGCATTGACAGGCACCAATTGGCCATCGTGCTCGGTCAGAATAGGCACCACAATAGGGATCTGATTGTTGTTCAATGCGGACAGGATAAAGTCCAGGTTGATGTCGATGCCATTGGCGGCTGAATTGGAGGACGATCGCTCTAATGCGGAACTGTAGACAAGACGTGCTCGACCGCCTGCCTGCTCAATGGATTCCACCAGTGTCATGCTCTCGCTAAACATGCGCTTGGTCAGCTCGCTTGGTGATGATTTGTCGGTGCGCCAGCTCGGATTATCCGGCACTACAATAGACGACAATCCCAGCTTTTGAAGCTTGTACAATGTGTTGCCCACCTTTTGCCAGTCGTTCTTGTCAAAGGGACCTTCTACCTTGGTCAGTGCTAATTGATGGTAGGTGGGTGCCAGTAGTTCATTGACGTATTCCTTGGGCGACTTTACACCTGGAGCGCCCTTGATTTCGTCTAATCCAGAGAGAATGAGTGGCGGCTTTTGTTGCTTGACGTCGGGTCCAAACCGCTTTAAAAAGTGCTGCAATTCTCGTTTACTGGGTCCTGTGTCCATGAGATTGACCAAGAGTTCCTACAAAAAAGTGGTGAGCTACATGCCATGTCAGCAAAAAATAGAGGATATTATTTACTCTGACTTGTTTTTGTTCGGGCATGGTAATCTGTTTGACATCAAATGTGAGCATCGTTAAATTATGTTTTTATCAAATTGACACATTACGTTTGTCTTTGTTGCTGTGCTATAGTTTCGACATGGTGCGGCAGACCATAGTTGAACAATACAAGGTCTGGTGATTCTGCAAGTGATGTTCATGATACGGACCAAAAGCGAGAGAAAAAAAAGATAACAGATCCCTGAATTGTTGATGAGTCAAAACAATTATAAAGCAGCAGGCTTTAAAATGTGTCACGGTGAGTGATTTTGAGTATGAGGGAAAAAACTGGGGAAATAGAGTTTGGGAGCAAGGATCTCTTATTATGGGTGCATTGCCTCAAGACTTTTTATTGAGACGAGTTATTTTCCAGTACAATCACATGCAGTAACAGTTGCTTTTCTTGCTGCTAAAATCTGGGCTCTTTCTGGCCTTCGGCTGAGGCAGCGGTGTAATGCATTTATTGATCACTTCATGCTGCTGTTTGGTGATGGAATGATTGGTTTGCAGTAGCCTGGATCTTGCCCCTGCATTTCCTTGCTCTGCTGCCAACCGGTAGTATTTCTCTGCTCGACTAAAGTCTCTTGGGCTTCCAAATCCTCGCTCATAGAACCATCTATTCATGTGTGGGTGTCCTTGTTAGAGAAACATGAAATCTACCAGACATGCAGTGATTATACAAACCCTAGTAAGGCCAAGGCATCTACAAGCCCTGCTTTGGCCGCCTTTTCACACCACTGAAACGACACATCTTCATTGACGGGTGTAGCAGCCAGCCAGCCCGACACATCATTCTCCAACCGAAAAGTTTCATTGTTGTCGCCTGGACCATGATTTCCTCGATTATGAAGACGACACAGTCCCAACATGGCCTTGGCATTACCATTCAAGGCAGCTACTTCGTAATGAAAGTAGGCTCTTGCAAAGTTCATGGACTCGCCGTACAATCCGTGCTCGTAGATGGAGCCCAGCTTGGCTTGTGCCTTGTCATTGTTGAGACTTGCAGCTCGTTCATAGTATAAAATACCGGCTGCTTTTCCACCGTATGTTTCGCTTAATTCACTATAGTATAGTATGATATAACTATCAGGTAGGTGCTTCTGGCGTGACCAACTGACTTTACCTGGGCACATCGACGTGGCTTTGTTCATCGTTTGTCAGCATGAGTCCAAATGTATACAATGGTTCGGTAAACTCTTCAGAACAGAGCTTGCATGCATCGTACATGAGTTTTAGACCTTGTACCAAGCTCTGTCTGGTTCCAAGTTCACCCTTTAATGTGATCAATGCCATTTTCTACAGAGTGTATGTATGTTATATGAGTCTACTACTATACATGCTGCTATTATAAACGTCAATTTCAACTCTCATATACTCACATAAATGGCATTCACATAACCTTGTTCTGCTGATGCTTTATAATATCTCAATACGCGACTGGGCTCTACCTTATCTTGTTGTTGCAGGTACTCTGCCAGTGCAAACAGCGATTCAGGTATATCTGCTTTGGCAGCGATTTGATGCAACTGTATTGATTTAGCCTTGTTCTGTTTGAACTCGTACATTTCCTTGTCCATCCAATGTGCTTGCATATAGCATGCTTCAGCAACATTGAGCTTAGCCAGTCGTTTAATCCATTTGACACCTTCGTCTTCCAATGCTTTTCTCTTTTGAATGCGTGCTTGATCTGCTGCAGCACTTTGCTGCGATGCTTTTGTGTTGCCATGTTGCTGTTGTTGTTTGATCAACAGTGCCGTTGCCATGGCAACAGGTCGATCTCCATAGGTTGTAGATGAACGAAAGGATGTCACGGCATCAAAAGAAGAAGCCCGGTTCTTGTTGCTTGAATGAACGCTATTGTTGCAAGAGGCGGCATTCATGGTTGCTGCTTCTTCTGTTGTGCTATTATTACTACCAGCACAGGGTACGACGACAAAAGGGTCTGGTCTCTGCACTTTTTTCGTGGTTGTACCAAGGCCCCACATGCTACCCACCACAAGAGCAGCACCGGTAGTACTATTAGATGCGTTTGAATAGAATGCATTGGCCGTTTCAAGCAAGTACTTTGCAAACATGAGCTGTACCGTAGTATCGTGGGTTTTTTCTGCCATGTCTCTGTAGAGCTTGATGGCATTGGGATCGTTTGTCAGGTGGTAGGATACCTTGGCGTATTTAGAGGTGTTGTTGGTTGCGAATTCAGTGGCTAATTGAGTTGATGTCTTGGGTGAGATGGGTTCTGAATAGCAGGTATCATGTATGGAAGGAGCTTGTTGCTGTTGTTGATGAAAAGGTGGCACCATCATCTGCTGATCAGTGGCACTTGCTGCTGCTGCTGCTGACTATGTATACACAACAGTTTCAAAGCTTAATTGACGCATCCATTACTTTTTATATATATACCATTACCTTATTTTGATAGCTTGCTTGTGTCTCGTGCATGCTGACTGCAAGTGTTTTAGACTCACGATGTGGCAACATGGTGTAGGAGGCTCCATTTACTACATTGATGTGCAGTGGCACAGCAGCAGGCACATGTTTGGTTACTATTGTTTGTTGCTCAAGATGATAGGGATCAGTGACACTTGTAGCTTCACCCCCCGTTGCGGTAGTAGTAGTAGTAGCAGGCGTTGTCTTGTCAGTGTCTGGAACATCCGTGTCAGGATTGGTGATTCTTAATGTCAATCCTTGTTGAGGCAGTAGCATGGTTCGACGTCCTCCTTCTTCATCTGATGAATCAGAATCATAGCCAGCAGCGCTCTTTTCTCTTTTAAAGTGGGGTTTACTGATGGTGGTGGTGGTGGCATGGATTGTGGGTGGCGTAATAGGCAATGACGAGGAGCCAGCAGTAGTGGCTGTTGTGTTGGAACTGGAGCTCTTGTTGTACATTGGAAAGTAAGATGCTGCCATGACAGCAGGTCTCTTGTTGACAGTGTGAGGCGGTGGTGGTGTTGTTGCAGTGCGATGGACTACAGCAAAGTTGGACATGTTTACCAGTAAATTCTTGGAATAGACAAATGAAAAGGAAACAAGAAGAAAGAAGAGAAAAGAGTCTAGATATAGATATTTATATATATATACACACAATACATAGTATAGGCTCCATGTTGCTGATGCTGTGGGCCAAGTTTATTTATATGTTTACTAACAAAACAAGTCAGTTCCGGGCATCAACAACACTGTTGCCTTGATTCCTATTAAGCAGTAGTAGATGGTAAATTTGCCAATAGTCTGCTAATCAGCTTGTCTGCTTTGCAAGCCATGACAATGTCTTCTTCAATCAAGTTTAGGGACAATCGCATACAAATGTCCATGCGTCCGCTTTCCATGATCAGTGCTCTTGTTTGGCCCAGCGATTCACAGACACGCATCAGATCACTGGTGTTGGGTGGCTCTATATTATGCCATTTGCAGGTCTGGATATGGTAGTGTGCTACATCGCCAAACTCTATTTCGGCCAGACCTATCGCACGCGAACGCTGCATACACGCCACCAAGAAGATCTTTTGATGCAGTGAGCAGGAGCGAATAAAGGCGACAGAGGGCGACGAAAACATTTCCTTGACGGCTTCATCCACCACAGCAATGGTAACATGTTTGTTGCTGTTGTTGTTGTTGTTGGGTTCACTGAGACGCTGCTCCACAATCTCCACGGCTCGTCTGCAAATGTCCAGCGCACGACGCGCATCACCACTGACGGCACTCACTTTACGCGCTGCAAATTCCACGGCTTCTTTGGCAAACGCGTCAATGCCCTCCAGTCGCGACTGCACAATCTTGAAGAGTTGATCGTACTTGTAAGGCTGGAAGTTGATACGTGTTAGACCCATACGACTGGCAATCTTGTTGCTCATGATGCGTTCTGGCAAATCCATGGTATTGGCGACGGCAACTACAATGAGCTTGGAAAGAGGTCGACTTGGCCAGTCGAAAAAGTTGTACATGACGGTTTGTTTCTTGGTGACCAACAGATCCAGTTCATCCATCAAGACCACACTGTAGAGCGCAGGATGAGTATCCTCCCTTTTTTATCTAGCGCCACACTTCTTACTTACGTTGTTCGCTGATCGTTGCTCTGCTTTGAGAATTTAGCTTCCAGCATTTGCAAGGCGTGTGCTGAAGTGTATCGTTTTCGCTTGCCATCGGGACTCAGGTTAGAGGATCGTTCAATGCACTCCCACAGGATACTGTAAGCTTGATTTGGATCTGTCAGTTTCATGCCGTTGATCTCCACAAAGTCAAAGTCTGCAATTTCCTTTTGCTCTGCTTGATGTTGCAAGTAGCGAATTACTTCCAATACAGTAGCTGTCTTTCCTGTACCAGGCACGCCGGATATATACACACAGGTGCCCGTGGCTTCTTGGATAGCGCTCTCTATATAACCCATAATGTTGACAAATTCGTCCTCTCGACATGGCAAAGAATCAGGCACCGCAGACACATGCAATCGCTCTCTGGCCAATGCGTAAGGTGAGAGATTGCTGTTGTCTCGCTTTGCTTGCACTTGCCGTAAAGGCAGTACGGGCATGACTTGGTTGACTCGATGGATGGTGCGATTGCCTGATGTGGTGGATGGCTTTTGTCGCTTCTTGGGTGGAGCTGCTTTGCTGGATCCGGATGCTTTTGGTCTACCTCTGCTTGATGTCCCTTTATTACCAAATCTACTGCTACTACTGCGTGCTTTCCTTGCTGGTTTGATCTCTTCTTGGTCTAATGGTTCTTCAACGTCTTCTTCTTCGGGTGCTGCTGCAGTATCATCATAGTCAGATTCTTCAGATTCAGGTTCGGATTCTGCTACTCGTTTTCTAGATTTCGGTGTAGCGCGCGAACGTGGTGGAGGAGAAGGACTCGTATTGTATCTTGCATTATACGCCTTGTCTTTGGCTGCTCTTCTAGGTCGTTCCTTGATGACTACTACAGTCTTCATTTGCTTTCAATCAATGTTTTATGTGTGAAGCAGGTTTGAAGGGACAGAATTGTGCCAAAGGAGACGAGGAAAAAAAAAGACGGTACCAAAGCACTGTCCCAAAAAAATGGATTGCAAATGCAGTGTATCACGTCATGGAGATTGCTCGTAATGTATATGCGTTCTTCATTCTCTTTACAATATACAACCGTATAAAATGACTGATGCAGGAGATTGGTGTTTGATTGAAAGCGATCCTGGTGAGATTTGTATAATGACATAATAATAAAGAGAGCTTCCAACTCATGATAAGTAGGTGTATTCACTGAATTGATCTCCAATATGGGATGCAAAGGTGTCCAAGTAGAGGAAATTTGGAGTTTGGATCCTGAATTCACAGCAGATTTAGGGTAGGCTGCCAGCCCCATCCGCCTCACGGTTACCATGTATACTGACGTAGATTCTGTACCAGACAAGTCTATGGGCTCATTTTCCTGTTTAAATGGCAAAGCCAAAAGAGCTACGCACCTCCAGCTGACGAAAACGCTGATCATGTCTTCTTTGCAAACCAAGTTATCAACAATGCATGTGCAACGCAAGCCATTCTATCCATTTTACTCAACAGAGATGACCTTGATCTCGGCGAGGAACTGCGAAATTTCAAGGAATTTACAGCTGATTTCCCACCTGATGTAAATACGCAACACGGATAATGTGGGGGGGGGCATCGTTTTCAAATTGCTGATATATTGTATATTTAGATGAAGGGCTTGGCCATCTCCAACAGTGAATTGATTCGTTCGGTGCACAACAGTTTTGCTCGATCAGATCCTTTTGTCAATGAAATGGTGGATCCCAATGCCGGCAAAGACCAAGACGTCTATCATTTCATTGCGTTTACGCCTATCCATGGCGCGCTTTACGAGTTGGATGGCTTGAGTCGAGGTCCTGTGAATTTGGGTCCTTGTGATGACGCTAATTGGGTTCAAAAGGCCAACGAGGCCATCAAGAAACGCATGGAGAGTTACGGTTCAGCTGCATTGCATTTCAGTTTGATGGCTTTGATCAGAGATAAAGTAGAGCAAATGGAGGAAATGATTGAAGAGACAGACGGTATCTTGTTGTCGTTGTCTGAGGACGATGTGGAGGCAAGAAATAGAGCAAATCAAGATCGCATGATGTATGAACAGGTGTTACAGCAAGAGCAAGAAAAGAGAAAGAAGTGGCATGTAAGTCTTGTAGCGAATCGAGTGCTTATGATCAGGTGTATTGAATGGAATTGTAGAGAGAAAACGTATTGAGAAAGCACAACTTTATACCAATCATTTACAATTTGCTGAGAAACCTTGCTGAAAAAGATCAATTAGAACCATTAGTTGCTCAAGCAAAAGAAAAGGCTAAAAACAGAGCTACTCAATAAAGAAGACCTTGAAATGACGTTTTTTTAAAAGCAAATTACATGGATGCATAGTTCGAATCATCGTCTATGTGGCAGTATGTGCTATTGTTGGTCAACACTGGCATCGAGGACACGCAAACGTAGGGTAGATCAAAAAGCCCAACATGCAGTTTGACATTTCGGGAATTCAATTTGGCCCTGATCACGGATGGATCAGAAATGTTCAAAATGGATCTCTTTTGACTTACATCGACGATTTCTCACCAAATTCATAAGCTACCTCTTATGGGCTATTAAGAGAATCTAGGGCCATTTTTTCTTGCGGATCGAATGGTGGTACCTACTCTTTAGTTACACTGCTAAAATGTCGCGTCGGGGACGAAAATTCAAAAATCGGGTTTGTGGGAAAAAGTCAGTTTTTCTACTAAGCGACATGCTAAATAAACCTTCTAGAATGAAAAAGGGCAACTTTTCGAGTGTTTTGAGCTTAGAAACACCATATAAAAAAATCTCATTTTCAGGGGTAAATTTCGCGTTTTGTTCAAATCGCAATTTTTGCATGAGGGGTACCTCATGGAAAAGTCGATGATTCTGATGATCTAGAAAAAGTCTAGAAAAGTGGTCAGGATGAATTTATTGAACCCGGCGATGCGTTTGGTGCATGTCTGAAGGTTTGGTTTGGCCAACATATCACGAAATGCGCCCTTTAAAGAACCAGTTTTACCATAATTTGGTGAAACATGACACATTTCATGATACGTCAGTAGTGTAATTGTTATACTTTGTTCTCTAAAGCCTTTTACAAGCACATACATTGTATCCTAGACTATCTGATATTTACAAACCTACGGCAACTGTAGCCCATTGAAGCTGAATTTCACTGGATTGAGTGTCTAAATGTTGGACCTGGAAGCTCGGTCGGTGCCACTCTGAACAATGAAATATAACCAAACTTCTTGGTGTTTCATCATGACATAAATAGAAACGGCCCTGAAGACCATAAAACAAACAATTCCGAGTTTCCGTACCGCGCCATGCTGTTGATTGACTCAACATGGCATGTACATTGGTTGTAGGTCTGCAGTATGCTAACTGCTGCTATAGTATATATACGCAGAGCATGGCTCGTTGCGTCAATGTGATCCTCTTTTACGACGGATTCTTTTTCGTCATGAATCGATCTTTTATTGCATATTTTACTACGGATTCTTTTTTTCTACTAGTGAATGACCAGATCAAATCATGCACATGAAAGCTTATTTTATAATAGCAAGTATTTATATATGCAAGCGACAAAGCTATTTTGTGGTACTACAGTAATACAAACATGTCGTCTGATCTATGATGAGAGGGCCGCTTTGACCAAATGTTTCGTGAGATTAGCAACTGCCATTGGTTCAATCCTTTCAAGTCTATTTGTTACACTTTTAATGTTGTGATGGCCTGTTGAACAAGAAAATCAGGTTCCTGATTTGAATATGATCCAAAGCGCCTATCAGTACATGTCATGACCTTTTTTCAAGTTTCTGTAGTCAATGGTATTAGCAGCTATTTGAAACAAATCCCTGAAAAGTGCCACCATTCCTGCTGCTGTACAAATAAAAAGTAAAAACAAGTATAGGTTTGCATTTGTTTGTTTGTTGTCTCGGTACGTATTATATTAGTTTTTATTTGTATCAATTGAATTTGACAAGGTGGTTCGTGTCTGTTTTGATTTTGCTGCGGGTCTACTAAGCGAGAGAGATGATGCTCACACATGGTTTTTATATCATTTTGGACAAAACAAGACAAGGTTGAATATATAAATGTTGATTGTAAATATAGGATGTAAATGATGTTTTTATTGTCGAAAAAAAAAAAGATGTACTAAAAAAAAAAAAAGGATGAATGATCTATGGAAATGAGCAAGTCAATGATGATCATTGTTTGTTGTGGTATGGTTAATAATGAAGTATATATATATAAAATTGTGGCAAAGTAATGATAATGTTCTAATTACATGGCATGTTACTAAAGAAGAACTGCAAGCGATTATCGTTCAAAAACTCCTTTGCGAGGTGTTCTTGGATTCCAGAAGGTAACCACCACAATCTTTTTGCTCTCTTCTTTTTTTTCCTCCTTCTTTTTCTTCTTTTTATCTGCTGGTTTCTTGGGCTTCTTCTTGTCATCCGGTTTCTTGCCGTCAGGTTTTTTGCCATCATCAGGCTTCTTGTGCTGGCAATAGCATGGAGGAGCTACTGGATTGGCGTAATTGCAGAAGCCACCACAGGTATTGACGTTATAGAAGATCATCTGTTGGGGCATTTGGAATTGGTAACAGGGCAATGTGTAGTAGATTTGTACTGGGGGTTCTTCAGCGACAGGAGGGGCCGGAGGTGGATTATGCTTTGATTTCTTGGACTATAAAGAATGACAAAAACAAATGAGAGAACTGTTCAATGTGCCTGATTTCATGCACAATTACTTACCTTGATTAACGAGATACCGAATGGATCTAGCCAGATGTTACTTATGTGTGTATGTAAAAAAGAGAAAAGAAAACGATAAAATCAATGGTTATTTATACTTTTTTTTTGTCATCATCATCCTTGTGTGAGATACGAAATATTCACTATGTGTGTGTGTCAGTACAATGTACATTCAATGCGAAAAAGGGCAATTGCTAAGTAGCCATTGTGTATCATGACGAAAGATTGTGGCACCCCAATTCGTTTTCAAGTTCCTTTATTGGGCTTGTCAATCTTCTTTTTTACAGTACAAACATATCAGTTGATTCTAGTTGAAATAAGTAATAGTGTGATACACGAACTCGGCGTCGTACATCGCCCGGAGATATATAGTATAGTCCATTTGGTTCCATTTGAAATCAATGTGCAAGATTAAGCTTTATTAGATTGTAATTAGTGAATGAAGGATATGAATGAAGAAAAGAAAGTAGGGGGGAGGGGTCAAAATTGGATTAAGCAAGAGACTTAGCGAAGCGAGGCATTGCATTTTACAAGATAATACAATTCTTCTTCTTAAGGAAAGATGGCTTATTGCGGTGCTCGGGTGACTTGATGGTCTTCTTTGGAACATCTGGAGCCTTGGCAGAGGAGGGCATAGTTGGTTGAGTAGATGCGCCAACTGCTGCTTCAGGACGCTTTACTTTTTGGGAGGGATGAATGATGCCATATACGTCGACTGAAGGGGCTTGTACTGCTGATTGGATGCAATATTGAACATTTTCGCTCAATTTAGACACCTCTGATGTAGTTGATGTGGTTGCATTGGTTGCTGTTTGAGGGGTTGGTGGTAATGGAGCTGATTTGTTGTTGATCTTGCTATCCGTAGCTGTAGTTGCAGTAGTAGTGGTGGTGTTGTTGTTACCAGACTTGTGGCTTCCGGCTACAGCAGCGGTTGCTCCGGCAACAGCAGCCCCCACTCCAGCAGCGGCCTTTTTGAGTGGGTTCTTGGTTGAATCAGACGTGTCCTTGTTAGTGGTGATGGCAGCTGGAGCATTGTTGGGCGTACCAACCGCAGCCTTGGGGTTCACAGTGGCATCTGTGTTGACAGAAGCTGGTACTTGAGCTTGCTTGTTGTTGATAGTAGTAGCATTGGGAGGCAGTTTGGCCTTTTCCTTGTAATCACCAGCTGCAACATTGCTCTTGATTTTATCAACAATGCTATACAAATCAATCGATTTCGAAGCAATCACTGATTTAATTGCATATTGAACATTGTCAGACAAAGGAAGAGGTTCAGGAAGTGCTGCTGCAGATCCACCAGAATGGCTTGCAGAATCGGTAGAAGCACCGACAGCAGCAGCAGCAATGGCAGCACCAGCAGCAGTAGCACCAGCAGCTCCTGGACCAACAGGGCCTGCAGCAGGAATGTTTTTATCATGAATGGAGCCTTCAAGGGGGTTTGGTGTGGATGCATTATTAGAAGCAGCGGTGCCAGTGCTTTCAATAGGCTTGGCAGGCAATGACGTGGCAAGAGCAGATCCTTCACCGGTCAATGTAGATGTGTCGGCAGGCGTTGTTTGTGCTTCTGTAATGATAGCAGGGCCGGATTTGTTGCTCGTGGCAGCAGAATCTTCAATTGGCTTGGCAGGCAGTGATGTAGCAAGGGCAGATCCTTCGCCGGTCAATGTAGATGTATTTGCGGGAGTGGTTTGCGTCTCTGTGATGATGGCAGGGCTATCATTGCTAGTAGTAGCAGTAGTACCAGTATTACTAGCAGCAGATGTATCAATTGGCTTGGCAGGCAACGAAGTCGCAAGAGCAGATCCTTCGCCAGTCAAGGTAGACGTATTAGCAGGCGTTGTCTGTGTTTCTGTGATGATGGCAGGAGCAGCACCGTTATTGTCAGTAGTAGCCATTGAATTGTCAATTGACTTGGCTGGCAATGATGTAGCCAAAGCAGATCCTTCACCAGTCAATGTAGATGTATTCGCAGGAGTGGTTTGAGTCTCTGTGATGATGGCAGGAGCGGTCGTCTCTGCAATGGGAGCTACAGGATCGATATTTTCCTTATCTGTCAAATTAGGAGTGCTTATTTCAGATGCAGTATTTGAAGAGTCGGTAGCGTTTTGCTTCTTTGCCTTCTTCTTTGCCTTCTTCTTTCTGTTCTTTGCTGTGTTGGGATTAATTGCCGAATTGATGTTGTTGGTGAGATCAGACATGATGGTGATTAAATGAATGAATCAGAAAAGAAAGAGAGAGGGAAAAAATGAGAAATATGTCAAATGCTAGCATGAAATATGCCATCTGTCCACATTCCTCATTGGACTAGTTTTTTTTTATTTCACATCATATGAAGATAATTGTCTGAAATGCAACCAGTTAAACCTTTTTGCGCTTGATGAAACCACCAGAGAGCATATTGATAGCAGGTCTTTTATCCGCGCTAGTATTATTTGCAAGGATATTTGTTCCAGTAGCTGCTTTGCTTTCCACGTTGATTGGCTGCAAGCCTGGGAACATGTCTTTAATGCACTGCATTGTTGATTTGGCTGATTCTATACTGGCCTCATCACTGTGGAAATCAAGTGACATGAATTTGTTCCAAAACACGGTAAAGTCTCTATTCTTGACGGTAGTGGCAGTGCTGTCTACTATGTCTGCGCTGAGCAATTCATCCACGAGCCTCACTTCAAAGAAGCCTGTAATTTTTCCTGATCCACATTCTTCTCCAAACGACAAAATACTCCAAAAATCCTGCACTGTCATATCTTGCTCTTTGGTGCTTTTCAGTAGGCGTGATTTGGCATCATCGTCGAACCGAGGAATCACTTGCTCTGCAATGGCGTCTGAGGCATATGATGTGCCATAAGTCCATTTCACATTCTCAGATGGCGTCCATCCTCTCTTTTTAGCTCCAATTTCAATCAATGCACTGTTGCTATCGTCGATGCCCGGCACAGACCACCATCCTTCACATTGCACAGAGAGTTTGTTGAAAACTGATAGCCACCACGATACTAATTGACGGTCATCCAGCACTGACTTCGCCTTGTTTTCTGCTGATTTGGCAAAGAGATACTGTGGTTGCGCTCTGGCAAAGACAAAGATGCTGCTAGATTTCGGTAGACTCGAAATATAGGATTGCACTACACGTGCAGTCAAGCCTTGATACTTTTTCCAACTGGAGGTAGTGTCGACTTTGGATATATATATCACGCGTTTATCACTGGACTCAGGCAAAGAAAGCACGTACTCGTAGGTCTCTAAGCCGGTTAGAAAGCCTTCGTTTGCTGTTGATACCAGGATGAGACGGTGCTGACAGTAGGTGTCTCCCTTGTGAGTCTTTATCAGTGGCGAGGCACATTTAAATACACTGGATTTGATGTCGTGGATCTGGAATGTGGCTCCTCCTCCAATTGTTTCTAGGCTTTTCTTGAGGCTTGATTCAAATGACATGGTGGACCTTGGAATGAATGAGAAGAAAAATATAAAGAAAAACTTTTTCAACAGTGCACGATTTGCCATCGTTTCACGAAACATGACGCTTATTAAAAACCAACAAAGAAGAAGGTTTGAATGATAGAGTCAGGCACCGCTCTCAGACCATTATGCTCGATTAGTAAAAGCTCTGCCTCTTTGTAATACTCCATCTCAATTGATCACTTGATGAGCAACCTGATACAGTCATACGTGTGGGGTTGGTCAATTTATCGTCAATTGATGTGTGTATGAATGTAAAAATAGAACTGTACAAGTGTACAACATCTTCTTTTTTTCTATGTAAAGTGATGAATTAACCACATTTGTATCACTTTTTTTGTATTTCAACGGCGTCTGCGACTTTAGTAACAAAACAGTGTTCAACTTGTGCTAGTGTACAACAAAGCATGCTAGAATCTAGCGGTTTTAAATGCAGTGCTTTGCAACATCCCCTCTATCGATCTGTTACTACTAAATAGTCGTACTAACAGCCTTCTTTATGGATTTTGTCAAGATCAGTGCTCAAAATTGGATTATTGCGAAAACCATCCATCCATCAGCAAAAGATCATCCAATCTAAAACTCAACTGCCCCATCATGTTTCCCACAAAATTTAGCATAGGTACGTGCCAATTTCAATACTCTAACAGCAGTTTTTTGCAAATGGATCTCGCATGATGACCTAGTCCTGCATACCGAAAATGCCTGCATACAAGCATTATATAGTGTCGAGCACAAAAATACAGTACGCAGCTTTGAATGAAGTGTTTTCCAACACCCCACCTGTCAATCCGTTAACACTAGACACTTGTAATTATTAGCCTTCCTCATGAATCTTGTCTAGAAGACCAGTGCTCAGAATTGGACTATCTTGAAAATCGTCCATCCATCAACGGCAACGCATCCAGATGACTAAAGTCTGATTACACAATCGTGTTCTTCGCAGAATTTGGTATAGGTATTATATGCTTATCTCATAAGCCAAATGATTGACATTTAAAGACTCTGATTGACTTGATACCACCAATATAATGCAAATTTGTGCTTTTGGATGCTATGAACAAGCGTAGATTTATTCCAAAACTGTTTTTTCTAGGATAGTAAATGTACTTGATCATGTCTGATACTTATGGTGGCATCGTGTGTAAATACCGTAAGCCGTTTGTACCATGGATTTTGAATGTTTAATTTTGCTTTTTTTATTTTTAGTTTCAATGCTTTATTTCTCTAAGCTGTCTCCAAACTTGAGCGAATAAAATCGCTCAAAAAGCTAGTTTAAACGCCGCGGAGTTTGAAAATTTTTACGAGGGTTTCCCTCTGTTTTGACGTTAGGCGGAGTTTTAAGTATTGCCAAATACAGTAATTTAGCAATTCAATCATCAAAATCCCCTAAAAACACCAGAATATGCCTTACTACACACCCCAGCTTATAATGCAAACGCTTGAGACTCTTAATTAGCACCAAGTAAGTGATACCAATCAAGTGAGGGCAGCCTATCTACCCCCTAGCCTCTGAATCAAATCCAGTTGTGCTTCAATGATAGGCTTATCCACACAACGAAAAGAGAGGGTTATGGCTCATCAAAGAACCATAAAAAGTGGGAAAAGTAACAAAAGGGCATCACTAGAATGTGATGAAGAACAAAAACATCGCAATACAGTTACATACAAAAAGATAACATGCAATGTGTATCATCAAAATGACGAGTACGAGAAAAAAAAAAGTAGTAGAAAAAAGTATCGTGGTTGCCTCATACGAAGCAAGAACACCACCAATACCACCCGTATTACAGAAAAAGTAATTCTTGAAGACCAAAAGAATACAAGGCTACTCCAAAACAATAGAGCAGCACTGCCACCAGCGATACAATGCATCAAAAGATACACCATAGCACCGACAGCAATACAATGCATCAAAAGATGCACCATAGCACTGTCAGCGATACAATGCATCAAAAGATACACCATAGCACTGCCAGTGGTACAATGCATCAAAGATAATACACCATAGCACTATGATACAGCAACAGAACAATAGTTGCGTGCAGAAAAGGGGGAAAGAATAAATCGCAATAGAGCAAACTAAAGAAGAATGCACAGTATTACGAGAAAAAAGAAAGCAGTAAACGGTTGAATGAATGTAATTCATAGCAACCAAAGAAGGGGAATATACAAACCAAATACAAACCAAACACAATCAATATAATATTGCAACGAACTGGCCTGAAATAAACTGCGTAATTAGTATTACTGTATATTGTACCACGAAAAATGGCTTTTATCGGCTGATACCTACTGTAACAAACTTGAAAGGTGTCGTCTTGGGTACTGGTGGTTGCAAAGACATGCTTCTTTTGGCAAAAGTGGTGTTGTATTCAATCAATAGTAATAAAAAAGATATGGTTTAATAGAAAAAGTGCAGTGCAAAAACAGTGCGAGAAAAAAAATTAAAAAAATAAAAACGCGTTGCTAAGGGTGACTGCAGTCAATAGGCTGCCGCAGCACAGAGCACGCGGAATTTGAATGACGTGTACAATAAACATTTTGCACTGTGGTGACTGTACCCAAATGATTTTTTTGCGATGATTTTTTTGAATCAAAATCGATATAATTTGACATTTGAAAACATTTTTGTTAAAATTAGCTATATAAAGTGTGCTCTGCGTATACTACTTTCTAATAAACTTAAGGGGAGAATTTGAAGGCGCATTCAATGGTGTTAATTTTAAAATACTTTAGAATGAAAAGATAAAGAATTTTGGGAAAAAATAAAAACCGGTTTTCTCAGGAAAAGTCAAGATTTAGCATAGGCTATGTTCAAAATAGCAGTTGCACAAGTTACCCTACATCTGTGCGGTTATTTTGATTTAATATATGTCATAGTAAAAAGTGTCGTTTTCGCCTCCAAAATTGCGATCGTTTGATTTTTAACAAAAACCATGAGGGGTACCTCATGAAAAATCGTGAATTTTCAACGATTTGGATCGATCCAAAAAAATCTAAAATAAAGATTTAGGATGTAAATTGTGATCGAAAGCAAATATTTGGTACCATTCCGAGCATCTCGAACGGTTTATAATACGAGTTATTTAGGGTTGAATTTCAAAAATTTGGCTAGGAAAAGTGCCTTTTGTGCCCTGTAGGTCTACAGCAACCGATACTGCATGCAATGAAGTAGCACCTATTCTAACCCCCAAAGTAAATCCTAAATCAGAACCCAGATGGATCATGGTAGATCCATCCAGGGACCAAACATAAATAAAGCACAAGTAAACAATAGCAAGTGTCTGTGGAAGCTTGGACTCCTGATCAAAGTACAATCTCTCACAACTATGTCACATGTTAGAGTTGAATAGTGTAAATATGTTAATAAATGAACATTGTTCAAATATGCATAAAGGAGGCAATTGTCCAAAACAATTGCAATAACTCCAAATATGGCATATAGGGCAACTGCCCAAAGCAGTTATAATAATTCTAGATATAAACATTCTTGTTTATGCCCTAACAATAAGCTCAGACAAAACCAGGATTCTGAGGGATCACAATCCTGACCAAGACAATAGTATCGACCTCAAACACCAACATCTCGAAATCTCAACTACATTCCAAAACGTGAGTGAATGTCATCAACAGGAGACATTCTTGAAATAAGCTGTAAAATAAGCATTCTCACTGTAGTGAAGCTAATTTTACAATTGATATAAATACATGCTCTCTTAAAGACCATGGATCCTTTCTTCAGATTTCTTTGAATCAATAAACCCGTGGAAAGACTATAATTGTAATTCTCTCTGGTTTTTATTCTTTTTTCTGTCAAAGTCAACCCGATTTTATTCCACTGCAGACCTCAAATAGTCGGTATTTATTGGGATTACATACTAAAAGGCATTTTAAGAAAATTTGTGTAACACTACTACTGGTACATGATTTCCTTTGAAACGCATCCAGAATTCTGAAACCCCAAGTTGTCATATCTGGGTGCAGCTTCTAATAGCCAAAATCAAATGTAGTGCCATCTTCTGTTATGCATTTGAGCAGCTCTCTGTAAATTAAATAGAGATGTAAATAGCTAAGCAATTTTTTTGTTTATTTTACGACTGTCCTTATTTGTGCTTACGGATCTCTTATCAAATAAAGTCCAAAAATGTAGTGTCAGGTACACACAGACGTTGTGTATAATAACCTTTTAGTTAGTCAAAATATTAATCAATTTTCAAAAGAATATGAATCATCTTTTATCTCAGTTATATTTGTAGTCTATACTTTTCTCTAAACCTACTATGTAATCATATCTCTAAACACGACATTAGCAAAAAACAAGTTGGCCACAAAACAAAAGTTGTTATTCAATGCTGCTAACGTCTCACACTAATACCCACGAAAGCAAAAAACTGTCGACCATGAGGGCTCGAACCTAGGACCTTTCAACTTACAATTCTACGCTTTATTTTCTACATCATATACCCGATTATATTTTTTCTGAAAACTACTTATTTATAAAGACGTGATTACGCGCACATTGCATTTGATCGCACACGGGGCTGTACAGCACCGGGTTCAGCGAAATTTGGACCTTCGCTGCGCTACGGTAAATTTAGCCTCACCACGGCGATGTACAGCCCCGCGTGCGATCAAATGCAATGTGCGGGGAAGAGTGGAACAAGTTTTGGAAAAATTGAAAATTATCCAGCATTTCGAACCAAAACTTTGCATTGGAAATCGTTTAGTTTCTGGATATAGCATTTAGCTCCTAGTAATCGTGGAACTCTAAAAGTAAAGCATTACTTGGGCGGAACAAAAAAAAAAAATTAGCTTTCATGACATACTACCCGTAATCCAAAGGATCAATTAGCAGCGAAAAGATGAAACCAAGAAATGGGGGAGCTCACCTTCTTTAAGCAATCATACATCCGAACAAATACTTTCGCATTGACACAATCGTCGTATTACCTACAGTAACTGTTTTTCGCCTCAAAATAGAGTGGACTTGAACAGAATTGAAATAATGGGCTTTGCATGGTTTTACCTCTGAAAAGTATGCTGTAAGGCTCATCTATTGGCAAGTTCAATTCTTATGCATTATTTCACTCGTTATTTATAAATATAAAAGTTCAAATTTCATTTTGTACATCATGGGTCGATGAGATGAAAATTACAAAATGCTCTGATACTTGAATATGTTGTAAAGGAATGGTAATGGACCAACTTTTAAGTTGGAACATGGTATTGGAAAGGCCTTGTTTCTAACCTATTCGACAAGCAAAGTCTCATTTTTAAGCGGGGGAAAATGCGTACCTTAAATTGGGGAAACAAGATGGAGCGGAAGAAAGTAAGCTACAGCTCTCAAACCTCGACAGGTGGTGCATTAACATGTCAGGTATCCATGGATACCTTGAAAACTGCAAGTTGATATGACATTTTGCCACCACTCTACTCTCCAAAATGCCCTATAAAATTCATAAGGTCTGGAATATAACTAGGCGGTATTTGAAAATTTGGTATTTACAATTGATCGTCAATCGATTCTGAAATCCATGAACCTCAAAATTGGATGATAGTTGATAGTAAACACCCCTTGAGTCTTATATGGTTTCTGTACAGAATTAA
The DNA here is from genome assembly GCA_010203745.1 of Mucor lusitanicus. Lineage (NCBI taxonomy): Eukaryota > Fungi > Mucoromycota > Mucoromycetes > Mucorales > Mucoraceae > Mucor > Mucor lusitanicus. Next base: position 3,153,186 of record JAAECE010000005.1, on the reverse strand, counting down.
AAGGAAAATTCAATGATATCCATATCAAGTGTCTTGGTTTCCATTATTCAGGTGATTTTTGATGGTGTTGTTTTGAAGGTTTTTCAGGAATTAACAAGTTTCTGTCATATAGACTATACTTTTAATTGCATTGGGCATGTAGAGCAAATAATTACCTTTCGAATGGTACCTGGCTTAAAGCTCTAGCATAACTCTAGCATGAGAAATCAAAAATTTTGTCGTGTTTTGAAAATACCACACAAATTTTTCCCTTGCAATGACAGGCAGATTTTGGTCCAAAATGGATGATTTTCCCTGAACCCCTTTTTGGCAATATCTTCACCAAAAATCATCAGATTGACATGAAACAAAAACGATTCAACAGCTGCATATTAGATCTACCATGATATGGCAGTCTAAAGTACCAGATGTGCATTCCCTCCATAAATCCACTCAAAATGTCAAATTTCGTGTCCCTCAAGCAGGAGGTTTGTGACAAAGGTCAAAACTTTTATATGACACCTATACCATTCGATAGAGAATTGAATGGCAAACAATAGTTAAGCTCTACGCTACTTGCATTCACTTAGTAAAATTCCAGTGTAGAGCCCTTCAAAAATCACGCATGTGCACCTTTTTTGATCATTACTCGTGCAAATCATCCATTACGACCCTAGAGTAAACACGTCCTAGTCAAAAACGTGCACCCCTATCGATGGAGCTATATAAAATTCTGGCGTTTCTATGAAATCCAAAGATTTCTACTAGTAGTAAAGTTGCTTGATCAGATCTTTTAATTTCAGAAATCATCTATAGTATAGGTACCGTAGGATGTAAAAGTTGTTGCTTCACAAATAAGATAACTTTGATGCTAGGCTGAACGGTAGCAATTTCTTGTCAGCACCCTTATATCTTTATCATCTTTAAGCTGCTGAGACTCTGGAGTTGACGATGATATACACGCACTTTTGTTTATTTTGTTCAATAACATTATCTGTTCTGCTTGGTATGTAGTTACTATCAGCTGAGAATAGTGCCATTTAGTGGATGTCTTCCAAATGTGTCCTTAAGTGTGTGCGCAGAGCCAAGGTAGTGCAAGCAAGACAAGCTGTATGCTGTAGTGTTAATTGAATGAAAGGCCTTATACACCAACATTTCTCAATCTTATAGGCAAGTACATATCTAAAAATTAGCATACTATCTATGATAGCATTACTACAATCAAACGGCGCTCCCAGTTGATAGTTGAAGACAACAGATCAACATGTCAATTAGATACGAGTTGTACAACATTTCTTCTTCGGAGATGGTTTAGCAGTAACCTGGAATTGAAGTGCCAGCATCACAAAAAAGGTACTGCCTTTTCAAATGTAACTAAACTTTCTTGTCCATTACCTTTTACCACAGTTCTACCCAAAAGACAAATGAGCAAAGTTACTATTATTATCGATTCAGACGACGACGACGATGTTGTAGAGATACTGGAGTGCGCCCCATCTATCAAACCTTCATCGCCTATGACGAAGGCTAGCACAAGCGCTGTATTGCCGCAAAGCAACAAGCGACGTGGACCAGATAGACCTACACCATCTGTAAAAGCATCAAATGTCACTAATACGAACGCTGCATCCAAGCCTATACCCAAACCTCAAGCGATGTCTTCCTCGAAAGCGCCGCTCTCAAAAGCATCTTCCTCAAAAGCGTCTACCTCCTCTGCTTCCTCATCTCCAAAATCAAAAGTCTTGCCTAAATCAACGCCAGTACAGCCAGCAAAACCAACAGCTAGTTCATCGAGGCCTCTTCCATCTCCTAATAGAGCAAAAGTTCAGCAAATACCAACAGCACGGCCAAAAGCATCAATAGCAGCTTCTTCCAAGAGACCTACCATAACCAAAATCCGTCACATCAATCCAATCCCTGCATCGGTTGTCACTTATACGAGCGAGACAACAAGAAAGCCATCAGCGAATCCAGTTCCATTGAATGGTATCAACAAACTGTTCCAGAGAGATGCTAGAACTGTGACATTGGAAAAGGCATCTAGACGTGCTTCATCTGGGCTATCCAAAAGCCCATCCTCTGTCGATATCTCTAAAAAGTTCGAAATGGATAAGGAACTAGCAGCCATTTTTGCTTCAAACAGCCCTCAACCATCCCCATCTACTTCCGCCCCTTCATTGACATCAACTACCACATCCAGCCAACCAATACGGCCTTCACCTTCTGCTACCATGGACAAGCGACCCGTGGTTTCATCTTCGCCCCCCAGACAGGTGCATGGCAATAGCAGTAATGGCAGTGGCAGTCAGGAACGAAGAAAAAGCAGCCTGTTTTCACCCAACGCATTAGACTCACCTCCAGCACCTACGCGCAAACGGCCCATCAGCTCACCGCAAAATGCAAGTCTATTCAGTCGACCTGCATTCAGTAAAAAGAAGGTGATATACGGTATCGATGATGAGGATGGCGAAGAGGAGAATTTGGAGCTGTATATCAATCATGTCAGTAGTAAGCGAAAACTGTTTAGCGATGAGCTCAAGGTAAAAGAGAAGGATGTGGGTCATTAGGATATAGCAGTACTCAAGCATGCGTATGCTATTCTAGGAGGCTGAGAGACGTCAAATCGGCAACAAGCAATGCCCACTATGTTACATGCTGTTTCCCAAGCAGGAGATCATGGATCATTCATTTGAATGCGATGGTAGGCCGACGGACAAGGGCTTGAAGAAGAGAACCATTGGTACAGCTGTTGCTCTCAATGCAGCAGAGAGAAAAAGGTGGGTGATGGATCATAGTAGATGTTGGATGATACTCATGTTGTATTACAACAGGAAAAATGCTGGTGTACTCGATACAGGGCCTACCAATTATTATGCTGATTCGGATGGCGCATTAGCATTAGACGGATCAGGCTTTGGTAGTGAAGTAACCGGCCTAAGTTGGGAGTCTGCTGGCCAAACTCGATTTGCTTAGAAAATACCCACCCTCCTCACCGCCACTTTTGGCTTGTGCAACTAAAGAGATTCCATATCTGCCCAAAAGAGAGGGAAACCCTAAAAGCTATTATTTCACATGATGATGATGTAAAATTGCAACTGAAAAACTTTTCGATGCATCTACTGTATCAATTTTCTTCTTTTTCTACTCTGTTTTCCTTATCTACACCATCATACTTATGGAGCGCTTACCTAGTGAAATACAGCACCTTATATTTGCAAAAACCAACCATGCAGAGCAATGTCGACTTGTATGCAAAAATTGGTATGCAATGATCACAGAAGATTTACTCCATCGATTTGCCTTACTTCATAATGAAGCAAGAATCGCGTTTTACGAGAACCGTCCAGACTTGGGAAAGCATGTTCGAGGTATATTTGCTATACTAACCGCTGAAAAGGCTTTTACGCTTCCTCGCTTGTTTTCAAATCTGCAATATCTGGATTTGACCGTTTACACCTTGCCTACAAGAAACAGTGCAACTGAATTTCACAACCTTATACAAACACTTGACGGCATTCCACACTGGACATCATCAATCCGATCCATAAAAGAAAGGAATCATGCGACTCCACTTTTCACTTCATTATGGTTGGAAGCAGCAGCCGCAGCAGCAGGAAGAGGAGCGCTTGCCAACTTGACGGATTTGCATATCAAAATGTTTGATTACAGAGAATTCAACAGGAACAATATCGAAATGCAAAAGTATATCACTCAAAAGCATCAGTTTTTACACAGCTTGCGCTTAGCGAATGCTCTTCGACGCTTGACGCTGGAAGAGATGTACATATCTTGGGAAGATCTTGATGCAATTCACGACAGAGTACCGGATTTACGCTCATTATCATTTATCAACGTAAAGCTTCAACTGAATGAGAATATAGTCGATCCGCATCTCGATATTCAACAACGCATCAATCAAGCCAGCAGCCTTCCAAATAAGCAAGTGTCCAGTCTCAAGCATCTCAAGATAGACTTGCACGCAGGAAATGGATCAAATGGATCTCAACCACATGAACTGATTAAAGTCTGGGCGCAGCAAATAGCATCAAAGTACACTGACTTGATCTCTTTTACGCTGCAATCCGACATCACCATGCAATCAAGGGATTTCAAGCCTGAACACACTCTGAGCCTGCTTCCCATGATGGTCTCTTGCCAACGCCTGACAGCTCTCGAGATTATGCTGTATCCAATCACACAAGATTTGCTTGTAGCCATGGATCGAAACAACATCAAATTGCGTACTCTTCGCTTTGACACAACAAACAACGTTGACTTGAAGAAACAGCTCTCCTTATTATCAGATTCAGATCAGTCCAATCATTTACAGCACTTGAAACTACACAGCAACTATCCAGGCGGTCATTATGAATATACCCAAAAGAGGGCATTGCAAGAAGAGTCTCAAGGATTTGATACCCGGTTATTTCAATCATTATCCAACTTTGCGCGATTGAAAACCTTGGAGTTCAACTGTGCCTTTGGTCGATCATGCGACTTGGCTCATTTGATTCAAATTTTAGCCTATTGCAAGTCATTACGGTCGCTTCATCTTGATCATGTTTCCGTCTCGAACGAGATGTCTGACATATTACTGTCTCCAGTAACAGTAGACCAATTTCCTCAATTGGAGCACTTGACCATCACGAAATTGAACATCAAAAGAGACAGCCAAGCCCTTGTGGATACCAATCTTATTTTGAAAAGAGTGTTGCAAGGTCTGCAAAACTCGTTAGAAACGATTTACCTGGAGCTTGGATCCATCACATTTGGTCAAAACAAAGTCGATCACCCTCTTGCTGATTATCTTTATCTGGATCTTTCAACATTACAGGAATTGAGGCGTTTAAGCGTAAATTACGCATTGGGGTCAAGTACTATCACAACAGAGCGAGGAGAGCAGTGCGAGACGCATGAATTTGGACGAAACAATCATGTTTTCAACAAGGTACCTCCTCCTCCTCCATCCCAGTACCAAACCAAAGTTATTTTACCGCAACAGGCCATCAAAATCAATACTCGTTTAGTATTGTAAATAAAGTGTGTGTGTATGATTGATGCATCATCTCCTTTCTCCTATAAACCATATAGCAAATGATGCAATACGCCGTGAAATAGTAAATTATTTATTTGAAATTAAAATGGCAGTAAATATATCAATCAGTGAGATGTTGATATGCTTAGAATTCTGCCCACAATGAATCGAATTGGCCCTGGAATTCCTTGATACAGATGGGGATGTTTGTAATTATTTTTTGTAAGGGAGCAGGCTTCAATGTTTTATTTAGAGTTCTTAAATGTTGATGTTTGTAATTAACAAAGTTCTCGCGATTTTTGTACAACTTGCGGGCTGTATTCACTGTCATCAGACAGCGGGCCTGGGCAAGTTTCGGGTAAGGAAAGAGCCGGCGAATTGTTGGAAATCAGTATTGAAGTGACTGATGCGTTTGGGGTCTAAAGCTGGAAACGTAGTACCAGACAGCACTGTACATAGACCAGACAAACCTATGACAAGGGCAGACAAAGAATCTCTTGGTTGATGTGATCTTCCGCTTCTAACAAGCAGGCAATTGGGATTACAACAGACAGATGTCCCATTGATTGTTATTAGCTTTCCGTTGACCAGTCTGACAGGATGCGTGGTTTTTTGGAAACAGTAAGGGCACGTTTGGGATGAATGGTATTCATTTGTGACACAAACAGAGGTATAACGAGCGTGAGTTTTGGACTTCCAGTGCCCGCCGTAGCGTAAATGCCCCTTAATTCTGGAACCCACACCAGTCCCTCGGTTCCCTATGAACAACACCGTTTGGCTTTTTGAGTTGTAGTTGTTCACATATTGCCTTTCTTGAGAGCACAGCAAGTCGATTTGTTTGCGTTTGATATATTCATACTTTCGCTTCTGCTTGGCCCTGGTTTGCGTATAGTAAAATTGTCGAATAGCCTCTCTGTGTTCCAGTTGAGCTTGATATCTTTCGTTCAGATCATTGATATTCTGAGCGTCATGTAGACTGTTTTGGCTGCAAATGTTTTCCGAAGCTTGCACTGCTTGTCCTTTCGTTGAACTTTTGTCGCGTAGGAGTCTCTGGCGTTGTTTTTTGGCACCGGTTTTAAAGTCGATGTCTTTGGCATAAGTCTTGAATGTTTTAGGAACTTGGATAAGCTCAGGATTGTCTACATGGTTGAATGTTAGTGACATTGCATTGCGTTAGAAACCAGTTGCTTACCTTCTAGATCTTGTAGCACATCGAACTTGTTTGCCAACTTTAAGTGAAATTGAAAGCGCTGCATGTTGAATCGAGATGTTTCTGTAGTGGTGACGATTCCGTTATCAGTGCCAGCAAAGCACATGTTGGGTGCCTTTGCAAGATTTTCGGGAAGACGAACATTTTCAGCTTTTTCGTAACATTCGTAGTTGGAACTGGTGATCTGCTTTATCATAGTGGTGGATGGTACGGACTCGCTTGTTGGTGTTGTAGATGTTGTCCTTCTCCTAAGATACAGTTGATACCTGGCCTCTGCAAGTTCCTTTCTTGTTGTCATGATGGTTCGATTAAAGTCATCCCTTGTTTGCTTTAGCTGGTTTATGTACTGATGGTATTCGTCCCTTGTGCCTTGCAAGATGCGCTCCTCTGCTGTATCGCCTTGTGAAGTGGGTGGATTCGTCTTTGTTGGAAAGAGGCTCTTGTAGGATTTGATGTCTTGATAATACTGACGCAGGAATTCGCCTCGTTCCTGTAAATTTTTTTTCATCTGCCTTGCTAATGCGTTCACTTCAGCCTGCTGTGTGGTTATCTTGTTCTCGATGTCCTTCTTCTCTGCAACAGTCAAATTTTTCTTCTCGACTGGTTTTGGAGGCAAATCTTGGGGCGCAATTGAGGTTGCACGGGCGCTGTGTACAGTTGCTGCTGTGCGTTTGGTGCCCAGAATCCGTACCGTCTTGAAGCCTGGGAGCAGAACTATGCGGTGATAGAATTGTAACTTATAAAGATCCATCATGCTGTTGATCTTGGCCAAGTCGAATATGGAATGGAAGACTGCATCGGCGTTACTGAGTGCTGTTGATCTACTTGTGATTGCTTCACCTGTATACGAAAATAGATCCAATGTACGCCCTTTCACTTCATCGACCGAGAATATACTGTATATGGAAGTAACGTCGAGATGCAGTGCGGCCAGGGTGCTTGTGCTAGGTATATTGGCAAGCTTCACAGCAAATCTATCGTATCCAGCAGCTCGAAATACTTCATTTGCCAGCAGAATGAACGGGATTTGGTGCATTTTGGAGAACCAGGTTCGTTTTGTCGCAGGAATGTAAGGCAGGAGCCGATTGATAATGTTGAGACAGACATCTAGTTGGTGACCGTTGACACTCGCTTCAACATCTCGAAATTGCTTTGCAGTAATTTGCGCCTGGCCACTGTGTTGGAAAATAACATTTCTTATTGTCGCCACTAGCTGGCGAATCTCCCTTGCAGTTAAATCGGTGGATTTTGCTTGTTGCGAGTCTTGAACCTCATCTAGCTGTGTGATCGCCGCCGGATTAGTCTGAGAAAGGACCTCGAGTTCTGCCTCGGTGTTGTCATCGTTCATTGTAGCCTGAGTAGCTGTTGCTGTAGCGATACTTTGACGTTTCTATCGTTAAAAGATTCTAAGTATTTGAATCGCAAAGGTCAACAAGCTAACTCTCTTACCTCTTGATAGCGTGTAAATGCGTAGGTCTGTAAACATTCTGCAGAACGCCGTGCTCTTTTAATCCACTTTCCACCCATGGTTTTTGCCTTTTGATTGTATCTTTGTTGGTTTTTGCGTTCTTGTCCAAAGATGCATCGTACTTGATTCCTTTTCTTGCCGGCAAAGGAAAAATTACCAGTGTTTGCTTCCTGGGCTGATGTTGTCTTTTTCTCTTGGCCTTGCTTTTGTTTTTTTAGGTAATCTTGATACTTTGCTTCGCGATCAGGAGCCAAATGGATCTTGACCAATATTGTTAACAGCTTGTTGAACACCTTCGTGAATCGTCCCTTCAAACTCCATAGGTTATCAAAATTTGTGCTGTATAAGTTTCTTGCAACAGCTCTGGCACTAGAGAATCTGATAGGAGGGACATCTTGAGGCCGAGGCAATCTTGCTGTGATGGCCGCATCAAGAGGGTACTTAGCGAGGGTGTTGTCCGATATCCCAATACCAAGGTAAGTTGTGTTGATGCGACTCAGATGTTCTTCACTCAGAAACCCTCGAGCTAGATCCTGAAAACGCTTGTTGTTGAGCACTTGTTGGGCCAGAGGGGGAGGAAGCGGCGGGTGAGGGGTTTCTTCATTATGGTATCTTGGTGGTAGTATATCTTGCATTGTAAAGCTAGCTTGAGAAGGAACAAACTGAAAATCATCCCCTTGCAGTTGAAAGGTGTGGGTCTTGAACATTGTGATAAGTCTGAGTACTTGAACACCAAAATCTATGATGTGATTTGACACATCTTCTGTCGCTTCGCTGAGTCTTTGTTGGAAATGTCGCCATCTTTCGTCTGATATATCTTGTCTTCTAATAATCGAACTGAAGGTGGTGGTAACTGCCTTGAACTCTTGCTTAGGGGTAGTTGCTGTTGTTTGCTGTCTTCCCTCTGGGGCTCCAGGAGTACGGTGTGGTGTTGGAAGTGATTCAGAAGACTGAGCAATAGTGTCAAAGTTTTCCTGGATGTATTTTTTTTGACGGTCCAAGGGTTTAGAGTTTTGTACTTTTGCCCTTGTTGTGTTTGCCTTCAGTTTGTGAATTCTGTCAGCATTGCTGTATGTGTATCTCAATATCCGTGTTTCGTTCTGCAGTTCCTTCTTGAGCTTGTTCAGGGGTTTTTTGTCCAACCGTGCCCCTTTAATTCTTTGTATGAGAACCTCTCGAAGACCATCTTCAAATGCCTTCCATGCTTGAAAAATGCTGATGTCTTTTGCCGATGGAGTAGTAGTAGCCGTAACAGGTGCAGATCGTTGACCTACCCGACGAAATTCTGGGGGTTTGTTTGGGTTTGAAGTAAACTGTGTTTCTTGATAGCGCCTTTTTTTTGCCATATTGTCAAATTCTTAGCTTGGCCTGTATCGGAAATAGGTTAGATGTCAAATGTTGCGAGCATTTTAAAAGGCAAGACTTACCGATCAATATATGTTTATGCTTTTGAACGCTTTAGTTTGAAAGTATAATAAACAGATGGAGATGGCCTGTTGTTGTGCTGAATATTGTTATTTGTATGTTGGGAAAAGAAACCACCACTGTACTTACCAAACAAATGTAAAGTAGGTTTAAAATACAAGAAAAACAGGATTTAACACGATTGGTTTGAGGATAGAATTGTCTGAAGCATATACATCGGTTAAGATGATTTAATATCAATGATTAATTTCTACCTACAACGGATGTAATGTCTGTATGATTGAACGATTAATGCTGAAAGGCGTGATAGGCAAGAAAAAGAAAAGGTAGAGAAGAAGAAAAGGCAGAGAAAAAGAAGAGGCAGAGAAAAAGAAGAGGCAGAGAAAAATAAGAGGACCTGAAAGCAATAAAAGTATTATATCCCTTTTTATATACATCGACATTTTATCATTACTGATGCTCACCAGAGAATGCTCTTCAAAGATCAAACGGGTTTGAAAGTCGACAAGTTTCAAAATATTTTAAGACGTAACAGCAAACAGGATTAATAGGTTGCTGTAATTCAGAATTTCACGTTAGTAACCTTCCAGTGGTTTACAAATTTTCGTATTGCTGTTAATATCACCTGTTGAGGTCATGCTGGATTGTGGTATAAAAAGTGATTGGAAAGATAGATTTATTGAAGATGGTAGGCTGGTCACTCAATAACGCTTCTCAAACGTTTGATTCGAGTGTCTCCTCTTGATATAACATCTCAATTACTTGTTTGTTACTGAGATTTTAAAGAAATGGAAACAGTTAGGATAGCATGTAATTCTATCGACTACTATCCCTAATGACTATATATACTTAAAGGTTCCTCATGCGCAATCTCGTGGAGTGTAGGTATTATGCTGAACAAATTGGGTTTACAAGAAAGTTTCAGGAAGGAATATATGATAGAACAATACCCTTAGGATAACACTAGAAATCATTAAGCATAGCAAAATCAATTAGACCTGTAGCTAAATCTTGGGCAAATCACAGCCTGGACTGAATTTCAGGGCTTTGTCTGGTTTTCCAGATACTCCTTTTGGACATCTCAAAACCTTTTATGGACAAATACACAAAATGTTACTATATAAGCAACAGGTATTTCTGAACACTTATGCATGTAGAATTAAACAAGGAATCCAATGGTATTATTCTGGAAGCAATCCTTTTATTCCGTCTGGATTAAATCACGAAAAATGCAAAATACGTTTTTTGAGGAAATGTCAACAAAACGCATAGCAAACTGATCAAAAAGCAGTTTCACGCGGTGCTCTGCACTCATACAGTTGTTTTGAGCTTAAGAACACCATAGTAGAAAACCTCATTTTTGAGGAGAAAACTTGCGTCTCTTGAAATCATCAGATTTTCCCTTGCTAGTACAAGGCCAAAATGCTCAAAAATCAATGATCAAATTGTTCCCCAAAACATCGCTGAAAAGTAATCCGTATCACGATTGCACCTATTTTGAGGCCGAGATTATGCTTTGTTGCGAAGATACAAGCAATTTAAAATGCTATTTCTACAGTGGTAAATACATTTGAAGGCTGCTCACTCGATAATGCGCTTTTTAATATCTGATGTGATGGTCTGTTGTTGTTCATTTAGCAGAATAGTTCAGTGTCAAACTCTCAATCCATTGAAAAATGCGTGAATTTACAATGTAGTTCAAGTGTATTATGTAAATTTCTGAATCTACTCTCATAATCCATGAATCAAATAAAAAAAACACCCCCAGAGGGCTAGTTTATTTTGATTGAAATTTCTAAAATAAACATAATGGTCCATTCATTAAGAAATAAGCGTACAACTTCAAAATATATCATTCAATAAAATCATCAACATTAGATAGATCAGTTCTGCGATACATCTTTTACACAACCTTGCTTCAACTTTTCACATTCTTTTTCCTCTTTTGTTTTTACAATTTTTGCAAAACTAAACTATGGCAACTGAAACTTGGACACTTACTTTTGGCACACCATTGGCAGTTGTGGAATATCTAGAGAGCATTGGGGAAACATCTTGCGAGCAACATCAATATCAAGGCGTGAAGGTGGTAATTGGCGAAGTGGAGCAAGATACAAATGACCACTACTTTTTCTGCACCATTTGTCATTCTTGGGTCAGAATTACTGTTGCAAGAGTTCGAAGCTGCTTGTTGGAGACACCATCGTATCATCACTTTCATCTCATCGATAAGAAAGATGCAGTGTTGAAATGCTGCAAGTGTAACTATACTATACAGTACAAATTCTTTTTGCCTGTATTTCCTCTGGAATTTTTGGAAAGAAATGATCTCAAAGGCAAAGATGATAAAATGTTCAATAGTCTATTGCTTGCAACATCGAGAGGCGCTCGTGTACCACGTGATTCCGTTCAACAAAATGATTTCAAGTAAGTGCACCAATAGCTCAGAAAGGTTTATAGTTTAACAACATTATAGTCGAGAGTTTTTTGAACATCTCAGGTACAAGCCTTCAAAATCCGATCCAGAAGTCTACACCAACAATCTTCCCCAGAGACTAGCAAGAGCTCATTATGAGCTCTTGTTTGAATTTGGAGGGTGGGAGGCGCTTATGGGAAGCCATGCAACGGAGCTAAATGAAGAAAAGCTGAATGACATGTTTGTAGTACAAGAAAGATTAGAGAAAAAACAAACCGACGCAAAGGAAATAGTTCGACAGTGTGCTGCTGAACTGGGTATCTCCGTTGGAAGCTCCTCTGCTTTAGCCGCCTTGGTATTTGCAGAGCTAATGCAAGAAGCTGGGAATGACATGAATCTCAAACGCAAATACCTTGACGCTATCCAAGTGATAGGCGTCAACAGCAAAGCGCCCAAGGATATTCAAAATGCCCTGCAGACAGTCAATTCAAATGCAAATGTCCCTAATGATGTGGCCAAGGCTTATGCTTATTTCGGGTTATATGTTGATGTCAGTGACCAGCTTTTGATCGCCAGGTACGGTCTGAAAATGATGCATGACAAAGCGGCTATAGATCAGCATCGCCAGCAACTGCAAATCATCGCCAGTTTCAAAAAAACCGACATGCTGAACAAATTCATAAAGACGGGGACCTACAAAGAGAAAAAAAAGCGCAAAAAGACAGCAGCTCCTGTAACACCTGCTAAACAACGACCTATAGCAACCGCATTTCCAGTTCTTTCTCAAAAGCAAAAACCAATTCCAACTGCAGCTGCACCAGTTTCCTCTAGCAAAGATAAACAAGGGTCGACCGCAACTCCACTATTGTCTGCACAAAGGTATTATGGGTGTTGAGCATACTTGCATTTACAGTCGACTAACTTTTTTTGTCAGATTGGCAAGACCAAAGGGGTTAGTCAACTATGGAAACATCTGTTACATGAATAGCGTGCTACAGTACTTGTACAGAGTGAGACTATTTCGTCGTATTACACAAAGTGCTACTGTCAACAACGCATGTAAGTCTTTTAAAGAATGAAAGGGCTGATTTGTTACTCATACGCTGCCTTTTTTACAAGTTACACGATTATTAGGAGCGACATTCCAAATCATGGACGACGAAGATGACTTTGCCTTTGTCGCATACCCCCAAGAGCTTGTGACACTTGCATTGACAACAGGTGCTGGTGATTTCAACTCACAACAGGACGCTTCCGAATGCCTGATGCATATATTAGACATGGTTGCGGAAGGTGCCGGCGATGCTCAATTACACAACGAGCTGCTTGACAACTTTGCCGTCTTCATGCTCGGGGCAAGCACTCCAGGTACGCTGGCGCAGAAACTAGACAGCTGGCTGGAAGACAACAATAAAATGGGTGTGATTATTCCCATATTGAATTACTCCTTAGATGTAAGTAGGCGTGTTTCCTGTAACTGAACTTTGTCATGACTGATACATATAATATATAGCGTCTTGTTTTAGGCCATGCGGCCGGTGCAGCCGGTTCAAATGTTTCCCATGCTGTTGTGGATTTTCCTCTACAAATCAACATGCAGAGGTACTATGCAGAGCATTTACACTCTTATACGCCCAGCTTTATGTACACTCTGCACACTGTCATTTACCACAGTGGCACGGACATCTCTGGACATTATTGGTCGTATATTTTGGATCATACTACAAACCAATGGTGGGAGTTTGAAGATCAAAAGGTGCAACCAGTGGAAGAAAATACAGTTTTACACTGTTCAAAATCTCCCGATGCCCACATTACGTTTGTGAGCTATATACTCACTGATAGAATCCACGATCTTGTAACAGGTGCTATTCCTAATGATATTTCCTGAATATACTTTACATAAACAGAAAGCAACTAAATATTTGACTTGATACGTAACTTGGCCTTTATTTGATTTACACATGGATTTCAAATCTAGTAGCCTTGACTGTACCCTTGATAATGTAATACTCAATATTATTGTATTTACTTGCTTTGGTGAGATACCACTTCATACGTTAGGTGTATTGGCTCACAAATAGCATTGTCTATTGCCAGAAAATTGTGAACATCATTATTTACCTTGTACCAGTAATAATAGTATCGTGTAAACCAATAATTTAATACAATAAAGCTTTTTCTAATGAACTAGCGTGCTTTATTACTTGATTGCAGAGCTATTCGTACTCATCTTCAGAGTATTCAACCCTGCTTGTCTCTGAGTCAATGTAATCAATGGGTGTAAACTCAATAGGTAATATTTGAGGTTGTTGAGCCAGAAAATTTTCTTCGGACACCAGTGTGGCTGGAATTAGCTCCTCCAATGCTTTCAATTGACTGGCAAGTGCCATAATCATTTTGTGCATAATTGGGAGAAACATCCAACTGTAAATAAATGACACCAAAGGAACATGGTGAATCAAGTCTATGTCGTATAAGCACAGATATTGGCAAACTTTACATGCAGCACTTACCACCCAGGTGCCAATTATCTTCTTGTCTTGCCACCTTCAACACATTGGAAGCTGGGGAAATTGGCTGAAAATAGATGGTTGTCGTCCCACGCAGCTGCAAGTGACAATAACTGGGGAGTATGTTTGGCGCAATATGATGCAGCAAATGTACTGTGGCAACAGACTGACTGTAAGTTGTTCGATTTCAGTAAAAATACAGATGCCAATAGTTTAATTGAATCATATTTACCCATCGTAAGCAATGTTAAGTACCTCAGGTGGCTTTGTAGTTATCAGCTCCCACACGTCGTACATTCTGGATATAGATAGTAGCTAGTTAATGTGTTTGTTGCCTTTGCACAATGGATCCATGTACTTTTTAATGTTTTCGATGCCTGTAATTGTCATCATAAACGTTGAGTTTAGATCAGCATCCTCCAAAAAATAGCCTTCTAATATTCCGTTTCTGTACTGTCTGTTGTATGAAAACAGATTATGTATCATTCCTATAGAACGCTTTTCTTGGTTAGTATATGGCCTTTCTTTTCAAAGCTCTTGCCATTATACCATAAAGTAGTACGTCGTTGCCTGAGCGAAAGATAGGTTGATGGTTGCTCGTCATTGATTAAACTTGTGTTTGATCGAAATTATATCCAGAATAGTGGAAGGAATGGAAAGAATAGGCACTCCTTAGAATGCTCTTTTATAGAAACGAAATTGTTGTTAGATACCGGTAAGACTCAAAGCTTTTCCATTCAATGTAAACCAAGCCTAGATGTTGGGTGTGGCCTGAAGCCCCGAATTAGCTATGCGCATCCACAGTGGCTAGCTATGATAGTCATCAAAATTGAAGAGACCCACTATATAATGTTGAGAAAAGCTTGACAAATGTATATATCATACAAAGGAAAGCTACAGTCTTTGGTTAGTTGGAGTCAAGGTGGTTGTGCTGCCACCTTTTCTTTCTCCTTCAGTTTGTCACCTTTTTCTTTATTGAATAGTTTCTTTATTGAATAATTAGATCAAAATTCTGCCCACAATGAATCGAATTGGCCCTGAAACTCTTTGATGCAGATTGGAATATTGGTAATTAGGATATTCTCTTTATTTTTGAAGCGAGCCCTGTATCATGATGTATAAGTAAAGTGTATTGATGAATGCCACTAAAGAGACAAACTTACCCCTTGGACCAATTGAAGCTACCGTTAATGAGAGTGGCACTATCGACAATGGCAAACTTGTTGTGCATGTAGCCAGTCCTATACAAATCACACATCAACAACAATATCAACAGCAGCAGCAACAACAACAACTTACGTATTGTCTGTCTTGAATGGAATACCATAGGACTCTTGCAATCGCTTTGCATCAGCACCCTTACCAGCTGCTTGCTGATTATCCGTAATAATCTTGATAGCCACACCACGCTTCTTGGCAGCAATCAATGCATCAGCGACATCATCATCTGTAAATGCAAACACACAAATATCGATCGTCTTGGTGGCTGAATACAAGACTGACAAAAAGGCCTATATGGGAAGAGATTACACAAACAAGGAGATTTGCGGTTAGTATATCCTGGGTGTCACTAAATATGATTTCATTACATTACATTGAAACTATCTTTGGAAGGGAAAAAGAAGGCTCTTGCAAAGTAGCCGCCAGGTAGAACAGCATCCGACGTAGACTTGAATCCAGGATCTATATGCTCGAGATCAGCAAAATACTTTTGAAGCGCCTTTGGACCAGCACCCTCCTTGATGATGGGAATGGTGGCTTCTTTGTTGTTCTTGGGTGGAGAAGGAGGTACCACTTGATCTTGGTTCTTCTTCTTGCGAGGCACCTTTTTAGCAGGCGTTGTACCGTTGCCGCTCTTTCTTGAAGGACGAGGCTTGGAAGGGACCACACCATCCTCCATGGAAGGAACATAGTCATCATCAGAGCTTCCAATCATGTCATATCGATCTCCATCATCCTCTTCCCAAGACACATCTGTTTCGGGCTCATACTCATCTTCTTGGGGTTGTTGCTTCTTGCCCTTCTTGGCAGATGTTTGTTTCTTTGGACTTGCAGGCGTAGGGAGAGGCTTTTCATTGTGAATAGTCTGAGCCTTCTCGGGATCTAAAGCAAATTCAACAGCAGTAGAGACACAGACCTGAAGCCAGTCAATCAAGGCACGCTCGCGATCCAAATGACAGGCACCCGAGGCACTCTTGAAGATATCGTTGATCGTACGCATCGTGTTGCTAGGACTATGGCTCTTGGCACCAACAAGCTTGGCAAACTCCTTGGTGGCATCATTCTTGAGTTCGCGGTTCTTTTCAATGCTGGCGGATGATTTCATGGATACATCGAGGAATTGATTAAAGTTACCCGTCTTCAAATCAGAGATTTGGAGAGAAGGTGCTTTTGGTATACAGAGCAATTGGTATAAATGATCCATTTATGAGAAAAATAGGGTATATGATTTGAAAGAAACCAAGAAATCAAAAGGATTGGCAAACTTTTTAATTTATATCTCGTATACCAGCATTGAAACGGAGCTCCAGGCTATTTTGGCATGACATGGTGTGTTTCTATGTTCATTTTGGGATCTTCCTTTTGGGATTTGTATACAAACAGCGTCATATTGCAGTGTTGAAAAGGCAAATTGCTTGTGTTCATGAAAATGACACTAAAAAGTTAAACTAGTGCTTCGAAATGAGTGAATGACGAAGGGCACTTTCTTTCAGGATTCTAGATTTTGTATAAATGTATGGGTTGTTATGTTATTATATGAAAAGGCAGTTTGTTGCTATGGTTTTTCTATTAAAGGCAACCTACGGATCTTCGTGAAAAACACACAAGGACTGAGGCACATTGTTTCATTGAGATTGGGTTTGCTGAAAGCCGGGAAAAGGCACAATGACTATTGCCACAGGTGCGTTCCTATTAAGCACTTGATTACAAGTGCGTACAGATGATTTAATATTATGTTACGCAACAGGGCAGAATGATGAGCAGGCGAAATTGCATGACATTTTGTGTTTACCCCTAACATTTGATAGTTGTAATCATCATTTTGTGATTTCAATGACTAGTATAAAGAGCGCGCGCTAATAAATTTATTTCATAAATTTGGATTACATGGAGATTAGATGTGCAAGATATAAAATACTATTGGTATGAATGATGGCAACTTATAATTTAGATGAATGTATAAGCACTTTCTCTTGGAAAAAAAGAAGGAGTGAAGGAAATTATAGGCATTTTACAGTGCACTACATGCAATCAACAAGAGGCCCAATGAAATGCTTGCTAGTGTCCAGTTGCTTTGATATGTCGCTTGAACATCATTGCTGTGATAGGCAAATATAGATCCGCCATTTGAAGGGTGTGCTCTATTGGGGTTTGTAGGCAGTGTAGTTACTGGGGCTGCATAAGGTCGAACTAGAATAGGCACAGATGTATTGGATTTTGAGATGGAATCTACAAACAACACAATGTAGTTGCCAGGCAATGTGTTATTTGGTATAGCATACTGTTTCATTACAATAATCGTTAGTCATTTGCTACTCAATGTAAGACTATAGCTATATTCATACACTGAGTTGATGCTCAAAATACACCATTGTGTTGTGTGTTCTTCTAAAACTAAAGCCTTGAGAGATATCCGCATTTGAAGTAATCACGATGTCTGTAAAGTTGAGAGAGGGATCTTGGGTCGTGAAAAGCACAGACAAAGATAACACTAGATACAGCATCTTTAGTCTCTTTCATGACACAGTTAAGCATGGCTTGAAGCTACTTACAATTAGGTAAATTAGTATCATCAGGTAGCGTATAACTGATAGGGAGCATTTGTCCAGCTACATAAGGTGCATTTGGCTCTGGTAATGTCACATTGTAGTTGTGAGATGGAGATGGCACATCTGCTTTGACGCTACTAAACAAGACAATAAACACAAGAGTAGATATAATGCTTCTCATTATTGTAAGAAAGTTGAAAAAAGAAAGAGAGAAAAGAAAGAGCAGCGCAAACGGCAAGGGGAGAATGCCTAAAGGCTTCTTCTTGTTGAGAAGGGAGAACACACATTTCTTTTAAATAAACATAATGTACAGTCTGAAGAAAGGGACCCTTCAACTCCTGCATTTTGCTTTATATCACTGTAAATACATTGCTAACGGTTTGAATGATTGAATTTATGCGCTTTGGACTATGTATAGCTCACATATTTGTATATGAGTCTAAATGTATGGATGGATGGTTGGTTGGGCATTGTCAGAGGATGTTGTGTGCGCTCCATATCTTTTTCAGGATGCATGCCTTGCAACATGTCAGACATTGATATATTTAGTGTACAGAAAGCCATGTATTTCAGCTATGAATTTTGAGTAAACTATCTGTTACGTTACTATAGACATGTATATCTATGGGAGTCTATGAAGTATACTCGAAAACGCTATGCAACTTTCATTGGATTCACACTCAATAAAACACTGTGGTTGTTTGATTAGTGTGCCCCTGAATGACAACAATTACCCCTGAATTTATGATGAATTCGATTCAGTGACAATCAAACCCCAACATCCCGCATATTTCACTGAAATAAACGTCTTCCAGTGTGGTCTTGTGATGGTGCCTGAATGAAACCCGCATTTTTTTTTAAGGCTGACTCTGTGTAAAAAGTAATTAAATGTTTGTGCTTGATTCCTGTGGAAGATTTGCATGCCTTGAAAATATTTGAATCAAGTGGCCCTTAGCAGCTTCTTTAAGCTGCTGATTAAGGTATTTGTAGACCAACGGCCTCTCAGAAAAGATAGCGATACATCAAGTTTTGTGCTTTGAACATGTGAAATAGATTGTTTAATTCCAAATGAAGTGAAACACGGCGCTTGAAGAAATCAGATCATCAGATAACGCTAAATGTAACCTAATTGTAGTACATGTCAAGCTAACAGATGCTTTTTGCAGTGGCTTACGTTTGTTTTAGGCTGAAAGCCAATTAAGAGTACATTTTGGGTAAATACTCTACACATTTGATCAGAAAGCACATAAGAAAGCCTTATAGATGTTTGCACTAGTCTCGATTTGCTATCATATGGATGTGATATATGTCCAAGAAGCGGGGAGATACATCCATCCGGTTTTAACGAGTGTCTAGAGCTTGCGTAGCACAATATTTCTTGTGGGTTTCAGCTGTTGTACCCAGATTGTTGTAGCGTATCTATCATATACACATGTAAGCTCATTTCGCCAAGCTGTGGCCTACACATTTGATGGTGAAAATCCAGAAACAAATGCTCAAATATCACCTCCTCCATTAAAAGAATTTCTCTCGTACTTTATACGTATAGTGAAGATTCGTATCGCAATCTTGTGAATCCTTTCACTCGGTAACTAAAGAAATCACCTTGATATGTCGTCAAAAAAAAGTTGTTTCTACATTTAAGGAACATTTTCATTTCGAGATCATGAAAGATTTACCCAACTACCGCTTAAAGCCAAATGGGATTTAGGTTGATTTGATTATTCCGTGTCATGGCAACGGGACTCGGCTAGCCCCAAAGGTGGTACATTATAACTTGCCAAGGATCTTGTCCAACTGGGTCAGCATTATCTAAAGAAGCTGTATAACACCAAGACATCCTATTTATTGATTCAGGCACAAGCAAAAGAAAGACCACTAATCAAGTAAAGAATAATAATTGGTAATTTTATTAGGATTTTACGAGATATATATAACAGAGAGTATGTATAAGGAATCCAACATAGATCTATATGTCAAAATTCGTTATTTACATTTACAAAGTAACAAAGAGGAAGAGATGGGGAGTTTCGCATAGAAGGAAGAAATTTAAGAGGCAAAATGGGGGAGTGACAAGAACAAAATTAGCTTTTCTAGAAATAAAGATATAATACAACGATATATAGAGGGTAAGTATAAGAGAGCTTTTAGAATTCAAAGAGCTCATTGTGAGGTTCAAAGCCTCGAATGACTGATTCATTCACAACTTCACGAGTAAAGGGTGTTGAGCCACAGGCATGAGTGAATACTCTACGGTTGGCATTGACTGTCTTGATCCGATCCATCTCCTCAGCAATGGGTGGTCTTGCTCCGTAGATTACCTTGAAGCCTTCAAGCTCTTCCAGTGGACTGGTACCTTCCTTTTCTCTTGTAATGTATACAGTGACAGACAAACGGATAGGCGAAACAGCATTCTTGCATCTCTCGGACCAGTAGTTGAACATATCCATGTAAACAGGGACTTCATCTAAAGAAACGATATTAGCCTTTGTAGAATACTTATAAAAAAGAGCCACTTACCAGTGATTCTAACAGCCCAAACCAAGTAAATTTGATCTGTAGCCATCGTACGCAAACCCACAGACTTTTTGTCAATAATGTCCTTGATAACACACATGGCAGGGGTGACACCTACACCAGTAGCAAAGAATGCGGCCACTGGGAAATCTTGTACTTGCAACTGGGGTCCAAAGGGTCCGTCAATGTAGACCTTGAGCTTGTCATTCGCGGCAGCTGTCTTTAAGAGATCGCTTGTCTTGTTACCCAAAGCTTTGATGTGGAAGGAAGCCATTAGTTTGGTTTGTTTGTTCATGACACCGTTACCACGACGACGCAGGCTAGAGCAATCAGACATGGAGCTAACATCAGTCAGACTTTCAGCTGGAGAGGATGCATGCTTCTTCTTTTCATCAATATCAACTGCTTGTATCTTTTCGATATTGTTGTTGCTGCTGCCAAGTACGCGTTCTTCAATACCACTGTCGTTTGATTCATTGACGCGGAAGATTTCAGAGATGGTGAATGGATGCCAGTTGGCGTATTCCCAGAGCTTTTTGCCATTGATAACAAAAGCAGCAAAAATGTATTGACCGGGCTTGACGTTCTTGAGGGTCTTTTGTTCATACAAGACGCGAACAATACCATCTTGAGTAGCAGTTTGAGCAGCCACTTGATCCACGCGTACCATAGTAGGTCTGACACACCAAGACTGGTATGTTCGAATCATACGATCAACAAACCAGAGAATGACAGCAGGGATAAAGAAGGCAAAACAAGTAGTTTCGTGCCAGCAGGAGAAAATGATGGCGACAATAAGACATACGACATGGCAGTAATAAAACACTTCAAAGTAGTTGCGACGAATGTACTCGAGTGAAGAGGCAAACATGATCAAGAAGCCCAACATGGCAATAGTACCAGTCGTTTGCTCGGTGTCTCTGAAGAGAGCGTCTTTGACGACAAAGCTCTTTTGATAGCCTTTGATACTATTTACAAATCAGAGAAAAAGATTAGACACAACTTTTTGATGGATAGACTAAAGAGTAAACTTACATACGCCACACAAAATGAGGCATGAATTCAGCAAGACCCACGCGTGCAACAATACGATGGAAAGGAATCAGTTCTTCAAAAGTCAAGCCAGACATCTTGGGCAGCAGAGAGTTTCTTTGAGCGAGGAAAAAGACAAAGCCCCAATTAGCCATACCGATAAAGGCAGCACGGCGATCCATTTGCCCGATGGCAGGAAGAATGTAGGGGCCTGTCATTGCAAAGGGAGCAAACAAGCAAAAGAGCACATTCAAGATACAAAACAAGGTGATGCCAATGATATGTTTGACAGGGAACATTTCAGTGCTGTAGGGGATACGAACCACATAATCAAGACGGTTCCAATATTTCATCAAGGGCAGTTCTGTTACTACATTGTCTTCTTTACCAGCAATTCTGCTCTTTCTAATTCGATAAATACGAATTCGATTCAATTGATAGCCAATACAGTAAAGAGTAAAGAGACCCCACCAAAAGAAGGTATAAGTCAGACCACCAGTGAAGAAATTGGTAGTGGTTCTGATGGAAAAAGGTTCATCATCATGAGCCATTGTGTGTGTTTAAAGGTTAAATGTAAAAGAGTAAAGGGGGAAAGTGAGAGAAGGAAGCCAACAGGGATTGACAAGTGATGGCATTCTCTTTTTATATAAAGACCCATAAAGAGAAAAATTTAAATAGCCAATCGTTGAAAGGGTTTCATAGATCAAAATTATCTGATTTTAGTCATTTTATCAGATGGATTCCCCTCGAGTAATCGGTTATATTTTTAGTTTGACCAAAAAAGAATGATTTCAATGTAGGACCCGGTATTCTTGCTGTATAGTAACATGGATTCCGATCTTTTTACTCCATCCCCCGCTTTTAAATTAGAAGACCATAGATGATCTGTATTGTAGACCGAAAAATAAGAGAGAGACATTGACTCAGAGGATCATAATCCTCATTGACTTGCTGCTTTTCACTCTTAGAATATGATTAATGATTTCTTTTACTAGCCTTAGTTTCTTGATCTGCCAGGAGACGTTCAAATTGGTCATCTACAATTATTTAATACATTTGCTTGCAGTAGTACACGGAATTATCAGATTCTTCTTTTCTTGAATTTCAAAACCCCACCCGAGGAGATCGGTTTGGTGATAAATCCTCGGGTGGCATTTCATGGTATGGTGCATCCATGACATTTTGGCCCTGATGTCTAGTAATTTTTTGATCTGATAACCGTGAACCGACCAAAGTGTACGACAAAGATCAATGAGTCATCTATGCAACATGCCACTTGAATACATTGATGTTCAACATTGAATTGACTCGAATTGGCATTATCTAATGGTAAAAAGAAATCAAGCAAGGTTTACACGGAGCTCACAATACATTTTATCAGATGTCGTTATGATTGGTGGTGTGATACATGCACATCGGAATCAAATGGATCTATCATCATCCAGTGTCTATGAAATGTGAGGAAATGTATTAATCTGGTAAATTGTTTTATCTAAGGTTTGATGTGAAGAGGAGGGGGTTTCCCTAGTCTTGGATCTTTTCTTTTTCGTGAGTCTGTTGTACAAGATGAAAAGAATGGATGCTTTGACAATAAGGTAGTAGTGGTAGAGATGTGAGGAATATAAATGCATCCCACAACTTTTATATTCAGGATCCTGGTTTTAAATCTATGCTCAGACCAATAAAGCGTGCAGCAATGTTGATATGCATCAAGTTTAATGATTGTATGTATTCAGAAGAGGAAGCAAATTGACATGATAATAAAACCTGTTTCATTCCGTGTAATAATGTACCATAAGGCGGTATAACGTTGTACTTGAACACCAGGTTTCCAAATACAAATTTAAAATGCCTAATTCGTCTAAAACGTATACCTTGCAATAATCAGATTGCTTGATTTGTGTGTTTAGTACAAATTCATATCATCATAATAGATTGATCCCGCTTTTTCATAAGAAAAAGATCTGATAACCACCAACAGCTGCCATTTTATTTAAAGCGCCGTCAAGTTTGTGCGCACTATAGAAACCATCTGGCATCTCCATTCGAAAAAATATTAGGCTACCTGTGATTTGATCACGGTGCAGACGATCATTGTTTCAAGTAGATTGGTCTTTTTTGACTGTAACACCTTTGGATAAACGGGTTCCATGAAATGATCTCTTGGAAAAATATGAGCTCATTTTTATGTACATTTTGTAAAGTAAAACAGAGATGTGGTGGATGATCAGTTCCCCAGATGGCTTTTATTTTGAGCATCTCCCCATGTACCTATCCCCGGATTGACATTGGTATCACAAATCTGCATCGTCTTTTGTTGGAAATGTATGTATCATACATCATTTTGATCATTGAACTGCCTGCATGTAATCAATTGGTCAATGTTACTACCCTACTGTTAAACTTTCACATTTAGCCTTCCATTATCATACGGGAATTCTTTATGGAGCGGCTAGCGCTGCAATATTGCCTTCTTCAAGCCGTCTTGCACCCGTGCCTTGAGAAAAAAACTCGTATACCGGCAGGTAGCATACTTACATTGCCTCTAATTACTGAGAAATATGCCAAACACAGTGAAATTTCGTACATTTGAGCTGTGATTTCTCACAATAGAAGCCGTTTTAGACCACAAGAATAGCACCAGACAATTGCTCTCGTCCAAAAGTTACTTGCTGACACTTTTGCTCGATTTTTTGGGATCATCAAAAATTGGACCAAAAAGCATGAGGTACCCCTCATGTTTTTCATCAAAAATCAAACGATCGCGTTTTTGGACCCAAAAACGAACACTTTTACTAAGGCACATATTAAATCAAATTGTTGCTATTGATTCAGGGCAGGCCCTGAAACTTTGTGCGTGAGACCTTTATATGTAAAATTTTGACATTTTGGCAGAAAACCTTATTTCACATTTTCTAAAATTGCTTGATAAGCTCATTTATAAAGCCTAATTGTATTTACATCAGTAGATGCGCCTTGAAAAGTACTTTTAGAAAGATTAGGGGTGTATGAGACAATCTTGCACTTTACATAGTAAGCTTTGTCAAATTAAGTCAATGAAATTCATTTTCAAACAAAAAAATTGCTGTTTTGAGAAAAAGTAATTGATGCGGAAATTGAATAATTTGGCTGCTGCTGCTGCTGCTGACTGAGCTGCTGCTGCTGTGGCAGGCTGGTGAAAACATCAATACCTCTTCTATAGTCAAAAAAATACACAGGTGCTGCCATGTTCAATACATTGAATTATTTTTGAACAATACAGCTTTGATTGTCTCATTTTTTATTATTGATTAAAGAATACAATACACGTCGATTAAGAGAAAGTGTATTTGGTCGTACATAATAATCTTGCCTTGTGGGACAAATAGCTTTGAACTCTGCCACATACCGTAGCCACCACCTTCTCTTTTCATTGTTCAATAGAATGGATAGTTTGCTCAGTTACTCACAGTACGAATATTTGATAATATTGGGTAATTCAACAACACCACAAGTGGTTTGGCTTGTATTCTGATGCAACATTTGGCAGATATTGGCCTTCTTGGGGGTTTTACAATATGGGGGAGTTCGAGTAGGGCGGAGAGCTCGTATAATTTGATGATGGTACTTTACAGCCTGATATATAACTTTGATACATTGCACATTTATAATTGATATTTTCTTAGGAGAAGCATAACGACACGGTGAATGAAGAGTTGGGATTATTGGTTAAGGACATCTTTCCAAAATATTGTGAACTGTATTCAAAGGATGAAAATCGACTTTCAGCAGTTGAGGTATCAACACTCTCATCTATCTCCAAATACATGGATAACATCAAAATGAAATTAAGCAGCAAATCAGGTGTCTCACTAAACACAAGCCAAATAATAATTGTGTCGCCACCTCTTGCTCATTGGGATATACGCATGCTACGAGCCTTATTTTTGAAAGCTGATTGGATTACCACGAAGGATAACGATACCAAGTTGATGCTAGTGCCAGCTATTGAGGCACATGTAAACGCTTTGCAAATGTTTGGTGTCCACAAAGGAAATTTCGAAAGAGAGGGGAAATATATGATACTTTATATCCAACCATCAGAAGAACGAGACAAGATTCTTTACACATCAGTATGTTTTCAGATGCAATGTGCCCAAGAGTTAATTACAGTATCCAAGAGACTAGCATCCAGTGATTTCTTACTGGTTCCCTGCATTCTAAGCAGCAGATCAATATGCTTGCCCTTCATTGGCGATGAATTGTTGGCTGCAGTCGAGGGGGCAATATCAACTTTCCGGGGCCATCATAAGGCAATCAAGGGAGAAACAACAAAAGTCAAAAGCAAGCTCCAGATAGTGTATGGTCCCAAATCCAAAGACTCTAGAATGGCAAACCTGCTTACAAGGAAGCTTCTCAGAACAAAAGAATCGGTAGCTATATATCGTGAATTAGCCGTAACTCTAGGTTCTAATGTATGTTTTTCTTTTAACGTAGCCGACTCCATCTGCAAAGATTAGTACTCTTCTAATGGCTAGCATGTTTGACAAATTCGACCTTCAAGAGTTTGGTGATGGACAAATTGGTCAATTTTTTATGGATCTGTCTCAGGACGCGAACGTTCAACAGTATTGTACAGCAGTCTGTGATTTCTTACAAAAGATTTTGGATGACTATGGCTTACTCAAAGATGCGCCAGACGGAAACCGCAGCGTATCTTTGATTCGTGATGATTCATTAAGCTACCTTTACTGTTTCTGCCTCAGGAAAGCCATGGTTCAAGCAAAGATTATAAATCTTGTAGGAGAGCTTCCTTTCCTTCAGATTGAAGACTGGAAAAGGCGTCCGAGAAGCATAATACAAAGACCACTGAAAATTATCCAAATAGTAAATGCTCTTCTGCCGCCGCTAATTTACAATGATGATGAGGAATTTGCTGGGGCTGTCCTCAATAACAGGTACGAGAACGGCAGCGCTCTACTACTTTTGAACTCTTTTTACCTACAAGCAACCATTGACGAGCGACAAATCGAGTTTATCCTGAACAAGGTGGTCAGAGCATCCACCTCTACAGCGGCCGTAGAACTGTTTACTGTACAAGAAAGAACCATTGAAATGGAGGATAGCATACAAACCACAATATCTGGCAATATGTGGAACCATTATCAGCTATTGGAATCAAAAGGCCATCTGGATGCGTTGATTAGCTACTGCACACAACACGAAGGCATCGCACTGTCATTAGGTCATTTTCAATACTTTCTTGCTAATATGAAGAGTTTAACCGGCCATTGGGTAAGAATGACACATACATGCAAAAGGTATCTACTCAAAACAAGTTGAATCAAGTTTGAAAACAAAGAACCGCTTTCAAATAAAGAACTGGATGCATATCACCCGATTCCCATCGACAAAAATTGCACCTGTGCCCTCAAGATATCTCACCGAATGCTACTTGAAATTGGACTGAAGCCTGCAATTACCACCGTCGCAGAAACCATTGTTGGCCTTGCTCTTTCAAGCGATCATTTTGGTCTATATCAACTCTCTGCACTGTTCGTGAAAGGTGGTGCGGATCTCACGAACATTATGTTTTGCTCTGATAGCATTCAACACCATTTGGAAGAAAAGTTAAGAACAATCTTCCAAACTCACCAAAGAAAGCTTACTACGTTTATTGTCAATCAACAAACAGAGCATGCGATTAGCCAATATTTAACCCGAGGAAGCTACACACAGGTAGCAGACTCAGTTTACACCATCACTTTAGAAATCGATACAAAGAAAAGTGATTTTGTCTGTGGACTCTCGGGTGATTGTATTAATGCATACAGGGACCTTCCGGGATCATGTTCAGAGTATGAAGCAGGACGAAACGAATTCGTAACTGAATATGCTATCTTGAGCAAAGGTGAAGATTTACCAGCAACAAGTATCGAGAGAAGCTTTTTTATTCCTAGCTGCTTCCAAGCATTCATTGGCAAGTTTTATTTTCGATAAATAAGGTCAGCATACGCCTAATTTTTTTGCATTAGGTTGCAATATTTCGAGATTCTCAATAGACAGCACATATAATGTAAACGTAACCGAGACGTTACGTTCTTTCTCTGGTCGCTACGTTCATCTCACCATCACCGTTTTGCCTATTCACCATTCATCGGCTCTGAGAATGATTGTGTCAGTTCTGGAGGATCGAGCCGTATCGCATCATCTTACCTCAGTTGATATTCAAGAGAGACTCTCCCTGAGAAAAATCAAATGCTCAGATTAGATAATAAATGCAAGCAGCTTCTATTCAAGTAAGAAGGTTATGAAATCCACTTGCTTTCAGTCTTTATAGAGCTTCCAATGCTACTTTTTGGTACAAGCCAGACAATCATCTTTCATCAATGAGTTTTCAGAAACGTATGCTCCAATGTATAGGTTGCAATTGACTCTTTAAAGGGCTTTTACAAGACGCACTTATCATATAAGACGAACACTCAGGATATACACAAGAGACACCTATTACAGATTGAAACAAAATAAAGCAAGTATAGCTGTAATGTGTTGTGCTGCTACTAATCAGTCTATTTATTGGGTAAGTGCAACCTTCTTCTTCTTGTTATTCTTCTTTTTCTTCTTATTGGGTGATGTGTTGGCTGCTGTCTGTTGACCTTGCTCTAAAGGCCGTTTGTTTGATGCTGATGAGGCACCAGATTTTCTAATGAAGCAGGAAACGAAGAAGCCATTTGTCAAATCTTCGGCAGGGATAGTGCGCACTAAACGGTCGGCAAGGTCTGTAAAGTGATGTTAAGTATTAGTAAAGTTGAATTTCTCTCGGTTGCACACACGCACCTTTGTTGCCGTCAATCTCTGCTGGGATACCACGTCTCTCCCAAGTGGGTAGCACGCTGTCTCTCTTGGCCAGCTCAAACTCTGGGTTGTCCTTGAGGATTGCTTTCACCACATGCTCGTTTTCGTCGGGATGAATTGAACACGTTGAATACACAATACGTTTTGCCTTGGGAACTAGTAGTCAAGAGTGAGTCTACATTGGTTGCGACGACACGAGACCAACCTACTTACACTTCATGGCATGTTGGATAATGGAGATTTGGAAATCAGACAGATTCTTCAATCTCTCTTCCTGTGTTTGACCATTGGCATCTTTACCATCACCTGCTCATGTCATTAGAAACGATGCAGTTGCATACGACGCCGCTACTTACTCTCTTTCTCATCCTCATCGTCCACAAGATGGTCCAATCGGCTGATGATACCAGATCCAGAACAAGAAGGATCCAATAAGAGATACTCCACGTTGGCGAACTGGGCATCTTCAGGATTGGTTTCAAGGAACGATCCATGCACAGGTGTGATATCTAGATTGCAACTGAGATTTAGTGGTCTGATCACTTGCATAAGCAACCTCTGACATGACACCTACTTTTACATCCAGCCTTGTTGGTCAATTTCTTTAATAGCTCCAAGCGTCTGGAATCTAGATCGAAAGCCCAGATTTTGCCCGTGTTCTTCATCAATGCAGAGAGATGCGAGGTCTTGTTGCCTGGTGCAGCACAAGCGTCGATAGCATGAGCACCTTGAGGCGCTTGACACACATGAGCGGGGAAACAGGATGCTTTGTCCTATGTGTACATTGAACAGTGAGCTGATGTGATCCCCTTTTTTTTCAACTGCTCTCCAATAGCGTACCTGTAGAATAATGTTGCCGGAAACGTACAATGGATGTGCATGAAAATCAGTCTTTTGATGAAAGATGAGCATATCATGGAGATGACGGTCGACGCAGAATTCTTTCAATCTATATGAGAGAGTGCATGTGTTGAGTGTCTTTTTACTGGATGAGGATACAGTCCATCTTACTTGAGTTCACGCAAATCCTCAGGGCAATCCACCAATGTGTATCCTTCGTTCTGAAAGCTCTTGATGGCTTTTTGTACAGTCAGCTTGTGTTCATTGACTCGAGCATATCGAGGGATCAATACTAGTATCATGCAGTCAGATAAAGCTCTAGCCGAATGTTGTACCTAAATGTCCAGCGCATTACCTGCATCCTTTACTTTCTGACTCACTAAATCTTCATCCGAAGTTGCTCCTCTCTTGACCTTGATCTTTATCAGTTCTGATTTGAGTCTTGCCTGATGGCGCATCACACATTGTTTCAATGGTACATCATTGCGAACGGTAATGCCTCTTTTTGTGAATAATAAATCATGGATCAAAACGAGTGCAAGCGATCTTTTGAGCTAATTGTAGGTGTATGTTGGTATGATGATATAAGCTGAGTAGTCTATACGCACCTTCTTCTCAACCTCACAGATCTTGGAGGCATCAATGAGTTCATTCAAGACTTGCTTGTCTAATCTTTCGGGTTGGTAACTGACGATGACATGATGATTCTCGCATCTTACATTTCAGAGTCTCGCAAACGAGAGCATACATCTTCTTCTTGTCCCAGACTTTGGGATCGCCAATGATCAAACCCTTGATGGTGCCTTCATGTCGTGCTAATTTGTCGAGAATTCGACCAGCATGTTGATAGAAATTCATGATGCTAAAGAAGAGATGTATTCTCAAATGGGAAGCTTTTTTTCTGCTTGATGTAATGTGACCATTTATCGTCTGATGAGCCCTCAAATTCATGCTGATTTGAAGATGTGGGATATTCAATAATTTATTTAAATACAACGAAAAAGAAGCATCTAATCGATAAAGATGGTATAAATGAATCCTCCCAGAACAGCACCAAAGATGGGAGCCAACATGGGCACAAATGCATAGAAATGATGCACGCTAAACACCTCAAAGCCCCAACCAGCAACAGCAGTAAATAAGCGAGGACCTAAATCACGAGCAGGATTCAACGAGAAACCGGATGTATAACCTAAACCTAGACAAATTGTCATTACGCCTACTGCAATCATGATGCCCTGAGCAGTGCGAAATGGCAAGTTGTTGGGATGTCCAGAGGTCATGATGACAAGCAACAGCAATGCGGTACCGATAATCTCAGAGGCAACAGCTGATGCAATGCCAACATACAATGGAGGGTAAGTACCAAAAATGCCGGCAGTACCTAATTCACCTAGAATATGGCGTTGGCCGTGGTCAAATTGTGTGATGGCGGGCTCAATGATGGTATACAGTAAAGCAGCGCCTGTAAAAGCACCCATGAACTGAGCAGCCAAGTAGATGGGCACTTTTCTAACGGGAAATCCACTAAAGAGGCAAAACGTGATGGTAACCGCAGGATTAATATGAGCACCCTAAATAAAGAAACAAGAGAGATCGTCAGGAGTGAAACTGTTATTTAGTCTGTGTATGTGTCAAAAAGGGGGTGGGTAGTGCTAAATATAGTGATTTCTGTAAAATCATGAATTGATTATGCAGATGAGATGAAAATGATGAAGATGGAATCATACTTACAGAAACGTGGCCCGAGACACAAACAGCAACAAGCACGGCGAGACCTATTTAGACGTATACGATATGAGATGTTTGTTTGTTTGATCTGGGATGAGAAAACCTTTACCTGATCCAAGTGAAGAGGTAAGCCAAGACTTGTGAGGTCCTATCTGAAGCGTTTCCTCAGCAGATATACCACACGTCAACAAGATGAGGATCATGGTGCCAATGAATTCAGCTAGGAATTCTCGGTGCTAGAGTATGGTAATATCAGAGACCTGGCTCGATTATGTCATCCAGGCTATACACTTACTTTTTGCTTGAAATGTCGCAAGTGTGATACAATGGTAGCACAGCGACTTTTGCGAGATGTATTTAGATCATCTGTGTTATTGTCAATAGTTAGTGAAACTGAGTTGGCATAAGAGGATGGCTTTTTCTCTAATGCATTGCTGCCATCGTCATTTGGGTTTGAAATGTAAATATTGGCAATAGTAGGAACGGCAGTAAGTGATGAACAAGTGGATGACATGATGGAATAATAGGGGAAAGGTCAGGATTAAAATGATGATGAAGAGATGGATGAAAAAAATAAAAAGAAGGGAAAAAGAGATGGGATTTATATATGGAATGAAAAGGGGCAGAGAGAGAATAGACATTATGGAGGGGTTCCAGATGATGATAATAGTGCTAGTTTGATTATGCAATGTATGGATGGATACTTGCCATTAAATTTAATGTTATAATTACCTTGTCGATAAGTTGAGCCACAGGCACCGTTCACAGCGTTATGACGATTCTCCAATCGGTTTTGAATGGAAAGTAATGGGTCTTGTTCAGTTGCAATGTTGTCCTCCTCCAATGTCGATGATGACATTGAGGAATTTGATTTCCATCTTGAAGCCATCTTTTAAAGTTGATCTCTGGTTGAAAAACTATTAGTTATAAAGTAAGAGCAAGAAGAAAGAAAA
The DNA here is from genome assembly GCA_010203745.1 of Mucor lusitanicus. Classification (NCBI taxonomy): domain Eukaryota; kingdom Fungi; phylum Mucoromycota; class Mucoromycetes; order Mucorales; family Mucoraceae; genus Mucor; species Mucor lusitanicus. The sequence goes on along the minus strand of JAAECE010000005.1, from coordinate 3,121,463 downwards.
AAAAAGTCATTCTACATGCGATTTATATAGCAGCATAGCAAGCCAAACGTAAATGAGGAGGGGAGGAAGTGTCACATTGATAAAGTATGGTATTTTAGTATGCTTTTCTTTACGTCTCCGATATCCAGCAACTAAATGATGGTATTACTACTTGATTAACAGGATGTTTCAAACTTTTATCTGTATCGTATCCTACCAGATGATGGTCGATTTGACGATTGAATTATAAAACATTGGCTTGTTATCAAATCATGTTTAATACTCTTGTCCCTTATATGAATACAAACAAATGATGCATCTATATGGATACTGACGATTTCGTACCACCCATATCATTTATTTACTTTAAATGTACTTTTTAACACTATTCAGGGGCTATCATATCTTTGAGATGTGTGCACCACACACACACACGCACATGTTGGATCGAAATCTCACCATTTGACACATATAAACACCAGAATCATGGCGATAAGGCCTGCACCAAAAAATAGACTGATGATAATAGCGCCAGCTCGTTCCTTTTCCATGTTGATTGATGATTGAGTTTGTATTGTTTTGTTGATGAGAGATGTAGAGGAGTCATCCATGGTCTTTATATATTTATGCATGACAATGAGTCAAATGTAAATGAATGATCCCATCATCATTGTTATTGTTGTTTGGTTTCTTTTTGGTAAAAAACAAGGGGCAGCTTGTAATGTGGTTCCTGGATGCTTCTATTGGTTGGATCAAGTTGTCAGGATGTCAATGATTTGTAGGGTTCGTTATCACACCATTAATGGCTCATACAAAAACGCCCATAGCATCATTAGTATAACTAACGAACCATACAAAAGCAAGTTTTGCAATCTTGATGCTAGAGCATTGAACCCCACATGCTAGTACTATAGTCAAATTGTGCGAGGAACATGATGGTATGATCAGAATATGAATCGGACAACAAGTTGCTGTCGAGTGATGGATAATTTTGTAAATGAGCCAATTTTGAGCACTGATCTTGACAATGTCTATAAGGAAAGCTGTTAATTAAGAGTGCCTAGTGGTAACAGATTGGCAGAGGGGGTGTTGCGCAACACTGCATTTAAAAGCGCTTGGCTCTAGCATGCTTTGTTGCACAATGGCATAGGTGTAACAGTGTTTACGGCATTTGACAAAACAGAACAAAGCGTGTTTTCAGGCCCTATCTGATTATTAGAGGGTCCATATTACTATGGTTGTATAGCTATCTTGCGGGCAGCTCAAAGTCGTATAAGCAACTTTCCAGTAGCCACCTTAGTTGTATATTGATTAAGCAAGGAAAGTGAAAACCAGTGTAGTAGGTTGAAAGCCAAACTCGTTCAACGCTTATAACCTTGCAACCACTGCTCACCCTGACATCTCCTTTAGTTTATTTTGTTATCCTCTTGTTGCTGATTAGAATGGTAACGCGTTTACGCTTCTGTGAACATGTTTTGGCAAAATCGTTTCTCGATGCGGTTTTACTAGGTAAAAACACGTTTTTTCCTAATAAAACCATGAAAACGTCTATTAGGAACTTGCTTCTTCAAAATAAATTTAGGGCGTAGTATGTCTGTAGCCAGTGCACAATCAGTTTTTTATATGCATCATACAATCCAAAGTTAGCTTTGGGCGATCGTTTTTTCACTGCAATTTGGCTGGGGATGGTTTTTGAGGCTGCCTAGATGCACGAAAATTTATGCTACAGAGTTGATCAATACCTCAAACGACAGCTCTTTCTTTGTTCTACTAATTTCAAACTACCACAGGCAGATTGGTACAGTTTTGGCGACTTTTTCTTTTGAAAACAGGTAAAATATATGAAAATTTAACTAGTCGCAATACAGCTTGTGCCATACATTATTATTTTAAGTGGTGCCATTCGATGCGTATCATAATTTTATTTGGACTTACCATCAACATGGAGCAGTGGTTACTATTATTTGAAACGATTTCATTCATGCAATCCAAAGGTATAGACCCAAGCTTTTGAATCTTCTACGGAAAACAGTTGAGGGCTTAGTACTACTACTTACGAGCATCAATCTCAATGCAATGATTGGTATGAATTTATACATAGTTCAACAGAGAGCTATTTGCAGAGGATAATATATCAGATTTAATATGGGTGAATATTTTCTTGGGATCACCAAGCCCGAAGCAAATTTTCAAGCGCGGACCGCCTAAAGAATGAGCTACCTGCTTAGAGACCACCATTTATCGGATGAAATCACTGATTCATGTTATAGACGCTTCTTTCTTCCATCTTTCTTGAATAAAAAAGAAACGCATATAGGTATATTATAACACTTCAAGTCAATGATTTTTTTGAATGTTCAATATGACAAGTGCCTTTAACGTCTGGGCATCTTACGTTAGGTGGTAGCTCAATACTTTGCCCAGGACTTGGTGGTCCCAAAGGGAATATTTAGGTGGCCCGTATCATATCACAATACCATTATTGAACTCTTACGATATTGAAGATTGCTACTAGAGTGCAAAACACTATCAAAGAAAAGCGTCGAATTTGAATGAAAAACGTGGATATGAGCTTGTTAGTGTCATGTAAGTTTATATTATTTTGAAAACCTTTACTTGAATGATTGACAAAACATCTATCAATCTTGATAAAATGATCAAGCACAGTTTTATATTTACTGTCTCGAAGCCCACCCCAGGAGCAAATTATCATTAATTGAAGCCAAAACAATTTACAATCAAGTAATGGGTGGTATGGACATTCCTACCATCATCACCAACGAGTACAACTCCTCGCAAACGTGCCTCTTTTGTTTCCGTAAGCTGTGCCACCCGGTATCCCGCCAAGATGGCAAGGTCCAAGTCAGCAATGGCTCCTTTGTCTGTCTCAACGGCAAGTGCCCCAATGCCTTCAAGGTGGTCTGCCGCGACCAAGTCTCCGCCCTCGCCATCGGTCTTGCTGGTCTGGCTAGCCTTCTCTTTGGGGTTACGTTTCCCTGCTTTGATGAGCATTCCACACAAGCCAAACGCGAGCAATTTAACGGCTCGGCCCTTTCTTTTTTGTCACAAAAACAAAAGTAGGCTCGCCATTCGATGATGGCAATACTTTTTAGGTCCATTCAGGGGTTGATGGCTGAAACTAACAAGCTTTTCATCGTTTACTTTTTTCTTAAAATCAATTCAACTTGGTATGTGTCCTTTTTTGCCTTCGCTTAACACTGAACTAACTGCTTCTTCTCTTCCTATTTTGGAAATGTAGATGATTATTATACCGTTGCAGTGTTAAATTATCCAAATTTGTACATTTGAAATTGCCGCAAAAATAAGCTCATTTGCGTATAAAAATAGTGCATGTATGACGAATAAAAAAAATCACTTGGCAAGCACAGGCAATGAATTAGTGTATATAAAAGAATGATACTCAAGGTTGGTTGAAAGACTTTTCTTTCCTCTTTTCCTCAACTTTATCTCTATCATGTCTGCTCCTTTACCTCCTGGATGGGAAGCTCGCCAAGCTCCCAATGGTCAATAGTAAGTATATCTAGCATTGACATCATCTGGCTCACTCACAAACACATGTCAAGCTACTACATTGATCACAACAACCAAACAACTACATGGGAAGACCCGCGCCAGAGTAATCGAGGCTACGGGGCTCCACCACCCAACTATGGTGGCTATCCTCAGCAGCAACAAGGATACCCTTCTCCACAAGGCTATAACCAACAAGGTTTCCAGCAACCACCTCCCCAAGGATATCCACAACCGCCACAAGGATACCAGCAGCCACCTCAAGAATACCAACAGCCACCTCAAGGATATCAACAGCCACCACCTCAAAATAACTATCAAGGCTATCCTTCACCTCAACAACAGGATCAGCAAAGGGCACAACAACAACAAAAGCCGCAAAAGCCTGGTATGTCTACTGGCATGAAAGTAGCAGCAGGTCTTGCAGCAGCAGGTCTTGCAGGTTTTGCTATTCACGAGGTGGTTGAGCATGAAGAAAAAGAAAATGATCGTATTACTCGTCTTGAACAAGAGGAGAGAGATGACAGATACAGTAAGTTGCCAACATTTGGATGCATTCCGCAAGATTCTTAGTCACTGTTTGACATTGCAGATGAGAACCGCGGTTATAACGAAGGTTATGGTGGTGGAGGCTATGGTGGCGGCGGATATGGAGGATATAATGGCGGTGGCAATACCACTGTCATCAATGAAGACAATGGCTGGTTTGGTGATGATAAGCAGACAATCATCCAAACAGGTATATTTATCCATTTTGGGGATTTAGTTCACGTTGACTGAATGTTAAATATATATTTAGATCAATATGGTGATACAATCACAACGGAGAGAAAGGATGGCTGGTTTCATGATGAAACAACAGGTACAGTGCCACGTTACAAAGAAATGAGTAAAACGCACCTTGACACATAATCTATAGTGACTGAAACTGATCGATATGGAAACACGACAGTTGTAAGTAGACATCTTGTGTTTGAGAGTGCTTTCTTATCATTAACATTGTCATGTATGTAGCAAGAGGATTCGGATTGGTTTTAAAGGGATGAAGCATATAATTCAGCTGATACATTGTTTCTTTTTACCGCGTTATATCAAATAAAGCTGCACTTTTCAGACAAGACAATCAAAGATAGATAAAATGGATGATGTCCATCTCGCCGTTTGTTCCTGAGAGTGATTGCGCGAAAGGGGTACCGTCTACTAGATATTAATTACATAGTAGAGCTATGCTGTAACTTCTCGCTATGATACTCTGGTGAAGTGTACACCATCACCACCACCAAAAATCGGCTTTAGAAGCTTACCAAAAATTGAACGCACATAGATCGTGTATATAATTTTTAATCACATAACAAGGAAATCACTCAATTTATTGTTACAGCTAAAGGTTATTTTTTCTTTAAAGAAAGCCTTTCACGAATGCCAACCGAATAAACGTCCTCAAAAGGCGGGTATCTTCCATCCGAAGGACTTATTTGCGATGCAGTAATTTTCAAAGTGGATGAATGGTGGACTGGCAAAATGCTGATGGTGGTGTAAGAACAATTGCCATTGAGCTGAAGGTACTGATGCTTTACTAGTATTTCGAATCCATCTTTTTGAACGATGCTGTAATCTAAAAAAGGGGGTATAGTTAGCATTTACTGCTGACTACATTTACATACTTTAATCTTACCAATATCAACTCTCAGGCAGCTTGGGAAACAAAGGGTTTTCGTTACACCTGTGTTTGGTAAATCTTCGCCCCTGTTTAGAATAGTGCAATTGGATTGGAACTTGTATTTTCCTGTCATATAGCTTTCCGCCTCAGAGCTTGTACCTGGAAGATCTCTGTACGCTTTGACGTGATCATCCATATACCCATAAGTAAAATACTTTTTGTTTGTTTCGATCTGCAAACTGATTGTGTAAGTCGAGCTCGATTTCTGCGTATAGTTTCCTCTGACAAGATACTGTCTCATTGTATGCTCTGGGGTTTCTTTGATGAAAAACATGGCAAGTCTTTGTTGGCGATTTTGAAAGAAGCTTTGAAGTTTTTCTTCCAAATGGTGTTCAAGAGAGTGCAGGTAATACATGTTGTCAATGAAGTCCATGCCTTCTTTTATAAACAATGCAGAGACTTGATACAGGCCAAAGTGATCGTTTGAAAGAGTGATGCCGGCAATGGTCCCCGCAATGCTGGAAATCGCTGGCTTTAATCCTGTCTCTAGTAGCATTCGATGAGATAGCTTGAGGGCACATGCACAATATTTGCTGATTGGAATCAGTTGGTATGCGTCCAGTTCTTCATCTGAGAGATTACGCTTGCTTCGAAACTATAAGTAAAATATACCATGAGTGTTTATTTTCTGAACATGTTTATCAATCTTACCCATCTAAGGATTACACTTGCCATATTTGCAGTGAAGCACTCATAATGGGAGAATGACAGCGCACTTCCCTCATGCTCTTGGCAGAAGCTAATCAATGAGTCCAGAAGACCTCGAGATTCAAGTAGTTGATAATGGCTCCATAGAATATCAGGTGCTGCGATCCGTACATCATTTATTTCCACAATCCTTTCGTGAACTGTGAACATCTCTGCATGAGTTTTGGACGAGGCCGTCTTAACCACCTTGTTCAGGATAAATTCAATCTGTCGTTGACTGATGTTTGCCTGTAGATAATAAGAGTTAAGAGGTAGTAGAATACCGTCATCTTTTTTCCAATCATTAAATGCAACTTTATCAGATCCTTCCTCGTTTTGAATAAGTGGTGGCAGCAGAGAATTGACGATTTGCAATATTTTGAAGGGCCTTTGTAACGCGCCATATTGATAATATGCCCCATGGCGAAGTAGAGTAAGTACATCTTCAGGTTTGATTAGTTTTTCTTGCAAAAGAGATTCTTCGATGCAGTAGGCATGTGGACTCGTCGCAAATTTTCGGTCAGTATAAAAGGGAATTATATTGCAAATTCCATCTGGTGCGTTACTAATAGTGCCGTATTCATCTAAACATTCTTGCACAAAATTGTTTACTGTCTTAACATGTTGTTGAACACTGGTGTTACGGCGTATTTCCGCGTAAAGGTCGTCGATCTGATAGTTTTGAAGGTCTTGGAGCTGATATTTTTCAAAGTTGATAGTGTGAAGATAATCACCAATTGTTTTTCTATGTGAAAACATCTACGCAAAGCAAAGGTATTAGAGAGGTGCGTACTGGTTGAACGCAAATTAGTACTTGCGTATAGACTCGCATTCTGAAGCATATCCCTTAGCTGGATTGCTAATTCAGAGACTTCATATATTGAGCCTTCGTCGTCTAATTCTATCCCATTTCTCGCTTTGTAGTTATTCCTGAGATTGGTTATTGTCCTCTTGATTGTAGTTAACATTGCCTCGTCCGTTGTTGGTAAGCAAACTGATTTGCTACTGAGAACAAAAGGAACAAGCAAGAAATCACTTGAAGCTAGCCTTCTGGATACCGCCATTAGTTCTTTTGCACATTGCATTTTGAAACATGTCAAGGTATAGACAACCTGGTCTTCCTCTTCTGCTAAATGCATATGAAGTATCATGTATTTTCCCTCTCTTCGAAAATCCGGCCTGCCCTTACTGAACATTTGTAAATTGTTTACGTGTGCTTCGATAAACGGTACCAGCATCAGTTTGCTTTCGTCGTCCTCTGGAGTGATCCATTCAGCCTCTACAAACAAGGCCCGCAGTAGACATACATCCCAATCAGCAAGAGCGGATAGCACAACAAATATAATTTGACTCGTATCTAGCAAGAGCTTAAACTCGCTAGCCAACCTCGCCTTGATATTCTTGAAATACTGCACGATAGAGGACAGAGTTGATGCCTCAATTGCTGTTAAATGACAAGCATTCTTTGTATGCAACTCAAAGTAAACCAAAAAGATATCCTTGAGGAGCAATCCTAGGTTTTCATCCACAACATCTTCGGGCTCCATCTATTGAATGTCAAGTTAAAATGTACATATTTATAATGAAGTAATCAAGCTATACAATACAATTATCCAGTTATGATATAGCATAAGCGTTCTGTTTGAGCACCCATATATTGTTATACCCCCAGCATTTTCAACGGCTATCAAATGTTGTGTCAGAATATGTATAAGCTAAATTAATCAAAGCGACGTTGACTTACATACGCATAGCAGGTAATCATAGTGTGAGTAGTTGAGCAGATTCTTCATTTTCTCCAACAAAGAAATGAAACGAAAAGGGCGCCTGCAAGGGGACAGAGCAGCTTTTAAACTCTTGTTATCCCACAAAGCGAGGTTATGTGCGACAAATATAACGGAACAAGACAAGAATATATGTCAAATGCTCTCATGTTTTATAAATGTAGTGTTCTTTACCAATAGATGAATACAGGATATTTATAAACCATGCGACACTAATTTACATGGTATAAATTAATACATCCAAACGCTACACTTCTCCATTTGGTTGATTCCACTGGTTACCCAAGTCGTTTTGTTGATAATAGTGACACCGAACGGGTTGTTCCCCGTTGGTGGGTATCAATTCTTGAGTTTTCTTAGCCTTGAAAGCTCGGACAAAAGCACAGGTGTTTTGATCTAATTGTATATATATATAGCTGTCGTAAATGGGTTTATGCAAAAAGCTATTGTTGGCATGGTCCTGATGTTGAATTGCCAACTCTTCCATCCTGAACCAGCTTGCAGCAGCAGAAGCCAAATTATTCAATTTCCGCGTTAATTACTTTTTCTCAAAACAGCAATTTTTTTGTTTGAAAATGAATTTCATTGACTTAATTTGACAAAACTTACTATGTAAAGTGCAAGATAGTCTCATACACCCTTAATCTTCCTAAAAGTAATTTTTAAGGCACATCTACTAATGTAAATACAATTAGGCTTTATAAATGAGCTTATCAAGCAATTTTAGAAAATTTGAAATAAGGTTTTCTGCCAAAATGTCAAAATTTTACATATAAAGGTCTCACGCACAAAGTTTCAGGGCCTGCCCTGAATCGATAGCAACAATTTGATTTAATATGTGCCTTAGTAAAAGTGTTCGTTTTTGGGTCCAAAAACGCGATCGTTTGATTTTTGATGAAAAACATGAGGGGTACCTCATGCTTTTTGGTCCAATTTTTGATGATCCCAAAAAATCGAGCAAAAGTATCAGCAAGTAACTTTTGGACGAGAGCAATTGTTTGGTACTATTTTTGTGGTCTTAACAGCTTTTATCGCGAGGAATCACAGCTCAAATGTACGAAATTTCACCGTGTTTTGCATAATTTCGAGCATAGTAAGATACATAGCAAGCATTCTACCTGATTTTATATAGGTTGTCTCGATCGGTATCGACGAGAGACATCTCTAGGTCATTGACATCCACAACTACAGGTGATTTATCAAGAAAGTTCATATGATAGTGCAACACCAAAATGTAAATCATTGACCACAAGGCTGCTTTAAAATACAAAAAATAACCCTATAAGCTATTATCGCGATACAACAACTACCAAAGGATTCAAGACAGATACTACCGATAGAGCTTTGCTTCTTCAAATGTTAGTTTTTTATCAAGGACAACGCCAGCAATGTAGCCACAAAAACAGAAAACCTGCTTGTAGATGCCGATCTTTTGGTTGATCAGCATGAAATCCCAGGAGTAGTCTTTCTTGAATGTCTACTGACTCGATGAACTCAAACCATTTCCCTCCTGTATCCGCAATATATATGATACTAAAAATTGAAATTCGAAGAGTCAATGAATGGTGAATGGGTATGATACTAATGGTGATATAACAGCCATTGCGATTCTGGAGTGGATCATATGTAACAATTAGCAGTGTTCCCTTTTCGTTATCCAGAGCAAGATCAGACACCATGTAAAGATCTGAATAAGCTATAAGATACATGCAGAGCACACTCATTATTAAAGACTTACCTGCAACTACATGCTTGGACCCGAAAAGGAAGAGGGTGGCCTTGACACCTGTGCTTGATAAAACCTCGCCCTTGTTCAAAACAGTGTATTCAGACACAAATCCGCCGTTTGGACAGTCAAACATACGAGAGTACGTAGATGAAAGATACTTGCACGCAGTGTATTGATCATTGATAGAGCCGTATGATATGTATACAAAGGGATATACAAATTCAAGAGAATCCAGACTAACTGTATAGGTTGAGCTTGCTATCTGTGTAGAATCGCCTCTGACAAGATATTGCCACATTGCACGGTCGGCCTTCTTGTTGACAGTGAACTTTTGTTGGTGAGTCTGCAAGAAGAAGTAGTTGAGCCTCTCCTCTATGTAAATGATCTTCTTTTGCGGACAATACAGAAAGACAATAATGGCCAAGATGATCTTTTGGAAGAGTGGTGCTAACAACAGTCTGTGCAATGCTGGAAACTGCCGGCTTCAGCCCTATATCTCTAGTAGCATCCGGTGAGATACTACCTTGAGATTTACAGCAATGCTTGAAACTTCAAAATTGTGTACGACAAATAGTACGGAAGATGGCATTATACAAAACTAACATCAAAATACATTTCATACTCTATATGCGTTTTATATTTGTTAGCATAAATATATAATTTTTTGGATATGAACATTATGCAAAAAGCAATTATTATTGATACCAACAACATCACACTACTGTAAAAAAGAACTTTAAAATGATGAACTAAATAATAACTAAATGGCCAAGTTAGCGTCAATTTACTAGACTAAGAAGACAAAACATTGGATGACAATGTTATCTAGCAGAGCTTCTCATAGCTCAAAGCCTTGCTTCTTGCTATGAAAGGACTCGAGGCATCAGCCATGGAAAACGTCCAACGAATCTCACAAGGGGGGGGGGACGAGAGGGGATCTAAAACTTGAGGCAACAGCAAGCGCAAAATAACCTTTTGTTCTCTCTTCTTTTCTTCCATTAATTTATATTCGAGTTCTCTCTCTCTCTTCCCCTTATCACCATGTCAACCGAACCACCGACCAGCTCGACCAACATGCTCTCCATCAGCTCCAAAAAGACCGAGCGCATCATATGGACACCGTACCTTCGAGAATACATATCAAACGGCTATGCAGAACACCCAGACCTGTACACGGATGATTTTCGAGTACTGGACGAGTTGCGAAATGATTGTATCTACATGGAAACCAACCAAAAGGCTCTGAATCGATTGATAAAGTACTTGCCATTGGGTCACATATCCATGTAGACTGTATATACTGATCCCCCTCTTTTGTTTATCCATAGGTATTATGCTCAGCTTGTGTTTATCAGTGCCAAGTTTCCCATTGATGTAAGGTGTATAATGAGGGGGGGGGGGCTTGTGTTGGTGCACCTTGATTAATAGTAGCATCCATGTTATAGGTTGGCATTGAGTTTCCTTGGTACTTGACATTTGGAGAAGGACAAAAGCCAGGTAAATACTGGAATCAGTCGATAAGCCAATGATTATTAACATGCAAGCAAGTGTCGCATCGAAACATGAATTATGAAAAGGCATGTGTTCTTTATTCAATAGGTGCGGTTTATAGTCAGCTGGGAAATGCAGAAAATAGATCCACGACCGAAGGTATCAAAAGAGCCTGCAACTATTTCCAGGTAAGTTCTGCCTCTTCTTGTCAAGCCTACTACTAGTAAACTCATCATTATGTAAAAGCATGCTGCTGGTTGCTTTCAATTACTGCTCGACACGGTGGTCCCCGAGATGCGTGTTGCACCTACCATTGACATGTCACCGTACGCACTGCAAACACTGATCAACCTGATGCTAGCTCAAGCGCAAGAATGCGTATGGCAAAAGGCGGCCATGGACCAACTGCGTGATGGCACCATTGCACGACTAGCGCTCAAAATAGCCGAGTTTTACGACGCTGCCTGTGAACTAGCGTCCAACTCGAGCATCAGCAACGTGTACCCCAAATCCTGGCTCACGCACATGCACATCAAGGCGCTTCATTTCAACGCAGCCGCTCAGTTTCGCAAATCATGCGAATGCATATCGCAAGACAAGTACGGGCAAGAAGTGGCTCGTTTACAGATCGCCTCTGAATTTGTCAAGCGTGCATTTGAACTCAAGCACAACAAGTTGGTTGCGCCCTCGGTCATGAACGACCTCCGAAGCTTGCAGCAGATTATCAGCACCAATTTAGCGCGCGCAGAAAAGGACAATGATGTGATTTATCTCGAGAGTATACCGTTACCAGCAGCATTGCCGGCCATCAACAAGACGCAGATGGTCAAGGCGCAAGCACCCACGGAAATTGCGGATCCTGTCTCCTTGATGATGCACGATAAAGACTCACCACACCCTGTGATTGGGTTGCCCTTGTTTCAAAAGCTGGTTCCGTTTGCTGTGCATCAGGCAGCCAGTGTCTATGTGGATCGCAAGGAACGTCTGATCAAGGAAGACATTGTTCACAAACTGGAGGAACTCAACAGTGTATACCACAGCTCGATTGAATCGTTGCATTTACCCGCCTTGCTGGCAACCACAGAGACGTCGGCTGGTTTGCCTGAATCCATCATGCAACAAGCAGCTGAAGTCAAGAGTGGCGGTGGCTCTCAAGCGCTATACGACATGTGGGAGCAGGTGCAAAGAGCGTCTGCCAAAAACGCAGATATACTGGAAGACGCGTTCAATGCCCTGGACGAGGAACACGAAGCCGATGAAGCCCTGAGATCCCGATACACGACTGCATGGCAGCGTCCTGAATCCCACATCCTGACACAACAATTAGCTGCACAGGGCCAAAAGCACCGACAGACGCTGACATCCGCGCAAAAGGCAGACCTGATTGTGCGCAACAAACTCGACACGTGGGCCAACATTATTGACGTCCTTTGCTTGACGCGTGAAGAACTGGAAAACTCGATCCCGTCCAGCAGCCAAGGCAACGCATCGCCTTTGGACAGTTTGATGCGCATCAAGAAACTGGTGGAGGACATGAACCAAAACATGCGACTGAGAAAGGACCTGGTGGATCAAGCCAGAAAGGCGTCCAACGCAGACGACATCTCGCCCGCCCTCTTGAAAAAGGCAGCAGAACTGACAGCTAAATCACCCATCATCAAGATTGAAGCAGCTCAGTTTGAGGACCTGTTTGTAGACGAGTTGCGAAAATACGATACCTTTCTCATGACGGTGGATCAACAAGATGAGCAGCAGAGCACCATCTTGAGGCAATTGAACGAGGCTTATCATCAATACAAGGCGCGCATGAATGATCCATCCAGTGGTGCCAAAAGAGAAAAGGCGCTGCAGAATTTGAGTCAGGCTTACTTTAAATACAAGGAGATCAAGACGAATTTGACAGAGGGACTCAAGGTGAGTTGTTGGGAGTGTATATGTATATAGTGTGTGGCTCACATGGCCGTCCTTAGTTTTATGGTGACCACGCCAAGGGGTTGAATACATTTTGCGATACTTGCAGAGACTACTGTTATAGAAGACAATCTGAATCAGAGCAGATTGTAAGGTAAGAAATTGGTTGATGGTGGTTGCTTGCTTTTTTTTTTTATTCATCAAGTTTACTATAGAAAACTAAGCCTTGGTATGGACGCTCTATCACTCCAAGATCAAGAAAACCACCCTCAACAACAACAGCCACAGCAAAGCAACCGGTCTCGTTGGTAAAATCTACGACTAGTTGTTTTGCCAGTTTTCCCAAGCTTCATAGTAGGCTTTATATTCATCCGTTGTCATGTTTCTTTGATCTTCCTCTTGCACTTCATTCAGTGGGATCATTTTACCATTGACTATGCTACATTAATACCATCCCTTTTCTACCAATAATAATAATAAAAAAATGGACACATTACCAGAAACCAAGGGCACATCTTCATCCTCTTCAAATTCTTCTTCGCCTGAAGGATTCTGCTGTTCTTCAAACGTATCTACCTGTGTCGTCGTCGTCTCTACTGTTTCAAAGACATCACGGTCCTCTTCCAGCGCATTGTTGTTACTGAGACTCTCATAGTATTTGGCATAATAGTCTTCTGTATCTGCATCCATTTCTGTAGGACCCACATCTTCAAACGCATCCTCTTCATCTTGCTCTTCTTCCACCGGTCGATCGCCCGTGCCCACCAAACTGGTGCCTGAAATGGTCGATTGCTGATGCCAGACAGGCAATGCGTTCTGCTGTCTCTTTTGCTCGGCCTCTTCCATCTTGGCACGTCTGGCAGCCTCATTGTCCATCTGAAGATCGACAATGATATCGCCCTGACCTGCGCCTGTGTCTTGAGCAATAGCCAGCTCGTACTCGTCTGATTTACTGGCTCGACTGCCACCAGCATGCTTGTAAATGTAGCTGGAGGGAATGACGATGCTGTCAGTTTGTTTCAGCAGTGTGATGATGGGCTGTGATTGCTCTCGCAGTTTGGTCAGGATTTGCTGGCTTCCCTTGACGTTCTCTGCATTATCGTTTTCCTCCAACACATGCTCGCACACGTCGCAGTGGAACAATTGATCCGTCATGTCCACCAGCGACAGGACGTCTAATGGCGTGAATTGCTTTTCGCAATTGTTGCAAATGTAGCCCTTGTTCTCGGACTCGGTTCGTAGATTGTCACGCACCAGTGTCTGCATCTTGAACATTTTCCATTTCACCACATCCACAAACTCCTTGTAATCGATATAGTAGTAATTTTTGGGTATCAGACGTTGATCTTGTTTTCGAGGCTCCATTCGGTTTGCCCTGTTTTTTGCGGGGGAGAATAAGTAATGTAATATGGCTGTCAAACTAAAACTCACATCTTGATCAGTCTGTCTTCTTTCAACTTGCCACAGATTCTGTGAATATCGCGAGGTGTCATTTTGAGCGTAAAGACGAGGTCTTCTTCTCGAACGCCGTTGGTGTTGGGTGGCGCATTGTTCAAGGCGTCCAGAATAGCAATGTATTTAGGGTCGTAGAATGCTCTGGCAACTCTTGCAACAAGGGCTTTAAGGGTTTCCATGAGACACTAATGCAGAAGAAGAGAAAAGGGAAAGAAAGAGAGAAAAAGACAAAGTAGTAGTATAGAGTGTGTGACCATCAAGCATTGCTTTTATTCCATCACATCATGCCGTGGTGACAGCTGAAATATCATAAAACAAGCAGCCGTTGGTCGATGTGCCCTCCCATCCTCGATTACCTGATGTTGTAATCATGTATTTACAAGTAGGATCAATGGAGATGTGCGAAATTGTGCCGCCATGATGGCCTGCTAAGATGCTAAAGGGGATGGTGGAGGAGGACAGCTTGCTGGACGGTTTGGCAAAACCAGGCTCCGTATCAGATCGAATTGTAAAGTTGGATTCTACAGTGGTGTTCCATAAGCGAATGTTATCGTTGGAGGCACTAGCAGAGTGTGAGTCAGCTGTTTCTATTCCTTAACATAGTGAGTGCCGCCCTACCACACAATATGCTTGCCATTGGGCATGCTCTTGACACAAGAGACAGGACCCGAATTTGCTGGCATACGGAACGACTGTATCCACTTTTGTGAGGCAAAATCGTATTCATCGACGGTACCGTTTCTTCTACCTGCATAAATCTTGGTACCATCTGCACTCCAACATGCCTAATACGGTGCAAATGATGAGCTTCTGTGTGTGGTCATTGACACTATAATAACTCACCGATAAGCACCAGGGTGGTGTTCTCTCTGGAATAGGCAACCGTCTTGCCTGTTGAGAAGGCTCTCTTTTATCCCACAACAGACACTGACCATCCATGCTTGTTGTCATGAAGACATGCTCGTTCTTTCTATTCCACAGCAAGGCAGCCTCGTTCTCCTCCTCGCCGCCGCCGCTAACAAAAGGTGTATAAATGGGTTGAAATTCTGCAGACGAGATTTGCGAACTATGACCATCATACGATCTCACCACAGATCCTGTGTTGAGGTCCCATTCCAGTACAGATTTATCCCAAGAACCACTCATCACACCCGTCTCAGCTGGGGTGATCATCAAAACAGATACAGGCGCACTGTGCTTTCGAAGCACATGATGGCATTTTCCTTCTTCATGCCGAACCGACGTCAGGTTGATGGATCCATTTTCGCAGCCTTGCACAGCCCACAGTGCTTCGGAATGGATGTCCAGACTGAACACGGGTGATAGCTTGGGCTCTCGTAGTGATGTCGGTGCTGCTGCTGCGGGTTCCTCTGATCCGTCGGTTGCCGTGGATGATTTGACACTTTCTATTGACTACAGTGTCAATAAACAGGACATGTACATGTGATGGAAACAAACCTGGAATTTCCTCATTCTCCCACCAACTCGATAGCACGCCAGCCAATGTCACGGAATCCACATAGTTATGGCGATGTGCTTGTGTCAATTGCGTCTTTCCATTCATGGAGGCAAAGAAATCCCATTTTCGAATGTATCCGTCTTCGGAACCCGTCAAAACCCATCGATAGCAGCGTGTGGTTGCCAAGCTAGAGATGGGAGAAGGGTGGACAGCTGCTGCCTAGTGGGGAGCAAGCGTTAGTATCAAGTACTTGTCGCACACATGTTCAAGTTGCTGTTTACTTTACTAAAGGTACACAGTCATAAGAAGCACAAGTCAAAAGTTGGGGATCTAGCTTTTCATTGAGCTGTCTTGTGTTGTTGACAGCCACGGCAGGGCCAGTGGACGAGGAAGGTTGCAGTGGTGAGGGTGCAGGTGAGTTATGGACGGAAGGATCTGTTGTTGTTGTTGTTGTTTTAAGGAGTCGTGAAAAAGGGGTGGATTGTTAGTATCATCATTTTCATGGGGGGGATGATGCTACTACAAACCTTCAATGTCCATCATATCATCTGCAATGCTTTCCATTTGTGATGTAGTATCGTCATTTAAATCAAGATCCTCTTCATCAGACGACATGGTGTTGATTTTGGGAATGGTAGGCGGAAACAAAAGAGAAATTTTCTATAGTCATCATCATGCACGCGGTGGTGGGGCCCACACCTCGTGGTGTGTGTAGCTCTCAGTTTCCTGGATCACACACACATAATGGCGGGTGACTCAAATACCCAAAACCTGAAACATCATTTATACTTAATTGATGACAAGTCTCTTGTTTCAACAAAAAGTAGGAGATTGGCTTGAAAGATAATATTTTTAAGGGGTTGACAAATCTCTCTCTCTTGGTTCTCTACCCAAAAAGAGAGCCCCTCTCTCTTGGATGTGCTGACAGATAAATTGATGTGTATGGATCTTCCCTGCTAAAATATCATTCTCCCTCCTCCTCCTCCTTGGATTAGATATAATGACCTTTTTCATTTTTTTTTGATCCCCTTGAATATATATATAAGAATACTTGCCCCTTCTTTTTTTTTTCTTCTTTCTTTCTCTCTCTCTTTCCCTCTTTCTTCTTCTTCTTCTTCAACACACTCACACTCACTTTACAAGCCAAAAAAATGACCCTCATTCTAGGCACATTTGGAGCATCGTGCAAGCCATTTTGTTTGTACACTTACAATTCGTATCATTATTTTTGTTTGGATGAAATCAACGCAGTGTATTGCCACAATAACCTCACAAAAAAGGCATCTGCCATCCACCGCATCTACAAGACAGCACCCAATGACTTTATAAAGCACAAACACACTGGACACATCTTTGTCATGACACGCACCATGCCTCACATTGCTCGCCTGTTCAATTGTTATGCACTGGCTGAATTATGTAAATTGTCCATGGATGAAATTCTCGCTCGAGTGGCTGAACCGCTGCTCAACCTCATTCAGTGTGACCAGTGGCAACATGCCTTGTCTTATCACGTACTTGTGGAACGCGGCAGCAGCAGCAATAGTGACGATCTTGACGCATTCGAATCACTTTACGGCAACGAATGGTTGTTTACTACTACCAGTGATACTAGCAGCACATTGTCACCACCACCAGGGATAATAAAGAAAGAGTAAGTTTTTGGGGGATTATACAGGATGAGCATGGTTCACTCATCATCAAGACATAGACGTCGCACTTGCTACTACGTGCCAACTACAGAACACACATCGCCGCTGTATCGTTGGCTGTCCTCCAATGTCAATGACTTGTCTGCACAAAGAGCTAAGCGGCAACAACAGGCCATCATTGAAACGCGACAACGTCAATTAGCGTTTTCTACCACGACACCCACCAAATCATCCAAAAAGAAAATTGCAGGTCAATTGAATTCAACAAGCCCTCTTAAAAAACGAGCAGCTTTGTATATGCAACCCTCAAGCAGTACAACAATAACCACCACAGCCAAACGGCAAAAGACCTCCTCCTCCTCATCACAGCCACTTCCCATGATCACGCTACAACAACAACACAATGACATTCCCAGGATAGACCACGGTAATGATAACTTGCATTTGTTGGCCACACAAGCCATGCAATTGAGAGGCCTGCCTCCAAGTTCATCACCTGAACCCACTTTGTTTAAAAACCAACGGTTGCCATCATTACAAACCATGTTGTCTGAGCTAAATCATCCACATCATCATCGTCAACGTGTGGTTCCATTTAGTGAAAGAAGAAATATGGATTCTTGCGCATAAACATTTTTTTTTCTTCTTCATACACACATACACATTTCAAACATCCACACACCAACACTACTACATTCATCATTTATATACAAACATTACATACACACACACACGTACATTTTATAAAGTAAACACACAACATTCTTTTTATACATCGTAAGGGGGGAAGAGAGGGACAAGTGCTAAGAACCGAGTGTTTCTGACAAAGAAAGGGGGGCAAAAAGGGATTTTTTGGACGATGACAATCAACAAGGAAAGAATCGCGCAGCATTTGGGTATATAAGATAATGGAATGGATTTTTTTTAGGATACCTGGTAAAAGAACATCTCACTGTATCCGACATTTTTAGGCACTTTATTGATGCTGTCAATGAGGTAATAACTTTAATAAAGCTTAGTATAGTTTTGTTGTAAAGAAGGATGAAATGGGGGGAAGCGTCAGTTTGTAATGTGAACATGATGTTGACGGTCCTAATAGATGATATCCACGCTTATTATCACAAAAAAAAAAAAAAAAGCATACGCATGTGTTGTAATTACTTGACATGTTGACGAATTATGCTGTCAAGACGAGACAACTGTTACATGCTGGCTTGCTGTTTTGTTCCATTCCAATGTACCGCTCCAATAGAGTTTATGCCAATATTCACTGTGGTACTTGATAGGTGAATTCTCAAAGGTTACAATTTATAGTATTGACAACAAATGAAGCATCAATCAACCTGGTATTAACATCTCGCTGGTGAATCGAAGCTTTTACCTTCCAATATCACACATAAATAGCTGCTATAGGGCCCAAAACACCAGCTGTACCTGGGTTTGAATTTCAAAGCTTCCTCTGATCCTCTGGGACGATGGAAATGGACATCAGAAACCCTTTCAGAGGCGATTACACAAAATATTACTATATCAGCAACAGGTATTTCTTAAGCGTTATACATGCAAAATTGAACAAGGAATCCGATGGTACCAATTTTATAGTGATCCCTTTAGTCTGTACAAAGCAAATGTCAGAAAACGCAAAACACGTTTTTTGAGGAAATGTCTACAAAACGTATAGTAAAACTGACCAAAAGACAGTTTCACACGATGCGTTGCACTCATACGGTTGTTTTGAGCTTAGGAACACCATAGTAGAAAACCTCATTTTCAAGGTGAAAACGTCCATCTTTTGAAATCATCAAATTTTCCTGTACAAGTACAAGGCTAAAATGCTCAAAAATCAATGATCGAATTGTTCCCCCAAAAGATTGCTGGAAAGTAATCCTTAACTTAATGCCAGGTCGTAGAACACGATTGCACTTGTTCCGAGGCCGAGACGATGCTTTGTTGGCAAGATACAAGCGATTGAAATCCTTATTTTTACAGTGGTAAACAACATTTGAAGGCTTCTCACTCAATAATGCGCGTTTTAATGTCTGATTTGATGGTCTGTAGTTGTTTATATAGTAGATTGGTGTAGTATCCAACTCTTAATCGATCGAAAAGGGTGGAATTTCAAGAGGATATTTACTAGTGTACTGGTAATTTAGCGGCATTTGAGGTACAGTCCATGCATTCATACTGCTTATGCCTTCATAGCTTGAGCATATAGTATTATTTAATGATGACTCGAAGTGTAATAGAGAGCCACCTATGTCATGCTTGGATGGCTCATGGTAAATTCAGCATTTAATTCACAGTGGATCATTTCGAGGCAACATGGATCTGATTGGCTGCACGAAATGTAAATAGCATCTCACAAAAACACATTTATTCTTTCTTCTTCTTCTTTACATTTCAACCTTCCACTATTTATGTATACCCTCTCCTTTTTCTTCTTTTGCTACTACATTTAAATAACCATGGATTCTTCCAACTCTGAATACACAGTTTCAAGTGAACCATCCGCATCACATCGCGACACATCAGACACTTTGGATGTAAAGACGAGCAGCAGCAGCAGCAACAACGATCGCAAAAACTCGACTAGCTCAGTCGGCAGTGGCGGTTCTCACTCGTTTACGCAGCGTTTGATTGACCGTGGCGTTGCGGTACCAAGCTCGTTTAGCAACTGGGAGAAGCTCAAGTCATCTGAAGACACCTTTTTCAGTCCAGGTTCATTTGATTTTGATTCACATTATGGTATGTCGCCCTTCATCACACCCTCCTTTTCTACAACAACCACAGCAGCAAACGAGGTAGATGGGTCCTTGTATAAATCGCTCAAGCATCGGTATGAAAAGGAACGAGTGGGTAATTCATCAGCTCGTATTGTTACAGATGATGAGGAGGATGCTGCTACTTTAGCCACCAGTTCGACAACCACGTCTCCGTTGAGCGCTCTTCAATGCCAAAAGAAGAAACAACGTGCCGAGGACAGTGATATTGAACTCTCGGACGAGGAAGATGCTAGCATGACGTTGGAGAAGCTGCAATTGCCGCTGGCTCAACGTTCACGTCGGTCTCGTTCTCCATTGTCGTTTCCACCCACCAATGTGAACAACTCTGCTAGTGTTAGATCAGGCCATGCAGCAGCACCAGCACGGCCACCACCACCAGCTGATGGTATTTTTGATCTCATGAAGCCACAAAACTATCAAGACATGTATGAAGAAGCACCCAAACTGTCGGCTTCTGTGCTAAAGATCAAGCAATTATTAACCACAGCACCTACACCAGCACCAGCACCAGCACCAGCGCAGCCAACCACAGCTCCCACCAAGCAACCATCCACCAAACCGTTACCCAATCCACCCAGACAACATTTATTACATACCCCCGTCTTCCAAGTGGTCAATGCCAACACTGTCAAGGACCGTTATCTATTCCTGTTCAACGACTTGTTGTTGATTTGCAAACCCATCATGGACGAAAACATCATTGTTAGTTCCAGCAGCAGCAGCAACAACAACAACAACAATGGTAGCAGCAACAGCAACAACAGCAACAGTGCTAATAGACACGGCAGTAACCAGGAAAAGAACCGATATCGTTTTCGACCCAATGAGCATTCCCTCTTCCAAGTCAAGAACATTGTGCAGTTGGGCCAATTGACCCTGTACATTAGCAAAGACGATTTCTACCATGCCTCCAACACAGGCCCGACCACCATTGAGATGGGCCCTGACGGACGACCCATTTTACCGCCTGCGCGCAAAATCCATCCCATCATGGCATCAGCGCTGCGAAAGTTTGAAACCAACGCCAACCTGGGCATCCAGTATCTGATTGACAAACGCGTCTTGACCAACGATCCTCTCAGCATCGCCAATTTCCTGTTCAAGACACCGGATCTCAACCGTCGTCAATTGGGCTACTATCTGTCTGACCTCAAGAACAGCGATGTGTATGATGCGTTTCTCGAGTGCTTTCGTTTGGTGGGGTTGCGGCTGGATGAAGCATTGCGTATTTTACTGACGACGTTTCGGTTGCCCAGTAACTGGGAGGCGCTCGAGTACCTGATTGAACGGTTTGCAAAAAAGTGGCACGATGCTAACCAGAACGTGATTAAGTTTCACGAGGATATGGTGGTCAAGGTGGTGGTGGCTATGCTCTTCTTGAACGCAGAGTGCTGGTACGATGCCACGTCGGAGCGCGATGTGTTTTGGTATGCGCGCGAGCTCAAGGAACGTCAAGACCGTCAAGCCAAGCGAAAGATGAGTGTGATTGATTACCAGCGGCCCAACAGCTCGCTGCAGAAGCCTTCTTCCTCGGCAACCACATCCAGAGCGCGCCAGAGCGTGGCTGTGGAACCGTTGCACTACATTATGTCGCTGCGAGCACGAGGCAACAGCCAGCCCACACTGGACGACTTTTTGGAGCGCTGGAACTACTATGATCAGTACCATCTGGTGCCTCGCGAGTTTATGGAGGAAATGTACAAGTCGATTGGCGAGGAGAGGCTGGAGACGGGATGGGACAACAAGACGGGTAGACGGATCCAGACAAGCACACACGAGAGCGATGATGCGGGCGTAGGGAGACCAAAGATTGTGTCTCCTTCTGTGCAACAAGGCTCACAAGATGTAGTGATCACCGTGATCCCGCATCGATTGCCTACTAGACTCACCAAGGGGCTTCCCTCCAATCCCATCACCATCTCCATTCCAGCACCAGACGCCGGCCTACAGATCAAGCTGCGTGGCCAAGACTTGGTGTTTGAGCCCAACGTGCTCGATTTCTCCCACTCTTGCATCCAGACATTCACCATCACAGGCAATACGCTGGGCAGAACATCGCTCATGTTTATCAAGACGGGCGATAATGCCGGCAACTACGTGAGCCCGACTTTGCCCAGAACCAAGAGCGTGGTGGTGGAAAGACCGTTTATGCGATACACGTTCCAGATTGGCTTCAAGCATGTGGACCATGACAAGGACAAGAAGAAGATGCTGATGGAGGAAGAAGAAGGGACGCGCAAAAAGGAGGACGACACCAACATCAAGTCTGTCAAGAAGTCGAGAAATGCCACACGCCGAAACCGAGATGAAAAGGAGCACGATGATGGCAACGGCGATGAGGAGGACGACGACGATGGGGAGGAGGAAGCCGGTCGACAGGTGCACATGGTGAACCGCAAATACACGTTCAGTGTCGAGACTGAGGAGGAGCGCATCGAGTGGTTGGAGGCCTTGAAGCGATTGAGCGGCTATGTCAATGAGGAGCGCAATCAAAAGAGTATCGCTCAGTTGCACAATATGAGCTCTGAAGCTCGTGTTGCCTTACAGGTTTTAAAGGAGGTGCTGTTGGCGGACGAGGTGAAGAAAGGAACAGCTCGTACCACCACCACCAGCAGCACAAACACCAGCAGCAATGCCAATAAGAACAACAACACTGCCGCCAACACCTCTACCGCCGCCAACACCAACACAGTCGGCAATGCATCTTCTGCCGCCAATCCTTCGCTGGAAGAGGATCGCCATGGCAACACCATGCGTTTACTGCTGCCAGCCAAAAAGAAAAAGGAAGACGATCGCAGTTCTATCATGACTACGGCAACGTCCACTTCGACAACAGCAAATGTGGTGACAAAGAGGGGACATGAGATTGTCAAGTTGGTTGTACAGAACTCTATGGTGCCTCTTGTGTTGGGCTTTCTCAAGAGTCAAATACCCACGGATCAATAAAGCATTTCATTTTCAACTTGTTTTCAATAGTATGGAGTCAAAGGGCCTAGTCTATTTGTGTAGGTTTACTTTTTTCGGGGGTGGGTGGGGGGAGGATGGATCCGATAGATACTGTATAGTGTGTGTGTGTGTGTGTGGGAAGCCCAAACTCATTGATATAAGGAGACAGAGCAATTCGCTCGATTTCCGTTGATAAAAAGGCCGCCCAAAATTTTTCAGTTGCCTTTTTCCTCTTTTTCTTTACTATTTTCTTTTTCTTACTTTGATCATGCTGACAGAACAAGAGGACCAACAACCCCTCCAGATGGAAGAACAACAAGAGCCCTACGACGCTCCTTTGACGCAAGTCATCCCCACTACGTCAGGTAAATTGCAGGGCTTTATAGACGAAGGCAACCAAGTCGAAGTCTTCTTGGGCATCCCATACGCTCAACCACCGATTGGCACACTTCGTTTCCAGCCTACGGTGGAGCTCCACACACCCGACCAAGAGCGATTGTGCATCGAACACGCACCTGCAGCACCTCAAACAGCCATGCCATTTGACACTTTAATGTGCGTTCAAATCGATCATCAATCCGAAGATTGTCTCTACTTGAATATTTGGACACCTGATACTGTCAAGAGCAAAAAGCGACCTGTCATTGTTTGGTTTCATCCAGGTGCATGTATGAGGTACAATCAATTTAAGGTTCAAATGTGACAACAGGTTATTGAGTTTGCTCTATAGTGGCAGCTCCAGCCAGCCCTTCTGGGACGGTACCAATTTAGCTAGAAATGATGCCATCATTGTCAGCTTCAACTATCGATTGGGCGCTCTTGGTTGGATGTCGATGGATCACCTCTCTTCAGACTTGAAAGGGTCTGGTAATTTAGGGTTACTAGATCAAATAGGTAAAGTATAGTTTATATGTGGGGGGGGGGGGCAGCTTGATCAAAGGGGGTCTCTCACACACACACACCTGTTTCTTTTTAGCTGCATTAAAATGGGTTCAAAATAACATTGCGGAATTTGGTGGTGATCCCAATAATGTCACTGCCTTTGGTTCGTCTGCTGGATGTAAGTCGTCATCATGGACCGAAAGCCTTGCTTATACTGACGACCTAGCCTAGCGACCTGCATCTTGTCCATCATCTTGGCAGAAAACACAGCCGGTTTGTTCCACAAAATCGTGTTGCAATCTCCTCCCATGTTCATGGTCAGTCCTCAAGAATGGGCGGAAATGAAGGGAGACATCTTTGCCAGATCCCTTGCTTTGGACAAATCAGACCTGGTGCAAGACCTGCAAGCAGTCGAAGTCGAAACCTTTTTAGACTCACAAACCTTCATGACCACCTGGCCCAACTTTTTGGAAGGTTTAGCGCCCATCGGTCCCAACCAAGACAAGCAAGTATTGCCCTCCACCGTGATTGAGCACTTTTTCCATGAGCCTCTGCCCAAGGGATACGAGAACTTGGAGGTGGTGATTGGCTACACCCGTGATGAATTCAACTTTTTCTTCCCCTTCTTGCCCAACTTTCAAGACATGGATGATACCATGTTTGTGCGTGGTTACTTTACGCACATCTTTGGCCGCAAGAACGCACGCAGAGCGTACGAGATTTACAAGCAGGAAATCTTGCCGCCCATGTCACCTCCCTCTGAAGTCACCCGCTACATGTGTTCCGATGTCATGTGCCGTATTGCTACCATGTTGACGGCCGAGAACTTGGCTACCAATGGACACAAGGTGTATCTGTACGAGTGGGATTATGAGTCCAACGATGTTCAAAATGTCATCAAGGCAGCTCACATGGTGGATTCTGTCTTTTCCTGGGACAACCTCATGTACTGGACCGATAACCCGTTCCTGGGTCCTGGTGATGATTTCGAACGAGACCGTATTGCCAAGCAAATCTCAGGTGCCATTATCAATTTTGCAAAGACGGGTAGTCCCAATCACGATGGCATCCCTGAATGGCCCTTGTACATCACCAACGATGTTAGAGACAGACACGCCATGATCTTTGACAGAGAAGTGCGTGTGGAGCACAATATTTATGATGAGGGCTTGCAGTTATGGAAGACGGTGCTGAAGGATTATGTCAAGACACCCATGTTCCCTGTCAACCCCAGAGCTGTGGATGTCAAGAAGGGTAGTTTGACTTCGCCTCCTCCTGAAGATTTATCGCAAGTAAGTTGTTGCAAGTGGATGAAGTGCGCATGGATGGATGCTGATTTGTTTGAATATAGAACAAGAAGCGCAAGCTGGATCATACCGAATAAAATCAGATATCACAATATCCTAAGGCCTCTATCTATCTCTTTTGTTTATTTTATGCACATAATCAATTCTTTTTACTATTGCTCGCTCCTTTTTTCTATTATAATATATCAATTCCAGTTACTTGTATTCTCCGTCCCTCTATCCCTCTCTCTCTACAACATGGCACTTATATATTTACTGTTTTTATTCCAATCTTTTGTATGCCTTCGTAATATTTTGATTCAAATAAATCTGTCCATTTTTCCAAAATTCTAAGCGAAATCTTTAAAATTGTGAGCGCAATAATAGGACAATCTACTAGTAAAAGTCGCCCTGCTGTAAGACTGATGAGTATCTTATGTCGAAAGGCTCAAGGATATGCTCATGCAGCACCACCACTGTTGTCCCATTTTTCGTTTCCACTATAAGCACGCTAGCAATATAGTGCATAATTTCACCTTTGAATCGCAAAAACTCACTATTTTTAATACTAACCATGCTTTTGACTCTATAGTACATTTATGCAGAATTGAAATGCGCATCGAATGCGTAGTAGTACTTTTAATAAGTATATTACAAGTTTTATACTGACACGAGTCAGAATTACATGTATTTTAACTGTTTTTATAAGGGAAAAGCTGCCAAAACTGTATCTGTGCACCTGTGGTAATAATTTATTGATCTGTAGCGTTTTCTGAAGCTATTTGTACCATGCATTTTGAATGTTTAATCTTACTTTTCTTATTTTTCATTACAACTTTAGTTTCAACATCAATGCTTTATTTATCGGAGGTGTCTTAAATTTTGAGCCAATAAAATCGCTCAAAAGCTAGTTTAAACGCCGCGGACTTTAAAAAAAATTGCGAGGGTTTCCCTCTGTTTTTTGGTTAGGCGGAGTTTTAAGTACTGCCAAATACAGTAATTTAGCAATTCCATCATCAAAATCCCCTAAAATGCCAGAATATGCCTTACTACACACTCCAGCTTATAATGCAAACGCTTGAGACTCTCAATTAGCACCAAGTAAGTGATACCAATCAAGTGAGGGCAGCCTATCTACCCCCAGCCTCTGAATCAAATCTAGTTGTGCTTCAACGATAGGCTTATCCACACAACGAAAAAGGAGGGTCATGGCTCAAAGAACCACAAAAAGGAAAAATGCAAGGCTACTCCACAACAATAGAGCAGCACTACCAGCGATACAATGCATCAAAAGATACACCATAGCACTATGGCACAGCAACAGAAAAATAGTTGCGTGCAGAAAAGGGGGAAAGAATAAATCGCAATAGAACAAAAAACTAAAGAATGCACAGTATCACGAGAAAGAAAATAGTAAAAGGTTGAATGAATGTAATTCATGACAACCAGACCCACAACACCCAAAGCCATGACAACCCAATACACGGCAACCAAAAAAGGGGAATATACAAACCAAATACAAACCAAACACAATGAATAAATATATTGCAACAAATTGGTCTAAAATAAACTGTATAATTAGTATTACTGTATATTGTACCGCAAAAAGTGGCCCCTATCGGCTGATACCTACTGTAACAAACTTGAAACATGTCGTCTTCTTGAGTACTGGTGGTTGCAAAGGTATGCTTCTTTTGACCAAACACAATGAATAAGTATATTGCAACGAACTGGTCTGAAATAAACTGCATAATTAG
Source organism: Mucor lusitanicus (assembly GCA_010203745.1). NCBI lineage: Eukaryota > Fungi > Mucoromycota > Mucoromycetes > Mucorales > Mucoraceae > Mucor > Mucor lusitanicus. The sequence goes on along the minus strand of JAAECE010000005.1, from coordinate 3,094,411 downwards.
TATTACTGTATATTGTACCGCAAAAAGTGGCTCCTATCGGCTGATACTTACTGTAACAAGCTTGAAACATGTCGTCTTGGGTACTGGTGGTTGCAAAAGTATGCTTCTTTTGTCGAAAGTGGTGTTGTATTCAATCAAAAGTAATAAAAAGTATATGGTTTAATAGAAAAAGTGCAGTGCAAAAACAGGGTGGAAAGGGAGCCTGAAAAAAGAAAAAAAAAGACGCGTTGCTGAGGGTGACTGCAGCCAATAAGCTGAGCACACAGAATTTGAGTGACGTGTACACTGAACATTTTGCACTGTGGTGACTGTACCCAAATGATTTTTTTGTGATGATTTTTTTGAATCAAAATCGATATAATTTGACATTTGTAAACATTTTTGTTAAAATTAGCTATAGAAAGTGTGCTCAAGGTATACTGCTTTCTAATAAACTTAAGGAGAGAATCTGAAGGCGCATTCAATGGTGCCAATTTTAAACTACTTTTAGAATGAAAAGATAAAGAATTTCGAGAAAATATAAAAAGCAGTTTTTACAGGAAAAGTCGAGATTTAGCATATACAACCTTCAAAATAACAGTTGCACAGGTTACCCTACATCTGTGCGGTCATTTTGATCTAATATATATCATAGTAAAAAGTGTCGTTTTTGCCTCCAAAATTGCGATCGTCTGATTTTCAACAAAAACAATGAGGGGTACCTCATGAAAAATCGTGGATTTTCATCGATTTGGATCGATCCAAAAAAAATAAAAATAAAGATTTAGGATGTAAATGGTGATTGATAGCAATTATTTGGCACTATTTCCAGCATCTAGAAAGGCTTAGAAGACAAGATAGTGAGGGTTGAATTCGGACGATTTGGCTGGGAAAAGTACCTTTAGTGCCATGTAAATCTACAAAAACTAGTGCTACAGATCTGATCCAGACTTCAAACAGTTGGTATCTTTTGGGACTACACGTTGATTACCATCAGACAAAGAACGATCGAAATTTTGTCTATGTTTTACTTTAAAAACGTTCAAAAATACCAAAAGCACCGCTTATCCTGTTTCAATGCAGCTTCTACTAATGACCTATGCCTATCGAAAGTAGTGCAGTCTGCTAAGCATTCGAATTCTTTGTATATCAAATACACAATTTGGGTAGTCGTTGCGTACAGTAAAAGTACTCTCTACATGACAGAAAGAATGGATCTAGAAGTTGGAATCAGGTATAATTAACAATCCACCACTGTTGAACTACTGTGCGCAAACTAATCCCACCGATGATGGATAAAAATCGACAAAATCAATGAGTTCTCAATAAATAACAATGCTATTGGCTTAAAATTTACGTCATTCAATAGCATAAAAAAAGAGCTTTAAAATGATAGAAAAAAGTTTTATTATTAATATGAGGGTTATTTAGAAATAAGCTTTCAAAGTCAAGTTTAAAATTTGTGGTTAAGTGCAAAAACCAGTTATCCGCGAATAGGACCCCCTTTTGCCTTGATAACCTTAGCAATTCGTCTCGGCATGCTATCTATATATCGAAGACACTGTTCCTTGTCAATTTCGTACCATTCAAACTCAATTCTCTCCTCCAATTCGACAGTGCTTGAGGGGTGCAAAGGATAGGCGTACAGCTTACGTTTGATCTGATACCATAGGTGCTCAATTGGGTTTAAGTCAGGACTCTGAGCTGGCCAATTCATAATTTTTTCTGTGGGGAAGCCGTTCCTGGTGAACCATCTTTTGGTGGGATTTGCAGTGTGCGGGGTAGCGTTGTCCTGCTGAAAGCGAATTGTTTTACGATCCATGCCATAGTAATCAAGAGTGTCCACCAGAGATGTTTGCAGAATATCGATATATTTTTTCGAGTTGATGGTGCCTTCGGTGATGGTGGTACCATATCCAGGACCCTCCGCAGTTATGCAGCCCCAAAACATAACGCTACCACCAGCCCCTTGTACCTGAGGCTGGATTTCGTGAGGCCTTAAAGTTTCACTCCCATCCGACCAAAAGTAAGAGTTGCGTCTGACCCCCACATATTGACTCTTGTTTCGTCAGAAAAGACCCATTGCCTCCACTGGTCAATAGTAAGATGCTTGTGTTGTTTCGCCCACTTGAGTCGAATAGCCCGATTTTTATTGCTAACGATATTAGTTTTTACCTTCCTTTTAGCTTTGAAGCCTAAGCCTTTGATCATTTTGCGGATGCCTTGTAAGGTCATTTCGATTCCAATCGACCCCAAATAACGTTGCACAGTTTGAGGACCCTCTAATTCACCAGTACGTAACAATCTTGCAATATATCGTTTGGTTGGCTCACTGACCAATGGCTGTCTTCCGGCAGGACGTGCGTTGATGGGGATTGACATTTGCTTTCGTATGCGGGTAATAGTTGAGGAACCAACACCAGGAAGTCTAGACATAATCTCCGAATGACTAGCATTATGTTGCAAAAGGTTGATGATTAAAAGCTCGCGCTCCTTAGGGATAGGGGGAACCATAATGAAGTTTATAGGGGTGAAAAAGTAATGAAGAGAAAATGAGAAGAGAATGAAGAAAAGATTCACTTTTTATACTTTTCAACTTTGTTTCGGTAATTAAGAGTTTTCAACATTCTTGATGCCAGATTTCAGACGATTTCGATATCTTTCCGACATTCCACAAAGGAGAACGTAAACATTCCACCAAAACGGTTTACTTCTAAAATCGACTATTGTCTCTTTGATGCTCTATATCTTGGTGGGATATGTTTCAAACTTTACATGCTTAGTATCGTTCTAACCGTGAGACCCAACGCTTTTTAATGATAGTAAATATAAGCATATTAGTTGCGAAATGCATTAATAAATAAGCATTAAGCGTAATTTTACTCATCATCGGTGGGATTAGTTTGCGCACAGTACTACAAGAATCGTTTAATTTATGTACAATTGACGTAGCCACTGGAAGTTTGTTTGTATGCTTATAACCGCCTCAGAATACGTATACAACAACAATGTTAACATGAACTCTTCAACAGTCATATAGGGTATGATGGAAACACGCTTTGCCGTATTTTGTCCAACGCCCAAAACAGTGTTCAACCTGTGCCACTCTTGAACAAAGCATGGTGAATCCAAACAATTTTAAACAAAGTGTTGCGTAACATCTCTTCTATCAGCTTGCTACTACTAGACACTCGTAATTATCAGCTTTTCTTATGGATGATTTTGTCAAGATCAGTGCTCAAAATGCGCTGATTTTTTTAAACAACCATACATCAACAGCAACCCGTCCAATTCAAAATCTAATTATACCATCGTCTTTCTCACATAAATTTGGCTTAAGTATCTACTACTGATCTCATTACATCGATTGCTCAAGATCGATCATGCATGATGATGACCTGATCCTGCTGCATACTGAAAATACCTGCATACTACAAGCAGAATTTAGAGTCAAGCACAGAGCTACGCTATTCAATTCTGACTACAGTGTTCCACAACACCCCCTTCTATTAATTTGTTACTACTGGAAACTCGTAATTATGGATTTTGTCAAGATCAATGCCCAAAATTGGCTTATGGCAAAGAACATCATCTATCCATCCATCCACAAAAGCTCATCCAATCCAAAATTCAACTACCCCGTCGTGTTCCTCGCAAAATTTAGCATACGTACGTGCCAATTTCAATACTCTAACAGCAAAGTTTTGCAAATGGATCTCGCATGATGACCTGATCCTGCTTACCGAAAATACCTGCATACAAGCAGGATATAGAGTCGAGCACAAAGATACAGTATGCAGCGTTGAATGCAGTGTTGTCCAATACCCCACATGTCAATCCGTTAACACTAGACACTTGTAATTATCCGCCTTCCTCATAAATCTTGTCTAGACTAGTGCACAGAATTGGATTATTTTGATAATCGTCCATCCATCAACGGCAACGCGTTCTAATGACTAATGTCTGACCACTTAATCGTGCTCCTCGCAAAATTTGGCATAGGTACATCTTTATCTCATCAGCCAAATGATTGACATTTGAAGACTTTCATTGATTTGATACCAATATTATAATGCAAAATTGTACTTTTGGATGTTATGAACAGGCTTAGATTGGTTCAAAACTCTTTTTTTTTAGGATAGTGGATGTATTTGATCATGTCTAATACTTATGGTGGTATCGTGGTGTGTAGTTACCTTAAGCCATTTGTACCATGCATTTTGAATGTTTAGTCTTGCTTTTCTCATTTCATTTACATTTTTAGTTTCAATAGAGAATGCACTAACTAACGAGAATTTAAAACTGCCTATTATGGTTTTCGATACAAACGGCGATTTATAAATCCAAATTTTTGTTAAATTTTGTTTCAGATGATATCAAATTTGGGAAAATTGTGCTAACGCAAATAAATGCAATTTACTCTACCTTTTGATTATAACACTTGACAATGTCTGATTTAAGAATTCTTCGTTGGTTACAGCAACGCTCTCAAAACGCAACATCAGCACCTCTTTAGGCCACTAATGAAGACGACTCTGCAGCACAAACAAGAAGACGTCGCACTGTCTACCATCGCGGAAGTTTGGAGATTGTGATGAGATTCAGCGACGAAAGATGTGCATACTTATGCCGCTTCGACCAGCAAAAGATTCAACGCATCACACAGCTGTTGGATCTTGACACCAAATTGCGCTTTGATGGAATCAAAGTTAGTCGGGAGTTAGGATTTGCAATCCTTGCTTGCAGATATAGCTTCCCTAGACGGTATGGCGATATGGCAGAAATATTCCAAATAAGCCGAAACAACGTTTCCAAAGTCTGCAGAGGGATGGAAAATGTCATCTTTGACAAGATGAAATATGGTATCCAATTCAACACGCACCATTTCCGAGAAGAAAATCTGAGGAAGTTTGCTGCAGCCATTGATCCAGCAGGCGCCCTCATATCCAACGTCGTTGGCTTCATTGATGGCACTCTACAGCAAGTCAATCGCCCGTCCACAGATGATGCCATGCAAAAAGCATTATACAATGGATGGAAGCACCTTCATGTCATCAAATACCAAGCCATTGTTACTCCAGACGGCATAACCAGCAGTTTAATGGGACCTGTCATTGGATCAACGCATGACAAGGTTGCGTTCTCGATGTTGGAAACAGAGAGGCGCTTGGAAAAATATCTGGGTCTTTCAGAGAATGAAGAAGATCAGTTTGTTTTATACGGAGATCCTGCGTACATCTCGGCATCACCGCATGTCTATACCCCGTTCCCATCCAACACAACGGATCCCATTGAACGCGAATGCAACCGAAGCATGTCCAAGGTTTGCATCGCCGTTGAATGGGAATTTGGCGAAGTCATGAAGCACTTTGCATATGCAAAGTACAGATATGGAATGAAGACCGGTGGCAACAATCCAGCAAAAATTTACATATTGTCAACGGTTTCCAAGAACATGCTGCATTGCTGTCGCCAAGGGGGGTACCCAACTTACTCCAAGCTTAAACTGTTGCCACCAACACTTGAAGACTACATTCATGGAATGAGACGCGAAAGAATTGAAGGAGAAGATGATGATGAATAGTAGTTGAATACATTTTTTTTGTTCTTTTGAAGCGCGATCAACGTTTGCAAACTGTTGTAAATCTTCTCCTGCCATTCTACAGTTTAAGTGAGAAGTTTAGTTGTGTCTTCTTGGTACTTGCTTTGCTTGTTGACGACGTATTCTTGCTCCAAAGAATCTGTTGGTTCAGCAGAAACAGAAGAATAACGTTGCTGCTGGTCGAGATGGATCTCCTCATCACCACTTTCCTGGTTATCCAACGTGTAGGTCACTGATTCAGGAGTAGTCTCAGGCATCTCACGTTCTACTTCCACCTCTACCCAGCGATCATCTTGCTGCTTTTGTTTGGAGGAAGAAGCAATGTTGGATCTCTTACGGCTCCAGTTTCTATATACGTTTTGGCGCAACTTCTTCTGGCTTTGCGCCTTGAGCTCCTTCTCCTTCTGCATTTTTTTCTTTTCATCTGCGTTGCCCTCTTGGTACATTTTTTCCTTTAAGAACATGCCTATTAGTTGACATTCTTTACTCAATATAATCGAAACAAACCTGATACCACGCATCATAGACAACTTTCTCCATGTCCGTTGTCAATCTTGAGCTTCCAGTAAGCTTACCTTTCGCGAACTGGCCAAAGCTTGGAGACATCTCCTTGATGGTGTCTCGAACACACTTTTGACATGTTGCAACGCTCACAGGCGTCTCATCATCTGGGAACGCCTCGTTCACTTCTTGTCTTACAGCTTTCCATGCCTTCATTCTTTCTCCAAAGGGGGCACCAGTTGGGAAATCTCTGGCGTACACTTTCATCAATTTCAACTTCTTCTTTTCGTTGCCTTCAAATGTTCCACGGCGTCATCTCGTGTCTTGAGAATCGGCAACGGCGAGGCTTTCATCGACAATAGTGAGGGCCCTAGATGATGGAGTAGGCTCGCGAACTTCAGGCTCGAATTGTTTGATCTTGAGCTCGTTGTTTTGTTGCATTTTTTTAGATATGTTGATTTGAAATGTTATTATTATACCAAAATGGGAAAAATGTTTGCGCAAATTTCCTTTTTATGCATGGGATTTTCTTTCAAATTTTTCTTAACAACGAGAAAATGACGATATTCACACTAACCGAATTGGAAATTTTCAACCGTTTAATCCCCGCGTTATTTATTGATTTTCAGAATTAACAAATATGAACAACGTAAGAAAAATTTATCAAATTTTTTTTAGTTAGTGCATTCTCTAATACGAATGCTTTATTTCTCTGAGCTGTCTTCAAATTTGAGCCAATAAAATCGCTTAGAAAGCTAGTTTAAACGCCACTGACCCTAGAAAATTTTTGCGAGGGTTTCCCTATGTTTTTTGGTTAGGCGGACTTTTAAACATTGCCAAATACAGTAATTTAGCAATTTTATCATCAAAATCCCCTAAAATGCCAGAATATGCCTTACTACACACCCCAGCTTATAGTGCAAACGCTTGAGACTCTTAATTAGCACCAAGTAAGTGACACATATCAATTGAGGGCAGCCTATCTACCCCCAGCCTCTGAATCAGATCTAGTTGTGCTTCAAAGATAGGCTTATCCACACAACAAAAAAGAGGGTTATGGCTCAAAGAACCATAAAAAGCGGGAAAAGTAACAAGAGGGCATCACTAGAATGTGATGAAGAACAACATAAACATCGCAATACAATTACATACAAGAAAGTAACATGCAATGTGTATCATCAAAATGACGAGTAAAAGAAAGAAAAGAGTAGTAGAAAAAAGTATCGTGGTTGCCTCATACGAAGCACGAACACTAATACAACCGGTATTACAGAAGATGTTATACTTGAAGAAGAACAAAAAGAATGCAAGGCTACTTCACAATAGAGCAGCACTGCCAGCGATACAATGCATCAAAAGATACACCATAGCACTATGGCACAGCAACAGAAAAATAGTTGCGTGCAGAAAAGGGGGAAAGAATAAATCGCAATAAAGCAAACAAACGAATGCGCAGTATCACGAGAAAGAAAATAGTAAAAGGTTGAATGAATGTAATCCATGACAACCAAACCCACAACACCCAAAGCCATGACAACCCAATCCACGGCAACCAAAAAAGGGGAATATACAAACCAAATACAAACCAAATGATTTATCAGAAAATAAATTATTTAGAAAAAGGTAGAAAATTAATCAGGTAAAGAATATCGTTTATTACATTGGAAATAAGAGGGTTTATATACTATTCGAACTGAGGGATTTGATGTGAGGATAAGGTATTAGATGGGTTGATCTGGGTGATAGGATGATAGATTGAATCTATTATCCTGAACATGCCATAACTGGGATCGTAACTGAATCCAGTTTCATGTCAAAGTTTATGATCTGATGTGATCTGTGCTTGAATTGAATGTTTTACTAGTAATTTGAGATCCGGTTTGGAAGTGATACATCACCAAACACAATGAATAAATATATTGCAACGAATTGATCTATAATAAACTGTATAATTAGTATTACTGTATATTGTACCGCGAAAAGTGGCCCCTATCGGCTGATACTTACTGTAACAAACTTGAAAGATGTCGTCTTGGGTACTGGTGGTTGCAAAAGTATGCTTCTTTTGTCGAAAGTGGTGTTGTATTCAATCAAAAGTAATAAAAAGTATATGGTTTAATAGAAAAAGTGCAGTGCAAAAACAGGGTGGAAAAGGAGCGTGAAAAAAAAAAAAAAAGACGCGTTGCTGAGGGTGACTGCAGCCAATAAGCTGAGCACACAGAATTTGAGTGACGTGTACACTGAACATTTTGCACTGTGGTGACTGTACCCAAATGATTTTTTTGTGATGATTTTTTTGAATCAAAATCGATATAATTTGACATTTGTAAACATTTTTGTTAAAATTAGCTATAGAAAGTGTGCTCAGCGTATACTACTTTCTAATAAACTTAAGGGGAGAATTCAAAGGCGCATTCAATGGTGTCAATTTTAAAGAACTTTTAGAATAAAAAGATAAAGTATTTTGAGAAAATATAAAAAGCAGTTTTTCCAAGAAAAGTCGAGATCTAGCATATACAACGTTCAAAATAGCAGTTCCACAGGTTACCCTACATCTGTGCGGTCATTTTGATTTAATATATATCATAGTAAAAAGTGTCGTTTTCGCCTTCAAAATTGCGATCGTTCGATTTTTAACAAAAACCATGAGGGGTACCTCATGAAAAAACGTGAATTTTCGACGATTTGGATGGATCCTAAAAAAATAAAAATGAAGGTTCAGGATGTAAATGGTGATCAAAAGCAATCATTTGGCACTATTCTGGGCATCTAAAAGGGCCTAGAAGACAAGATATTGAGGTTTGAATTTTGGCATTTTGGCTAAGAATTATACCTTTTATGCCTTGTAAATCCATGGCAACTGACACTACAGATTTGACGAAGACCTGAAATCATTCCTACTTTTCGGTACAGCACACTGATTATCATCAAACAGAAAGCGGTGGGAACTTCACCTATGATTTGCTTAAAACACCCCTCGCAAATCATAAAAACCACACATGTCATGCTTCAATCCAACTTCTGATAGGCTACCTCTCAAAAGTAGTGCTATCTTCGGTTGTGCATTTCAGTTCCTTGTGTCTCAAATTTAAACTTGAAGCAATAGTTACGTACAGTAGAAGGGTTATTTTATAAAACAGATAACCTAGAGGTTAAAATCAGTAAAATCCATCACGCTACTACTACTTATTACTACTGGTATGCTGCTGCAAGAATCGTTTATTTAGTGGGCAACTAAGATAGGCACAGGAAATTCATTTAAATGGGTTTAAACCCTATCAAAGTGGCGATACAACCATAGTAGTATGACCTCTCTAACAATCATATACAGCATAAAAAAAACACATTTTGCCGTATTTTGTCCAACCCTCTGAGCAGTGTTCAACCAGTGCTACTGTTGGACAAATCATGCTAGAGCCAAGTGGTCTTGAATTCGGTGTTGCGCAACACCTCCTCCATCGATCTGTTACGATTAGAAAGTTGTGATTAACGGCTTTACTTATGGATCTTCATCCCAAGTCAGCATATATAAATCCAGCTAATATATAAGCCAATACTATAAGCAGTATAGGCTGGATGAGCCGTGTAGATTTGGGGTCGACCGATATAGCTTGCTTACTTAAAAAATCAGTCCATATAGACACTATATTGTTGATAAATGTCAAATATTTAAGCCGTACAAAAATCTATTAAATATATAGGTAATATATGAATCCGAAAAATATCAAGATATAGTACTCATGAAAAATCGTGAATTTTCGACGATTTGGATCGATCCAAAAAAATAGAAATAAAGGTTCAGGATGTAAATGGTGATTGAAAGCAATCATTTAGCACCATTCCGAGCATCTAGAAGGGTTTAAAAGACAAGTTATTGACGGCTGAATTTCGACAATTTGGCAGGAAAAGGGGCATTTAGTGTCCTGTAAATCTATAGCAACTGATGTTACAGACTTGAATAAGGCTTTAAACGATGAGTATTCCTTGCGGTTACAGCAGACAAAACGCAGAGTGAGTTTTGTGTATGATTCACTTTAGAGACCCTCAGAAATCATGGAAAATACTTCACTTGTTGTCATGCCTCAATGCAGCTTCTAATGATATAGTACTATACCCATTAATACTATATTGCTGTAACGTCGTCGCGTTTAGGTTCACTCCATGATCACTGACCCTTCTTCCGGTGGAGGTAATGTACGTTTCTTCGGCCTCAAAATGCTGCGAGCATCTTGCCCTTCTTACAAACTAGGCCTTCCGGTTTCCCTGTATCAGCCTTCAAGCCAAACCTGCTTTTCACAGCATGCATCGAACTCCCATCGTACCTCTCTCCTCATAGCATAGCCACCATAAATAGCAAATCTCAATCGCAAGTTCCTCTGATGAACCATTCTCTTTGCTCAAACGTATATTTTACATTGAAAATGTCTCAAAATTGACTCGGTGCTGTTGTTGTGATATCCTATTGAATCTCCATATGATTGTATGCTTCTCAATTTATGTAGATCATCAATTCATTGTGCACGAAAGCTGCGAGAGCGATACTACGTATATAGAATAACGGATATATTTTGAGCCAGGTTTGACAAAGCAGCTGCATGTCTATTTAATGTTTTGAATCAGGGTAGAACTTTTTACCCCCTCCTGTGGACTTAAATGCCTCTTCTCCCCCCCCCCCCCCCCCTCCTCCTCCTGATGCAACAGACATTGGTTAGTATTTCAGTGGCAAGACAGCCACTATAAATAAATCAAATGCAATGCCAGGTAGATCATGATGAAATGTTTTAAATCAAGAGCAAACTATACAATCATGCATTGATTTGCGTCTATTCTTTTGTTTCGTTATCGTATGTCATGCATCCGCTTCATATAAACATTTCATATCATGAGCATATATCATTCTACCAAATGATTCATTTCACAGCAGCGCAGCGGTAGAGACGCATTTATGTTCTGCGTCCAGCAGCACTCGCGCTCAAATCATTCTTTCATGCACTTGTATGATAAAAAGTCCATTGTCCTTCTCCTCCTAACTCATACATTTCCCTCTCTTTTTTATTTTTTGCCAAAAAGGAGGCAAAACTTATTTATAGCATCGTTGTGATGTATGTATGTGACATGTACAAATCATACATTGCGCCGTACATCAAGTATGGAGAAGCATCCGCTTCTTACATTGCTTGTGGGATTTCAACTTTCTCCCTACTACGGCTGTTTCAAGAAACCTTGTATGCTTTAAATAACCTTTATTACTAATCTACAATGGAATAAAAGATTATGTATTATATTAACGATGCTTGTTGTGCGCGCGCAAAGAAAGAAAAAAAAAGGGGGGGATAGATACAATGAAAGAGAGAGAATACAAAAAAAATGAGTGTGGTTTCTTATTGGGATAACTTGACGGATTTAATGACATTTGTCTTGACACCACTCATTTCACCACCATAACCAGCAGTTTGAGTCTTGACAACAGCTCTTGTGGAAGACAACTTCTTCATTTGCTTGGCGTACTTGTTTCTATGCTTGACACGAGCATTTCTGTTCTCCTTCTTGCGATGAGGTGTCAGACCCTTGTTCTTCAACATCTTGTATGATGCCAAACGCTTATGACCTTCTTCAACCTCGATATCACGGCTTTCAATGGGTGCACGCTCTGCTTCATAGCTTTCCTTCTTGGCGCGTTTGATAGCGTCTTTGTTGGCCACCACATCTGCGTAGTATTCATCATCAGAGTCTGCTTTACCGTTGCGAACTTCGTCAGCTGCTGCAGTGTCTTCCTCATCCCAATCAGCATTGTCCAAATCGGCTGATGTATCTTGTGGTTGAGCAACACCTTTACGTTCTTGCTTGACACGGTCTCTGTACGGTAAATCGACATCACCTTGGTATTTGCTGGCATTCTTGGCTTGTTTCTATAGAATAGCAGTATCAGTAAGATGTGCAAAAAAAATGATAGAGACCACTATACTTACAGAATCAATCTTGGCGACGTAATCTCTGATGGATTTCTTCTTGGCAATCTTGTCTTCCATATCCAATTCATCCAAAGCGTCCAACTCTCCAAAGTCATCACTGACAGCGGCCCTCTTACGTTTCTTTGCCAGTTTCTTCAGACTCTTGAATTCTTGCTCGATATCTTGGATCTCGTTCAAAATGTCTTGCTCATCCTCAGATTCAGCTTGTTGATCTGACTCCAATTCAGACTCTGCCTCTGATTCGTGAGCAATAGCAACAGTAGCCTTGCTCTTTTTGCTGGATTTCTTGCTTTGTTTGGGTTGTTTGGTGGCGGTGGCGGGCTTCTCTTCTTGATCTAGACTAGCGACGAATGTCTCGATATCTGACTCGAGCTTCTCCTCTAAGCTGTCCAACTTCTCGAGCGTTTGACGCAGCTTGAATAATGCTTGGATGACTGGATGTTCACGAATGTCATTTGCTTCTGATGCCTTGAGTGCGAAATAGAAGGAGATGTTGGTCATGTAATTCATCAAAGTTTGGTATTTGAAAAACAAGAACTGAGCGGCGGCATCTTGTTCCTTCTTCTTTGACTGAATCTTCTCTACAAGTGGTTTCATTGTGTTTACAATCTCGACCTTGTCTTTGAATTCGTCCAACAAATCAATCAGTTCGGGCGACTCGTTCTGGATAATCTTGATCTTCTCTTCAACGGGGAGGTTTTTGCGGCGCTTTTCCACCTTCATCACATCAAAAGAAATGTCCTCCAGCTCTTTGCTGACATCTTCCACCAGCTTTTTATCAGCTTCAGCGTCCTCGTCGTTGCCAAGACCCCATCCTGCCAATGCGTCGTCCACAAAATCAGCTTCGTCCATGTTGGCAAGTTGTTCCTTTTGAATTCTCAATGCTTCCTCTTCTTCTTCGCGCATTTCATCAATATCACTGCCTTCATCGGCGTCGTAGTAGGCCTTCTTGGAGGTACCCCAGGTTTTGTCTATCATGTCAAAGTTCAATCATCGCATTCCCATCAATAGATTTTTGATAGTAGTTTACCATCAATCTCTTCTTCCTCATCATTCTTGCCAGTGATATCATCGTCTGAAATTTCATCTTCTGAATCCAGGCCATCTAAACCATAAATCTCTCTGTCGCTTTGCTCTATTTCTCCAAAATAAGTTGCCTAGTTCGAATCAGCAAGCTAAATGTACATATTCTCACCTTCATCGCTTTCTTGGCCTTGATTTAAAAGAACTTTGCCTCTGTCATCATGAACTAAAACCCTACTATGAGTACACTAGAAAACTATGCTGTCAAACTGTCAAACTTACAGTCATCCTCTGAATCATGTTCAATATCATCCCAAGTTCTGATGGCGTTCATTTTGTCGTCCTTGGAAGAGTTGGCCTCATTATCGGCCGCATTACGGAAAACGGGTGTCTTTTTCTTTCCCATGATGTGTGTGTTTGTATTGTCGAATAAACAGCAATTTTTTTTTTTTTTGGTCGAAAAGGTTGATTTGATTTTGCAACAATTCAAGTGGCTTGCCTCGGGATGAGAAATGGTCACATTCAAGCAAAATGGCCTCCCTCCTCTCTACGGCATTGGGGGGTGTGCCGTCCAACCGGACAATGTAAACCAGGACGCAGCATAAGCTACATTGCTTCTTTCAATCAACTATGGATCAATTAGAACACGACGACATTATCAAAAAGAAGTATCTAGCTCGTGGATCAGGAGATGCTGCTACAAAAGCTTATATTGCATCCAAGTATCTGAGCGGGCCATCAGATGAAAAAAAAAAGAAGAAGAAGCGAAAGACGACGCATGCCATCAACAACATTGGCATTATCGATGAAGAAGACATGAGCTGGGAAACGGCTGCAGATACGCAGATGGAGGAGCGCACTAGAAAACAAGAGCAAGAAAAGCTGGAGCAAGAGGCTATACAGAACGCAGGAGGTGTCTTCCGGGGCACAACTGCCAATTGGGAGACGATTCAAGGAGGAGAAGAAGAAGAGCAACAAGAGGAAAAGGAAGACGAGCAACCCCAAGTGGTGCAGCAGCAGGATAACGACGGAGCACCTCGTATGTCGAACGGGCAGAGAGCAGGCGTGCTGACAAAAGCGCAAATCAAGGCAGAGGCTGAGAGGGCAAAGCATCTGGAGCGAGAAGCTATGGAGCGATTATCAAAGCAGGAAGCGCATGATGCAGATACAGTATACCGTGATGCAACGGGTAAGAAGGTGGACCCGAAAATGAAGCGAGCTGAGGAGGCAAGACGTCGCAAAGAACAAATCGAAAAAGAAGCAAGAAAGATGGAGTGGGGAAAGGGGTTGGTCCAGCGTCGAGAAGCAGAAGATGAAAGAAGACGGCTCGAAGAAGAGAAGCATAAACCGATGGCTAGGTAAGGAGGAAGACGAGGAGATAATACAAGGGATCCAGGGCTATATCGCTGATTGCTGTTGTTGCTAGATATGCTGATGATGAAGATCTCAACGAGGAACTCAAGGAAAGAGAGAGATGGAATGACCCAGCTGCGGGGTTCTTGACAGTAAGCTTTTCTTTGTTTCGTTGAGGAGGTTTTTGTATGCTGATACCATGTCTTGACATGACTAGAAAAAGACGACAACATCCAAGGGAAAGAGACTGGTAAAGCCAACTTACAAAGGTGCCTGGAAACCAAACCGATTCATGATTCCACCTGGGTACAGATGGGATGGCGTGGATCGATCCACTGGATTTGAAGACACATTTTTGTTGCAACAAAATCAAGCCAAATCATTTGCAGCTCAAGCTCATGCCTGGTCAACTGAAGATATGTAGCATATAACACTTTCCCCTCTCTATTTTGCTATAAATATACATTCATGTAGTGTAGTGGTTGCCCTAACGAGAGATTGAGAGAGCGATATGACATTTATACAAATTCATCTCTTACATCCCCCCCCCACACACAATCACCTCCTACTACTACTATAACTCTCAGTCTCTTTTTTGTTTGTAAAATAAAAAAAGACAACTCCTATTTCAATTTATGAACTTGTAGGAGTTTAGCAAAAGAGAGGGGGGCCAGGGCAGCTCTTATGTAAAAAATAAGGAGACTCTGCTTTAAGAAGAATTTTGATAGATGTAGAGGGAGAAGTCAAGTTCGGATCAATATAACTCATTGTAATCTTTAGTGAATATGCAAGCGTATATTTATAAATTGTCAATAGGCTGCAACAAAATGTAAAAAAGATCTGCATTACATCAAAGACAACAGCAGCAGCCATTATGTGCCTCGCTTTCTCAGTGCTGCTTGCTTCTCTTAATAGTCGACATTTAGTTGGATTGTTGACACGTATATAAAGGATCAATTAATTTCATGTCAATTCCTTCTTTTTTAATTTTAATCTTAAAAACTTATTCTACAATGCATTCTTCTTCCACCGTTTTACCTCCAATTTCTGATTTATTCCACACTCACCATAGCACGCATACTAGTAGTAGCATGTCTCGCTCATCCGTGCTTGACATAGCTAATTTATTGTCATCGCCTGCTACTTCCGAAAGCGACTACCATCATCGCCGTCAACATCACTCTCATGCCACTACCACCACGCATCAGCGCTCTACCGCCAATCATCGTGATCTGAAAGCCAAGCGAAAGAGAGCTTCTCCAAATCAATTGGTGGTCTTGAACCGTATCTTCAATCAAACCTACTTTCCATCCACCGAAATCCGCATTGAACTTGGCAAGCAGTTGGGCATGAGCCCTCGTACCGTGCAAATCTGGTTCCAAAACAAACGCCAGGCGCTTCGCAGTCGTGGAAAACACCATGATTCACCACCATCGTCTTTCTATCTTCCTCCCATCTCACCACCAAGATCCCCTTCATCTGATCTTTGCCAGCCCAACTATTCGTTGCCTCCATTAAGACTTGTTCCTCCACATGCATCCCAATACCAACACCATCAATACCAATATCAACAGCAACAGCAACAATACTCGCCTAGCATGTCCTATCCCAGCCCCAATTCCATTGACCATCTTCCTTATCGCGAATACTAAATCATTGCTTACTCAATATACACCATCTACTACTAATTCAATGCATGCCAACTCTTACTATCTCAACTCACTCGCTTCCTTTCCATTCCACTGTGTGTAATTCCTTTAAAATATGTCCATGGCTCCTCTTCTTTCTCTATGCTATCTATTCTCTTTATATATCTGTATATGCCTACATAATCTCTTTAAATTATTTATTCGTCTAGTGTTATTGCTTGCTTTTTCTCTTGTTTGTGCACATTCCATCTTTATCATCACATTACTATATACTATAATTTCTTGCTGTTCATAATAAAATCATTCTAATCTACTCCTCAATTAAGCTTGTCAATTGTGAAATGCCTGACTCAAGAAGTATAACAATAAGACTCCTAAAATACGGGTGTGCGTACCACTAGAGACAAATCTATACTTGGGGTTTTTGATTGATATATTCGTATACAATTTCTCGGATCACCCATGGATTCGGTTTTTGTTATTGTAGAATATGCATCAAAGAGTCTTTTTTTTTTTTTTTTTTTTTTTGCAACTTGTGGGAGGCAATGAAAGAAAAGAAACCCCCCTCACCCTCATATATGAAATGATCTTGTTTACACTAAAAACCAACTTTCTAGCTAGCTAGTCCACTGCAAATATGCTGCTCCATGTATTAGAGCCAGCAAATGCAAAAGCCTGTCTGTCAGGGTATATAGTTCATTTTCTTACTATATGAAAATCCTTAAAAAAAAAACTTGTTTATATGACAATGAGAATCTTTCTTCTTCTTGGATTAAACATTAAATTACTCCTATCTATGTAATCCCCTCATCTTCCCTTATCCTTTCTCTTCCGCAACATTTGTTCCGCAAGAGATGTACAGAGAAAATCCATGCAAAATGTAGCTCCAAGCCAAATGGATGATGAAATTGATGGCAACTGCTGGTTGTAGATCTATCCGAGTGATCATATGGTTATCAAATGAAAGCAACAACATGTTGTTATTGTCCTTTATCTCTCAAAAAATAGGCTTGTTTTACAATTAATTCAACTTTAGTATGTAAGGGGGCCCATATAGACCACACTGATCGAATTGACTGTGTAGACGCAATATAAAAAACTCATGAAGCTCCTCATTTTCTTACAATGATAGCACCCCCTTGTAAATAACTGGAAGCAACTCAATTCTAAATACCATAAATATATAAATATGTGCACATAAAGGGGGGGGATGTTATTCGAATAGAGCATTGAAGGTGCGGTATTATGCGTGCCATGCTTGAAAATTCGTTGCAGAAATGTTTGCAACTACTGGACGCTATCGAAAGAAACTTAAGCCTAGTAAGTCTGTATATACATTTACGTTTTATGATGTGTTTATAGCACACTTTAATGCTGCTATACTAGCTGTTGTTTTCAATGATCCAATGTTTGGTAGTAATAAACTTTAATTTTGTACAATTTGCCACTTGCGGGTGTGTATTGTGAGATGCAGAGTTAAAGTTTGATTCGAAGCCACAGAGTTCTGAAGCTGCTATAATTTACTACTGTCAAGACTCACTCGTAGTATACTATCATGTGAAGGTGGTTGCGTGCCTCATGTACTGATCGACTTTATTCTTATGCTCGAGAGAATATATCAACAGTGACATAGAGATGATTGCTTGATACAGATGCAAAATGTAAGAGCAGCCTATTTTCTAATTCGTCTTGTCTCCTCGATTGCAAGCTTTGTATACAAGAAGCATGAATACATGTACTTAAAAATAGCCACAGCCATCATAGCATTGTATGGATATGATATTGAAGATTCAAGCTACGTATGTTTTCTCCTTCCAGCCCCACTGGAAGTAAAAGAGCACTCTATCGCTACAGAAAAGGCGCTTTAGTGGGATTTGAGTCTATTTAACTTGTGGTGTGCATAATTATATATACATAGCAATGCACAATCATCAACTTGTGGACAAGTATGTACTGGTAATGCAAATGTGTGGAGACTCTACGTAGTACATGTCTTTCAGGGGAAGGGGATCATTTTTATTCATATTGACTGATCTTGTTACATTACTCGGTTGCACAAAATGCGAATACATGATCAAACCATTTTACGCCTCTCATATGCACATATTAATACTGGATGCCAAGGATGCTATCGGATAGAATTAAGATGGCATAGGACCCATCTACATGTCTGCAATTGTTCTTCTATCTTTTTTGGTCATGAAAATTGTCGATAAACATCAGCAATGTTCTCATCATTACATTACTGCTATGAGTGATATGTATGCCGCACACTACAGGAGACTTAATAATAATATGAAGAAACAGGGGATGCGTTATAACGGGGGGCCAAGAGAAAAGGGGGATTGAGGAATCAAGATCAACTTTATGTATGCACCCAAGAATAAAACTTGTTTCCAACATGTCACTCCTATGTGTATAAACATTTACTTTCCTTCTTTGACATGTCAATTGCTTCTTGAATTGTGTGAGTCCCCGAAATAAAGAAAGAGAGAGAGAGGGGGAGGGGTTCAACGGCTTTTCTCTACAAAGGAGAGGTAATATCAAAAGAAAAGAGAGAGAGATCAAATGCCATCCACTTATCCAAGACAGTCGCGATTGCAATCAAAGAAAGCACCCACCATTCACGCAAACAGCATCATTTTGCACAAGCTGCTTGGCATTTGTGTTTAGCTAGCATCGGATCTACACATTATTGATCTGATTCCCGTATTGTCACAAGAGAACAGCGTCTTGATTGAAATCAATCAAAGGCGTTCTTTTATGATTCTAGAAATATTACGATACAGATCAGTGAACGCATAATTGCGCGCACATATAAAGTAGATTCATCAGCTTTTATCTTGTAGATATATAGTGATGACGATGGCTTACTTCCCCTCTTCTTTTACTATGATAGCACTCCTTGAAACATGAAAGATGGGTGAATTCTGACATGTATCAGTGATTGGCAATCCTGCATTTTCATCCCATCTTTTTTGGAAAAACTTACAGACCACCTAAGGAAAATTACAGACCACCCAGGGGTATAGTTACAGACCACCCAAGAATAGTTACAGACCACCCAGGGGAGTAGTCATAGACCACCCAAGAATAATTACAGACCACCTGAATGACAGTTATATAGATCATCAGTAAAAACTTTCTTTTTTGTATCTGCATTATTCTTCGCTGCAAACTTGGGCAACAATGTCAGATCAAAATCAACGAATCCGACAGAAAGCGATCCAAAACCAGCATCAGGCAAAAGTGCTCTTTCCTTCTTAAGATTAGCAAGTCTCTCAATGGGACTTGTGTCCTGAACACTCAAAACATATCAAGAAACGAACATCAGCACAACCACGATCTCTCGGTGGAAGAATTACAATTGATTGCTGAAGGAAGGAGAAACGCCATTTCAGACAAGACTATCTCTACTATGCTGGATGCTGGAAATAGCATCCCTGAAATTAAGAAGACAGTAGGAGGACGCGAGGCACTGACGATAATGTCCTATATGGATCTTTACAACTGGAGGCAAGAGGTCGAAAAGACGAGGGGAAATTTCTCTGAATCCAGAAGCGACGCAGTTGAGTTGTTGGGACGCATGGAATCAAAAGGTTATTTGGCATCTGCTATGATCGGTGAAGACAACAGGCTCGATTGCATTTTCTTCATGCATCCCAAGTCTCTGGAAGAAGTCAAATGGAGAGGTCAAGTGCTGAATGTTGATGCTATGTACAAGGTCAACAACCTCGACATGTCCTTGATATCTGTCCAGTCAGTCTCAAACTTGGGTGGCGTCCAGTTGAGCACTGTACCAATCGCTTATGGCATTGCTAGGAGAGAGACCACTGAGGTGTATACATGGTTTCTCCAAATGCTGAAAGATCGTGCATACAATCAATTGTGCAAAGCACCTGTGATTGTCACAGACAAGAGTGCAGCTCTGATGGCAGCCATTCGCTCGGTGTTTCCTGCTTCTTTGTCGATTATATGTACTTGGCATATCTTTGAAAACTTCAAGAAGAATCTGTCCGATGTTTTTAAAGACAAGAACGACAAGGAGCTTTGCATGAATCTTGTCCAAGATATGATCAATTCGCGAACCGAAGATCAATACCAAAGATCATACAAGAAATACCAGGTCATCGCTTCAAACAAGAGCTTGCTAAAGGACCCTGAAAGCCTCAAAGCATTGAACTACTTTGATCTCAACTGGGAGCCAATCAAGCATATGTGGGCTGGCTACCGTACGAAAGAACTGTGCCATTTCGACTGTACGACTACTCAACGAGTAGAAGGTAGCCATGCGGTGCTCAAGAGAAGTGTTGCTTTGTCCTCTCGAACAAATCTCGCTGATATGTTTGATATTATCGACAAGCATATCAAAGAATTCTACATCAAGGCCAACCAATCTTTAGTGAAAGAGGGAAGGGTGGTAGACGCTTTGGTGCGTTCTGCATCCTACATGCAGAACCTAATCGGTAAGGTTTCTGCTTGGGCGCTAGTGAACATTCACACCAATGCCTTAAAAGCATTTGAGTTGGAGGAATCTAAGGTTGAACGATGCCATTGCGTTGATCCCATTTGGTTTCTCATTCCCTGCCAACACCAATTGTTCGAGTATGTCTGCGGCTCCCAAAATACCAAGATTCCTTTGTGCGCTATCAACCGAAGATGGCACCTTCATCCAGAAGAAGAAAGCGCCGAAGCTGCTGCTGCTGATACAACATCTGACTCTACGGCGGATGTCAATGTCTTGCTCGAGATTACCCTTTTGGAGAGGTCTGACTCAATGCAACGTCTATTAAACAAGATTGAGCTCGCCTTTAGAAACTGCACCAATCTGAATGAGACTTACCATCTTGAAGATTGCATCAACGAAGGCTTGGCTTTACACGAGCAGTTTCTTGACAGTAAGAAGCAGCCATCGCAGCTTCCTTTGCCTGGTACTGTTCCAAAACTAGGACGGCCTGCTAAAGAAAAGGCGTATTCGGCATGGAGAGATGTCAAGCCCAGTAACAAGGTCGAGCCGGTCAAAGCCGAGTCGCTTAAGCTGCCAAAAAAACGGAAAGCAGGTTGGTTGAGCTGCATATTGACTGATGAACACCACCCTAACTTAAATTTATTTAGTTGAGCAGCCCGTCAATGATGAAGACCTGCCACTCCAGAAAAGAAATATTATTGATGTCAAAAACCCAAAGGGCCGCTACATACATCCTGACATTCCTAAAGACATTGTTGTGAAGGTCTGGAATCCTTTAGGTGATGGCAATTGTGGTTTTCGCGCCCTTGCTTGGCAAATCTATGGTTTCATTGATGCTGAAAATGTCGATGACCCTGCTACATCAGAAGAGTTACGCGTGGAATCAAACGCATACCAACGAATGAAAAGTGCCATGCTTCGTCAGCTCGAAAAAAACGAAGCACAGTACCGCTCCTGCTTCCAGGCCTATTTTGACGTGAATGAACTCAAGGCCCTCATCCGTTCAAAGTCGCAGTGGTACAGTGTACCTGAGTGCGCGCAGTTGACCGCGGATACCTTTGGCAGGCCAATTGCCATATATCCTGCTAGAGGAAGCTCAATAGAACCCTCCGCCCAGTAATCGAAAATGATCTTGGAGACGTTGATGTACCGAATCCTGGTCGATGTCCTCTCCCTCTCCTCCTTCAAAATGAAGATTATATTCACTGGATTACGGCTGAATTGAAACGGTACACTTCAACTAGCTTTCTTTTCTGTAATAAAAGAAGATCCAGTAAACATTGGGCCGAGTTTCATTCTTTTGGCTGCTGTGTGTGTATGTTATACAGCCATTGCTTGTATGCTAGCAACGAGCTATACAGTAAAATTGAGAATGCTAAGCGACTTTCACTGAGCACTTGTACAGAATTTAGTCAAATGCGAATTTCAACTCTGTGTAGAGCTCAACTTGAAGATGACAACATTACAAAGGTTTCACAAAAAGGCATTCTGTGCGATTCGAAGCTCCAAGCTTGCACATATTATGCATGTACTAATCAGAGCTTATATCAAATATCTCATCATCACGTTATAGATGCTGTTGTAACGAAAATAGCATTTGATCCATAGAATTCACATACAGTATCACACTTGTCTTGTTGTTTGACTCTGGATCATGATGAAGTACCATTCGTTTCACAACAATGTTAAACTCTATTATTATTATGTAAATCACGAGATTAAGAATACTACCATGCTTTGCACTTTTGGATCACAATTCTGCATCTGCAAAGCAAACATGCTAGCAAGTACCACAAACGATTTCTGAGTCGTTTGTATTACGTTGAACATGCTAAGCAAAGCCTGTACGAGTATATATAATGTCGAACGAGTTATTGTTGTTGTTTGATCCAATTCTTTCATTATTCTTTTTTTAATACCACACTAGCATTCAAACATGTGGCCTTCCATCACTGCCATGCTGAACGATTCTGCAAAGTCGTTTGGTCCATTAGTATACTGGGTCGTATTCGGCGCTGCCATGGTGTACTATTGCATCAAATACCCTCTCTACCGCAACAAGATCTCTTACATCTGTCTCTTGGCTTGTGTATTTGGCATCGTCGCATCTATTATATCCATCTTGACGACAGCGTGGGGCGGCAACATTGAGTATCCCGCCTATTTCATCTTTTATGGCTTGTACAATACGTTTGCTTTCTTGCCGCCCATTGCAGCCTTTTACGCTCGTGAGAAACACATGAAACAGAG
Organism: Mucor lusitanicus; assembly: GCA_010203745.1. Classification (NCBI taxonomy): domain Eukaryota; kingdom Fungi; phylum Mucoromycota; class Mucoromycetes; order Mucorales; family Mucoraceae; genus Mucor; species Mucor lusitanicus. The sequence goes on along the minus strand of JAAECE010000005.1, from coordinate 3,071,614 downwards.
CAATGCTGGAAAGTACACTACCTATCTGGGGTTCTTGTGGGCTGCTGCGTGTATCCTTGGAAGCCTTGCCACCACCATCATGGCTGCTGTTATCGCACATCAGGGCTATCTTGAAGACGAAGGAGTGTTCTTGAGACTTTCGGGAGGCTTGTATTTCATCATACTGATGAACTGGGGCTTCATTGCTGTCCTTCTTTTGTTGACGTTGATCTACTTTAAGCGTCTGACTCAAAAATACGCTCGAGGCTCTTTTCTGATTTACGTGCTGCTGACTACACTATCAACGTTGGTATTTACCATCCTGGGCTTTGCTCCTCTAGAGTTCAACACCCTCACTGTCGATGCGCTTGGTTACCTGAGCATATTCCTGGTGGACCTTCCTCTTGCAGTTGCTGTCTTTATTGCTTTCTACATGGGCCGTTCATGGATAGGCGACAACAATCAAGCCAATCTAATCATCGATGATACCCATGATACCCAAAACCATCAAGAACAACAGTATAATGGTAGTGCTTCTGCTGATGTCAATGCCAATGATGGCTCTAAATATGAGCTATCAAATAGCGCTTAAATATTACGTAAATTGTACAGAATAAAGATAACATTATTATTGTAAAATACATCATGATGGCTTTCATGTAGAATTTTAACTGTATGATCAGAAGAAATTGAACTAGTGACATTCGTCACTAGAGATGACAAAGTGCTCCTTAAGTTGATATGTATAAACATTTATGTGGTATTCGTTATTAGCCCAGTCGTAGCATAACAACAGTGTGCCATTTTGCATTTAAATGAGCAATTGGAATACTCAAATATGTAATTTTGATATTAAAATACACAACAGATATCACATAAAGAAGCATCTACGCTATACTACTCTTTTTCAATTCGTAATCCCCTTTTTATTAGCTTCTAAATCATGAATTGATCTGCCAAAAAGGCATTTTGGCAGCCTGCTGCTGCCACTGCCACCACCGCAGAAATTATTGTAACCCCGAATTTTTTCTGACTGAAAGTAGTAGTTTTTTGTTCTAGAATGGATCTCAAAGATCTATTTTGCCGTGGTGGACTATGTAAAATGTGATGATCACCCCATACTTTCTAAGCCATCCTAGTAGTAATTTCCAAGACGCATTCAATGGTGCCAATAAAAGTAGAAGTTTTGGCTGAAATCACTGAGCAAATTTAGAAAATATAAAATTCGGTTTTCGGCGAAAATGTTGACATTTTACATATGAAGGTCTCACAGAAATAATTTCAGATGCTGCCCTGAATTGAGAGAAACGTTTTGATCTAATATGTGCCTTAGTAAAAGTCTCTGTTTTTGCGTCGAAAAACGCAATCGTTTGTTTTTTGATGAAAACTATGAGGGGTACCTCATGGAAAATGAGTGGATTTTGATGATCCCGAAAAAGCTGAGCCAAGGTGCCAGAAAGTAACTGCTGGACGAGAGCAGTTGTTTGGTGCAACTCTGGCAGTCTAAAACAATTTTTATCGCGAGAAATTACGGCTCAAATGTACACAGATTTGGTGCAGTTTTGATGAATGTAAGTGTACTGTATGCTGTAATATCCCATCATTTCCAAATCCACAGCTACAGAAGATCTTCACGTGATAGTTTTATGTAAGAAGAGTCTATGGGAAAGGTAATTTTATGCGTTTCAGGGATGATTCAATGTATCCACGCTCTCATTCATTGAAGAACTTGAGAGTTTTCTACTGAAATTGATGGCAGTGTCTTGCTCCAAGACCATGTAATAGTATATTATTAATGTGTGTACTCATCAGATGGAATAATAGAAATTGTGATGATCAATTGGTACATCTCACGTCAAAGAACTTGATTGACATCCATGTATATAGTATCATAAACTTGCTTGAACAACTTTGTGACGCCACATGGCGTAAAGAAACGATGATTGTATATCAGTTTGCATGACCCAGCACTAAATGAAGCCTTCTTTTTCTTCTCACCATCCTCACATTCAACGAAACAAGGTAAATCAAGTGTATGTCTATTACTTGGCGGTCTTACAGACCTTTTAACATCGTTTTTTTATACTTTGAAGCAATGATGTCCAACAAGATCAACCTGAATTTGGCATTGGAAGAGCAACTAGCTTTTGGAGCTGCTTTTTTACAGACAAACCTTCAAAAACTAAAGGAGGCTCACCTCAACTTATCCAATGATGATTTGGCTATTCTTACGGGAAACCGAATTGATCTCTCTGAAGTGTTAAGCAGCCTGTCTATTCTTACTAGAGAATACGAAGAGCTTATTGCCTTTTTGCATCAGTATATCGCTATTTCCAAGGAGACCAAGGAAATGTTGCGCGATAGCCTTCCTGAGGTATTTCAGGCTATCTCCTCCTCGAATATGCGTGAACATAAGCTCTAATGGAACAAGTAAAACAACAGTTATTATGGCAGGTAAAAAGAGTTCTGGGATTGATAGAGTATTTGCTCAAAAGTGTCGCAAATCTAATCACAACAAGTATAGAACTCAAATCATATCATATCAATCAAGGTCAAATCAAGCGAAAAAAAAATCAAGTTGTAGTACAAAATCAAAGCCATCAAGATGAAGCCAAATAGCCTATTCAAATCTTGCAAAATCAAAAGCTGCCTAATATTTCACTGAATAAAGTTATATATATATCTCAAAAAGCCCATTGCTTATGCCATTAACGAGAATGCTTATATACCAATCTCTTGAGGCTTTCAAGAGCCTTCTCTGTTGAGATGTGCTGGGGGGGAGGCAGCTGGCAACTTTTCAGATCATTTCATGGCTTCACTTTCTGCCACATTGCATCTGGTTTAGTTGGCGCAAGCTTTCTCAGCAGATCAACTACTACTACCACTGCTACTAGCAAGTGTCATCCTGTATTGGATTCAGATTAAAACTCACTAAATTGTGGCTATATCCCCCTCCCCCCCTTTATTTGAAGTTGCCTAATCCGTCTCTCTCTGGTACTCGTTACACACAAAGGTTTTTTGTATTTATTTGTGTGTGCGAGAGAGCTCATATTATTCGGCTTTCTTTCTTCTTTCCATCTTTTATTTTATATCTATCCGTACATCGACTCACACAGATCCAAGCTATAGATATAAAATATGGACAGTCTATCTTCAGGAGTAGCACAAGCTGTTCAAGTATACACAAAAGGTACCAAAGCCTGGTTTGAAGACGAAGACGAGGCTTGGGTGTCAGCCTCCGTACTTTCAAAAGAAGAATCAGGCACAGGTGTCAAGATTATATTTCAAGACGATAAAGACGAAGGAAGGGTAAGCATCAAGATGGTGTGGGATTGCAGCATGTCAACTCATGTTGTCTGTTCTAGGAACATGTCTTTGAGTGCACCTATGCTTTGCTCGAGAAGCAAAAAGGTGCCAATTTACCGCCACTTCGTAACCCACCGAGACTAGAGAATACAGAGGATCTAACCAACCTGAGTTACTTGAACGAACCCTCAGGTAAGTGAAAGAGTGCTTCCCCCACCCTTTATTCAAATAACAAGAGAGCACTACTGAAACGCTGTACCTTTTTTTTTTCTAGTTTTAAATACAATTCGAACACGTTACTTTCAACGTAATATTTACACCTACTCTGGCATCGTTTTGATTGCAGCGAATCCATTTGCCAGTGTACCATTGTATGAGCCTGATATCATTCAGCAGTATTCGGGCAGAAGACGTGGAGAGCTGGAGCCTCACTTGTTTGCCATTGCCGAAGATGCGTATCGCTGCATGGTCAGAGAAAAGTCAAATCAAACAGTGGTTGTGTCTGGTGAAAGTGGTGCAGGTAAAACTGTATCTGCCACGCACATTATGCGTTATTTCGCTACGGCTGATGATCAAGAATCTGGAAAAATCAAGGATGTTGCGCAAGGCATGACAGAAGTGGAAGAACAAATCATGGGTAAACAGTGCACGCTCTCGCCTTGGAAATCGACTAAGCCCTCGTCTAATCACCAAGCTTTTTTTTTTCTTAGCCACAAATCCTATTATGGAGGCATTTGGTAATGCTAAAACAACGAGAAACAACAACAGTTCGAGATTTGGTAAATACATTGAAATCCAGTTTGATAATCGATGCAACATTGTGGGCGCCAAAATCAGAACCTACCTTTTGGAGAGATCAAGATTGATTTTCCAGCCCGAGTCCGAGAGAAATTATCACATCTTCTATCAGGTACGTTTTATAATAGACTATACAGCCCATCTGTTGATATCATTCTCACATGGGGGGATTAGCTCTGTACAGGTGCGCCCATCAACGAACGCAAAAATTTGGAATTGGGCGATTGGAACAAATTTCACTATCTCAACCAAAGTGGCGTTGGATCCATTCCTGGTGTAGACGATGCTGCCGAATTCGAGTTGACTCAAAAGTCCCTGTCGTTGGTCGGTATCTCTGTCGAAGCGCAATGGCACATTTTCAAGCTCTTGGCTGCCTTGCTTCACATTGGTAACATTGAAATCGGCGGACGACAAGACGCCACCTTGACAGAAGATCAGCCTGCCTTGATCACTGCTACCAAACTACTGGGCATCAAGACGTCCGAATTCAAAAAGTGGTTGGTCAAGAAGCAAATCATCACTCGCAACGAAAAGATTGTCAAGAACCTAAACCCCACACAGGCCACTGTGGTCAGAGATTCCGTGGCCAAATACATTTATGCAAGCTTGTTTGACTGGCTGGTCAAGGTGGTCAATGACAGTCTATCGTGTCAAGAAGAAGGACTGGTGCGCACCTTCATTGGTGTGTTGGATATCTACGGTTTCGAGCATTTCAAAAAGAACTCGTTTGAGCAGTTTTGTATCAATTACGCCAACGAAAAGTTACAGCAGCAGTTCAATCAACACGTCTTCAAGCTGGAGCAAGAGGAATACGTCAAGGAAAAGATTGACTGGAAGTTTATTGATTTCAGCGACAATCAAAAGTGTATCGAGGTCATTGAGTCCAAGCTGGGTATCTTGTCCCTGCTGGATGAGGAATCCAGAATGCCCTCAGGCACGGATCAAGGCTTCATCAACAAGCTGTATTCCAGTTTTGCGGATCCCAAATACAAGGATTACTTCAAGAAGCCTCGTTTCTCCAACAGCGCTTTCACCGTGGTGCATTATGCGCACGAAGTCGAATACGATGCCGAGGGCTTTATCGATAAGAACAAGGATACTGTGCCTGATGAACTGTTGACCTTGCTGCAAAATGCGGAATCAACCTTTTTAGTGGACATGCTTCAAACAGCCACTGCTGCTGCTTCTGCTGCCAGCCAAGAAGCCAAGGTAATGTAGCTAATGATTGCCCCCCCCCCTCGCCCCGCCTTATCCACCAACACCTTATTTCTTTATAGCCTACGCCTGTCAAAAAGGTGGGTATGGCCATTGCCAAAAAGCCCACACTGGGTTCCATCTTCAAGCTCTCACTGATCAGTCTAATGGACACCATCAGCAAAACCAACGTGCACTATATTCGCTGTATCAAGCCAAACGAAGCCAAGGTAGCTTGGGGATTTGAGCCCAACATGGTCCTGTCGCAACTGCGTGCATGTGGTGTGCTCGAGACGATTCGCATCAGTTGTGCTGGCTACCCCTCGCGATGGACATTTGAAGATTTCGCAGAGAGATTCTACGCGCTTGTCAACTCACAATACTGGGACCCCAACTTATCGCCCGACATCAACAAGCTGTGTCATGTCATTTTGGACAAGTACATCAAGGACGCTGACAAGTACCAGATTGGTTTGACCAAGATCTTCTTCCGTGCGGGTCAACTTGCCTACCTGGAAAAGTGCAGACGCGAGCGTTGGGACGAATGCACCATTTTGCTGCAAAAGAACATGCGTCGCTTCATTGTGCGTATTGGCTACCTTCGTAAACTGGACCTGATTTCGCGCCTGCAACGTGTGGCTCGACAAAAGATGGGCGTCCGAAAGCTGGAACTGGCGCGTCAAGAGATTGCTGCCATCAAGATACAAACCGAATGGCGTCGCTACATTCAACGCAAGCGCTACTTGAAGCAACGTGCCTTTGTCATTCATTTGCAAGCCGCCTGTCGATCGCATCTCACGCGCAAGACGTTTGCTCACATCCGAGAGCATTTCGCTGCCATCAAGATTCAAAGCATGGTGCGTGGATGGCGTGTGCGCAAGGAGTTTTTGGCCAAACGTCAAGTGGCTATCCAGATCCAAACCTGTATTCGTCGTCGCTTGGCTCGCAAGGCGCTATTGGCTCTCAAGCAGGATGCTCGTTCTGCCAACCATTTCAAGGAAGTCTCCTACAAGCTGGAAAGCAAGGTAGTCGAGCTCACTCAGAGCGTCACTCAGTACAAGGATGAAAAGGATCAATTGCGTCTCAAGGCAAACGCGCTGGAAATGCAGGTCAAGGATTGGAGCGAAAAGTACGAGAAACTGGGCGAAAAGGCACGCTCCCTGGAGCAGTCTGCCGATACCTCTGAACTGGAGCGTCAACTAGAGAGCTTGCAAGTGGAGCGCAATGGCATCCAAAACGATTATCGAAACTCGTTGGAGCGCATCAAGAAACAAGACATGGAGATTGCTCGCTTGAATGAAGAGCTGCAGCGTCACAAGGATGAAATCACCAAGCTCAAGCAAGCCCACAACCAACAGCAACTGCGATCGCCCGTCAGTCCCAGTAGTGCGTCTCCCTTTTCTGCTTCTGCGGGTGGTGGCGATGAAGAAGTGGCTGAACTCAAGAGTCAGATTGTCGCCTTAAAGGCACAACTCTCTCAATCGCTCAAGAACCATCCCAAGCGTCAAGCCTCCATCAATGCGTACCGCACCTTGTCTCCTCAACGTAGTGGTGATCGTCGTGGCATGTCACCTGATTACAACCGTGGACGCTCTCCCAGTGCCGATCCTCGTAACCGATCTCCCAGTTCATTGGCTGTGCGTCGTAGCAGCATAGGTGATAGAAGAACCGAGCCCAATGGCAACAACAACCACTATGCCAACACGGGCGGTGCTAATGGTGGTGCTAATGCCGCCAAGATGATTTATGCTGAGCCCGAGCAAATGATACCCAAGCAAATCGGCCAACGTGGTAGTCTGGACGCGGACAAGATTGGCAACCCAGAAGACGCCATCAACGCGCTTTTGCAAGACAGCGAACTGTTGGAAGAAGAGATCATTGAGGGCCTGATTCAAACACTCAAGATTGTGCCTCCCGAGCTGCAAAAACTGCCTGCACGCGAAGAAGTTGTGTTCCCAGTGCACATTATTGGCAAAGTCGTGACACAAATGTGGCGTTTGGGCTACTTGGTGGAATCCGAGCGATTGCTGTTTAGAGCCATGGATACCATTCAAAAGGACTGTCTGTCCTTTACAGGCGAAGACACCATTGTACCTTGCTCCTACTGGCTGTCCAACACACACGAGCTGTTGTCGTTGGTGTATTCTGTGGAGCAAGAGCTGGAGAGAGAAATGCACTACAACTCGATCCACGGACGCCGCGCTGTCGGATGGCACGATTTTGAAAAGCTGGTGTCCACCATGAAGTTTGAGCTGCAGTGCCTGGAAGACAACATTTACCACCACTGGCTGTCTGAGCTCAAGAAGAAGCTCAACAAGATGGCGATCCCTGCCGTCATTGAGAACCAGTCGTTGCCCGGCTTCATTGCCAGTGATTCCAACCGATTCTTTGGCAAGATCCTGTCCAGCAACAACCAGCCTGCCTTCTCCATGGACGATCTGCTCAACTACCTGAACCGTATCTACCGTACCATGAAGTCCTACTATGTGGAGCCCTATGTCATTGAGCAAGTCTTGACAGAACTGCTCAAGCTGATTGGTATCACCACGTTCAATGATTTGGTCATGAGACGCAACTTCAATTCATGGAAGCGTGCCATGCAAATTCAGTACAACATTACGCGTTTGGAGGAATGGTGCAAAGCGCATGACGTGTCAGAAGCCACGAATCAACTGGAGCATTTGATGCAAGCGACCAAGTTGTTGCAGCTCAAGAAGGCTACATTGGAGGATATCAAGATTATCTATGATGTGTGTTGGTTCCTGGCTCCTACTCAGGTCCAAAAGTTGATTCAAAACTACTGTGTGGCTGATTATGAGGTAAGAAGGGGTTACTAAAAACGAAAATTTAGAGCTATACACTTACATTACATTCTACTTGTAGGATCCCATCAGCAATGAAATTCTGAGAGCTGTTGCTTCTCGTGTCAGTAGCAGCGATACAGGCGATATCTTATTGCTGGATAACGTGTCGATTGAAGACAGTGATTATGATCAACCCGAGCCACACAATGTGGTAGCCAGCTCTTATATCCCCAGTTATGTAAGTGTGTCGTATGTGTTTCTTGAATCCATCCAACTAAGTGCCTTTTTTTTTCTCTCCAGTTGAACTTGCAACATGTCCAAAAGTTGATTGCCTTGGTCACCTTGAATGAAAAACATAGACCTCAACGCATGGATTCCATGTAGTTTTTATGAGCCGTATGTAATTTTATTGCTATTATGAGCCAAATTTTTCCCTCCCCAAAAAACTCCCTTTATTTAACACCTCTCTATATATATAACTGACATATGTTTCTATCTTGATATTTTAATTCAATACATTTATACTTCAATAAACTCTACCATTCGCTATGTAAATGCCGACCATCTTACACATCCAAGTGCCTGAAACCTTGACATGTCTGATTTGAATGACTGTAATTAGCTACTGTGTATAATGTCCCGCTTGTGAACGCCAATACAGTAAAAGACAAAAACGCAAAATGTAATAGTAATACAACTTGGAAAGAAGATACAAATGATTACTTTATTAAAATCAGCACACTCGTAAAAAAAAAAAAAAAAAAAAAAAAAACTACAACCTGCGTTCAATTTTTGGTGAGCTTCTAGCGCTACTTTTTGGAGATAATGGTGAATTGGAGCCATCTATATCATTATGACAAGTAGCAGCAAAGTTGTGCCATTGAGACAGCGAGGGAGAGGGAGTAGGAGGAGGAACCACCGTGGTGTGGTCAGATGGAGGTGTAGGTGTTGTGGATGGTTGTTGCTGTTGTGGTTGTGCTTTGCCAATGGTATCTTTTGATTCTGTTTCATCATCATCATCGTTATTATCTTGTCTAAGAATCTCGTGCTCATCATCTGAAAGATCTGCATCAGCAAATCGATCCTCTTCGTTATCTTCTTCCTCTTCCTCCTGTGGTTGTGGCTCGTTGTTTTCTAAAGGCTCTGTATTGACCTCGTCATTCTCGGGTGTTTGGTCCTCCCATTGCTCGCCGTGAGTCGCATTCGTGGTAGTGTTAGGAGTGGCGTCTTGGCTTGCTCGAGATTCGGATCGCTTTGACTTGTCACTCTTGGATTTTCTCGACTTCTTTTTACTACTGCTGCCGCTTCGTCTTTTCTTGGTCGTCTTTTCAGTGTCCTTGGCGGTTGCTTCGTCTGTTTCGTCTTCTGGATCTGCTGCTGCTGCTGCCTCGTGTGCTGCATCGGAACCATTTGTCTCAACAGGCACCTCGTCGGATGCAGGTGCTACTGTTGCTGCAACCCCATTGGGTTTGGCTGGTACTGTATCGCTGTGCTCCACAAGGGCAGCGGGTTCAATCCAAGCACTGCTCGCTGTATCCTCCTTGACATCCTTGGGTGCAGTGGTGGGTCTGACATGTGCTGTTTTAGATGCCAGCAAAAAACCGGGAATAGGGAGCGTGGGGTCCACAGCAGGCACACTGAGCTTGGGATCGCCGACCATGCTCATGTGAGGCAAAACGACATAGACAGGAGGCACGGTAGCAATGGAGGGCTCAATGTATGGAGAGGAGAACGCACCCACGTTGTTTTGGTAGTCGTAGATGCCCTGACCTGCTATGCAATGAGCGATTTGCATCACGTCCTTGTAGGTTGTCTTGAAGCCATCTGCCACAGGCTCGTCGGCTTCACAGTACAGCTTGAAGATGATGTCTCGCGCCATGTTTCTGGCTTCGTTTTTCATCATTTCGGAAAAATGCAGTTCATGACGGATGGTGGAAATGCCGCCCATGGATCCAGCGACCAATTTATCAGCGAGGTAAATGATGGCTTCGGCCTCCAACGAAGGATACGCATTGGCAATCAGAGGCAAAAATCCTTGCTGAGCGAGGCGCACAAGGTAAAAGAAACGGAGCACAGTAAACGCCTCTCTTTCTCCAATTAATGCATTCTATAAAGAAGCATGTTATTACTACTGCAACCCCTCCAACTCGCTCACCACAATGACTTACACGCTTCGAACCGGAAGTGGAGTCTACTTTCTCGATCATCTTTTCCAGTTTCTCTAGCACTCTTCTTTCGATATCTTGCTCCTTCAAGAAGTCCAGCTCTTGCTGGTTCAATGTATCGCCTGCCTTTTGTCGAGCACCGAGGACATATGCCAAACGCTTTTGAAAATGACAACATAAGTTCACACGTCTATCCCAGCCAGCAGCCCTACTTACTAAATTGTCTCTGGTGTCCTCAACCTGGCTATACAAGAACGCTCTTACTCGCGCGTTGTGTCTTCTTTCGGCTTCGTAATGACTCATGTCAACTTGTTTTGTGTTTAAAAGACGAAAGAGAAGGAGAACCAGAGTTTGACATGTCAAGATCTTGTTTCTTCTGTACAGAGACAAGGTCACATACAAGTGCGTCACCTTGGAAAATGTGATAATTCAACAGATCTCCCAAAAAAAAAAAAATCACTGCTCTTTCTTGTACATAGTTATTTTTTTTTTTTTGCCATCAACCATTATCAGCAAATTGAAGCATAAGAAGGCCTTATTCGATTTTGTACTCTGTTATGGTAAGGCTACAAGTACTGCTAGTGTTGTGCTGGAGCACTAAGATAAAAACCTGAACCTAGTATCAACAGATTTATGAGAATTACGGGCAGCAGCAGCAGCAGCAGCCATCATCGCAATCACATCCACAAGAAGACGACAGCAGTGCGGATCATCACAGCAAATCCATCTTTTTCCATGACAGTAGCAACTCGAATGCATCCCATTATTCCTCTCCCTTAAACGGCTCATTCAACCTAAGATACCCTTCATTTGATGCCTCCAGTTTTGATCCGCATGCAACCTCCTCGTCCGCATCGCCACAGTACGATCCGTCGACATCCGCATCGACTCGAGCAGAAGACCCATCCGCCATCCATGCGTTTAGTCATTTCCATGCGGTAAAATTGCAGATGGCAGTGTGTGTGTGTGTGTGATGAGAACTTTATATATATTAAGACTTTTTTCTATCTCTCTTTCGTAGATGAGCTCACCTCAAGATTTGGTAGCAAGTCTAACAAACACACCCGTCTTTAGCCATGTCGACATTGGATCCACTGCGACGACGGCGACTGCGACAACGACAATGACATCTTCACCCACAACCATTCTTCCGCCTCTCAACACCACACCGATCATCATGGCGCCTCTGCAGCACCATCAAACCACCTCACATCAGACGTATCTTTTAGCGCAAAAGAAGCCGCTCAAGGGATCGCCTCGACCGTCTCGAGAACGAGCACCGTGGACACCGGAAGAAGACAACCTGCTGAAGCTCGCCGTGCAATTGTATGGCGACAAGACTGAGAAGTGGGCCAAAATTGCAGCCTGCGTGCCAGGTCGTACCAACAAAAACTGCAGAAAGCGATGGTTTCATTCACTGGATCCGTCATTGCGCAAAGGCGCCTGGACAGAGGAGGAGGATCAATTGTTGCGCGAAGGTGTGAGCAAGTACCCCAATCAGTGGAGCAAAATTGCCGACATGCTGCCAGGGCGCACCGACGATCAATGTGCAAAGCGCTGGCGAGAGAGTCTTGATCCGAGCATTGATCGCAGTGAGTGGACACCGGCTGAAGATACCTTGCTGATGGCGAAATACGAAGAGTATGGATCACAGTGGCAGAAGATTGCCTTCTTCTTTGATGGACGGCCTGGGCTGCATTGTCGTAATCGATGGCGCAAGCTACAGCGCATGGTGCAGGTCAAGAAGGACAAGGAGGGTAATGTCAATGCATCGTTTTTTAATACCATGGCAGGAGAGCAACCGCTTCGATTTCAGCATGCCAACCCCACGTCGTTGGCTTCGTCTTCAAAAACGATTCCCGCCATGCACCACAATAACGATACCAACACCACTAGCACACAGGCAGACACACCCTCATCGTCTACACAGCCACATCCAATGTCACATTCCATCCACTCGACAGATGCATCACAGTCGTTTCAACATTTAACAACGCTACTTCAGCAGCAGCAGCAACAACACATGCAACAGCAGCAACAGCAACAACAACATCCCACACAGCATCAACAACCAGGGCAAGACCCATCCGTGTTGGCACAATACAACAACAACAACAACAGCAACAACACACCGACACAGGAAGACTATGAAGACTATGGTAATGGACTCAAACCCTATGGCTGTGATATACCTGGTTGTTATGCTGTGTTTGCAGATTCTTCTGGATTATTTTACCACATGAAGAACACACATCCCAACCTGCATGGTGTTGGAAAACCGTTTCGCTGTGCCATGGTCGGTTGTACCAAAAAGTACAAGAACATCAATGGATTGCAATACCATATCAAGGACGCCAAAGGGACGACAGGGCATGGTGGCGGTATGTTGTCAGATGATGATCGACCTTACCGTTGTATGATTGGTACATGTAAAAAGGCATATCGCACAGCCAGCGGGTTTAGGTATCATCAACAGAATGGACATCAAGTGCAACAGCAACAACAACCCGCTACTACCATGTCCATGTCGTCTGCTTCAATGGGGTTGCCACAGCAACAACAACAACAACAACAACAACAACAACAGCAGCAGCAGCAGCAGCAGCAGCAGCAGTTTCGCATGAAACGAGCTAAATGGGTTATGGAAGGTGTTTAATCTTGCCGACTCTCCACTAATTTCTCTATCTCTCTTGTACAATTACTATCTCTTATTTATTACTATATATACGTAACACGCATATACATTTTACAATGCCAACAATTGCTTTCTTCTTTTATAATACTAGTTCCTTTTTTGCTTTCAATAAATCAAACCACCGAATTGCAGTAATACAACAACAATATGTGTGAATACCATGACAACCCAAGGCTGATCCAATGCCATGGCAGCAGCATGAACGAGGAGGAGGAAAATCAGCCAATGAAGTAATTCAATGATCAACTTTCTCCACCTTTGATCGAATAATAGCGTTCGAAAATGAATGATTGGATATGGCTTCTTTAAATCATCCAATAAATGTCGCACGTTTGTTGTAATTTTATCCAATCATTCAAAAAAATGGTTGAAAACTCTGATAACTTTTGGGAGTTTTCAAAATAAGTTTCCAAACTCTCGAGTTACCAAGAAATTTCGAGTTTTACGAGTAGATTACGCTTGCAAAATCAGTGATTGCGAACCCATAACCATAAATCAATTCAAAGCGGAATGCAAGTAGCTGGTACCATTTAATGCTGCTTGTTGCATTATGCCTACTACCAGTTGCATGCTATTCAGAATTCATGATCTTTAAATCTCGTAGGCAGCCAGCTGTGTGATGAATCAGCAATCCACACAAGAATGGCGTCCGCAAAATGCGATTTCAGCATTAAGAGCTATTTTTCAGGAGATCAAAGAGACAAATAACCCATAAATGTCATCTCTTTTTTACAAAAATAAGCCCATTTAGTGTGTCCTGGACTGAATGAATACTAAAGAAAACAGGTCATTTGCATGGCATTCCCATTTTATAGGTCAAGGTATACCACGAAATGTGGCAGTTAAACTGAGGGAAATCACACTTTGAATGGCGCTTTGACAGGCCTACAGGCATTTCCTGATGCTCAGGCGCATACCAAATGATTGCTCTCATCAAATAGACTAATGCATTTTAAAAGTAGTTTTTATGGCACGTATAATGATGATGGCAGCTAAATAAGCCAATTTGAAGAATGTTACAACAATAAAGTTTACTACATATTATAAGATGATACTATATTCAACATCTCAGCAATTTGTTGAATGGAAAACTACTCCTAGCGCTGGTAGCTCCTCGATTTTTTCGCATTTAAAAATTAAAGCAAACCAGAAAACATCAATATTTGCACACGCAGTAGTCTATTATCATTCCAGCTTGTATTAGAACTGGTGGATTCGAATATCTACAAGCGATTCGTACAATTTATCATTACGGTGATGAAATTCATTATTTTCAACCTCTAGATTCATCTATTATTATCTAAAAGTACCCTTCAACAGCCTATAAATGAGTAGCCTATCATATTACCTTGAGACAGTTGGAGGGCTGCCACCGTTTGCTTTTCCTTTAGCCATGTCGACATCGAGAGTGGGAAAAGATAGACAGAGAGAAAAGCGCACAGTAATCTATCAACATAACGATGCAAAGCTAAAGGTTTTACATATATTATGCGAGCACAGATCAAATTATACTCAAACAGCGACATCATGCATAAACGTCTTCGCCTGTGGTATTCATATAGCTGTTTAAGTAAACCTCATCGAGTCATTCTAGAAAACTGCACTTTATTTTACAAAGGAAGCATTGCCAATGTGGATTTCAAATGGAAAATAGCAAAGGAGAAGCCAACGTGCTGCCTGGATTGGTGAATGTAATAGAATAGGCAATAACTTGATCTTGGCTCTCTCCCTCTCTCTTCATTAAATGATAGGATTATTTCGCAAATGTTGGACTGTCGTCAGTGTCTCATTAAGTACATCTGTTATGCATCAATTCTTGAACAAATTTTGAGTTTCATACATGTCAAATCCTTGTTGTTCACTCCATGGAGGGTCAAAAAACCTTGATTTGAAATACACTTTTGTACATTTAGAATTTGAGGCAGCTGCAAACTTATGCCATGTAGTTTTAGTTACAGTGATGTCCAACATCTCATATGTCAATTTGCTACTACTAGTCACTTGTAATTAACAGTTTTTCTTGTGGATCTTGTCAACATCAGTGCTCAAAACTGGCTTATTTATTTTGAAAATCATCCATCTACCAACAGTAACGTGGCCAGATGACTAACGTCTGACCACACAATCATGTTCCTCGCGAAATTTAGGATAGGCACAGGTTTATCTCATATGCCAGATGATTGACATTTGAAGACTTTGACCAATATAATGCAAAATTGTACTTTTGGATGGTATGGACAGGCGTAAATTTATTACAAAACTGCTTTTTCTAGGATAGTAAATGTATTTGATCATGTCTAATACTTGTGGTGGTATCGTGTGTAGTTACCTTAAGCCATTTATACCATGCATTTTGAATGTTTAGTCTTGCTTTTCTCATTTCAATTACATTTTTAGTTTCAATACGAATGCTTTATTTCTCTGAGCTGTCTCCAAATTTGAGCCAATAAAATCGCTTAAAAAGCTATTTTAAACGCCGCGGACTTCGAAAAATTTTGCCATAGTTCTCCCTTGTTTTTTTGTTAGGCGGAATCTTAAACACAGCCGAATACACTAGTATTAAGCTACGTTATCATCAAAATCCCCTAAAATGCCAGAATATGCCTTACTACACACCCCAGCTGATAGCGCAAATGCTTGAGACTCTCAGTTAGCACCAAGTAAGTGATACCAATCAAGTGAGGGCAGCCTATCTACCCCCTAGCCTCTGAATCAAATCTAGTTGTGCTTCAATGATAGGCTTATCCACACAACGAAAAAAGAGGGTTATGGCTCAAAGAACCATAAAAAGGAAGGGAAAGAAGTAATAAAAAGAGAGCATCACTAAAATGTGATGAAGAACAACAGAAACATCGCAACACAGTTACATAAAAAGAGGCAACATGCAACGTGTGTCATCAAAATGACAAATACAAAAAAGGAAAAAGTAGTAGAAAAAAGTATCGTGGTTGCCTCATACGAAGCAAGAACAACAACACCATCAGTATTACAGAAGAAGTAATACTTGAAGAACAAAAAGAATGCAAAGTTACTCCAAGATAGAGCAGCACTGCCAGCAATACAATGCATCAAAAGATACACCATAGCACTATTATGCTACAGCAACAGAGAAATAGTCGCGTGCAGAAAAGGAGGAAAGAATAAATCGCAATACAGCAAACTAACGAATGCACAGTATCACGAGAATAAAAGTAAAGTAGTAAAAGGTTGAATGAATGTAGTCCATGGCAACCAAAGAAGGGGAATATACAAACCAAATACAAACCAAACACAATGAATAAATATATTACAACGAACTGGTCTGAAATAAACTGTATAATTAGTATTACTGTATATTGTACCGCAAAAAGTAGCCCCTATCGGCTGATACCTACTGTAACAAACTTGAAAGATGTCGTCTTGGGTACTGGTGGTTGCAAAGACATGCTTCTTTTGTCGAAAGTGGTGTTGTATTCAATCAAAAGTAATAAAAGTATATGGTTTAATAGAGAAAGTCCAGTGCAAAAACAGGGTGGAAAGGGAGCGTGAAAAAAAAAAAGGACGCGTTGCTAAGGGTGACTGCAGCCAATAAGCTGAGCACACAGAATTTGAATGACGTGTACACTCAACATTTTGCACTGTGGTGACTGTACCCAAATGATTTTTTTGCGATGATTTTTTTGATTCAATATCGATATAATTTGACATTTGTAAACATTTTTGTTGAAATTAGCTATATAAATTGTGCTCAGCGTATACTACTTTCTAATAAACTTAAGGCGAGAATTTGAAGGCGCATTCAATGGTGTCAATTTTAAAGTACTTTTAGAATGAAAAGATAAAGAATTTTGAGAAAATATAAAAAGCAGTTTTTCTAGAAAAAGTCGAGATTTAGCATATACAACGTTTAAAATGGCAGTTGCACAGGTTGCCCTACATCTGTGCGGTCATTTTGATTTAATATATATCATAGTAAAAAGTGTCGTTTTCGCCTTCAAAATTGCGATCGTTTGATTTTTAACAAAAACCATGAGGGGTACCTCATGAAAAATCGTGGATTTTCAACGATTTGGATGGATCCTAAAAATATAAAAATGAAGGTTCAGGATGTAAATGGTGATCGATAGCAATCATTTGGCACTATTCTGAGCATCTAAAAGGGCCTAGAAGACAAGATATTAAGGGTTGAATTTCGGCAATTTGGCTGAGAAAAATACATTTTGTGCCTTGTAGAGCCACAGCAACTGATGCTACAGATTCGATCAAGACCTCCAACAGCTGGTATTCTTTGGGACTACACACTGGATAGCATTAGTCAAACAGTGGCGTGAACTAAGTGTATGCTTTACTCTAAAAACCCCTCAGAGATCATAAAAAAAAACAACTCCATCTGTCATGCCTCATTGTACTGTAGCTTCTGATCATAGCCTATTACACTAAATATTGCAAATACTGTTATTATTTGCTGTACATCATAGTTTCTTGTAAGCTGAATGTAAAGCTGAAGCAATAGCTACCTGTATGAATCGTGCTTTTATACAATAGATGAGTCTAAAAAAGGTTGAAATCAATAGAATTTATCGCCATAATAATACTGATAAGCTACAGCAGGAATAGCTCATAGATCTTTGAAACCACTTGTACTTTACAAGCTGGAATGATACGCTACTGTACCACATTAGCTCTACGGTTTTTGTGCTGCTATCACTCGTTATTTGGAGCAACAAATAGCCTTTGTTTGCTATCTTACCTAAATTTGTAGCATTAGTAGGTTTCGTAAAGCCACAAAATCCCAAGGTAGTAACAAAATGGTAGTTGTGAAGTTGTAAGAGTCAAAGGGCTTATTTCAAAAAATCATCAATAACAACTCGTTCAATCCAAAGTCCAATCACTCCATTGTGTTCCTCGCAGAAATTAGCATAGGTACGTGCCAATTTCAATATCCTACTAACAGCCATTTTTTGCAAATGGATCTCGCATGATGACCTAATCCTGCATACCGAAAATACCTGCATGCAAGCAGGATTTAGTGTCAACCACAAGGACACAGTATGTAGCTTTAATACAGTTTTGTCCGGCACCGCATCGGTCAATCTCACTAGACACTTGTAATTAATCGCCCTCCTCATAAATCCTGTCCAGATCAGCGCTCAAAATTGTATTGTATTGAAAATAGTGCATTTATTCGATTCAAAGGTGCAATTATGCACTATATAGGTAGCACGAATACATAGAAATCAACCCACAAAACGTACAGTAACACAAATCTGCATTGCAAACGCAGCCAGAATCTACACACTGAAGCAGAAGGAAACCTGGTAGTAGGCGAAGAAATGCTGTCTTGTATTGTCATAGGTTTTCCAAGATGAAGTTTTAGCATAGATGATTGACAATATGCTCTGTTCATCTAATACATTTGCATCTTGAATTCTGCACAATATCTTGATTTGTGATTTTCGTCAAGTAAAAAGTAAATAAACTGTATACGCAGTGTTTAGTAAATTATTTTATTATAAAAAAAAAAAAAGCTGAATTCAGGGAGAGAGAGAGAGAGAGGGAGGGAAAGAAAAGAATAGAAAGAGATAGATGAGTAGTTTTGGAGGCTTCTGTGATTTTTTTTTCTTTTTATATATCAAGAGATGATATACGCTTTAGAAGCCAAATTGGTTGTTAGGAGAAGGGGAGAAAGATGCGCCAGTCATCATTGGAGATTGTTGAGACATCATACCACTACCGGGAGCTGTCAACATAAGAGGATTGCCCATTGCAGAACCCATTGGAGCAGCAGCAGCTATTTTAGCATTACCGTTAGACACTGTATCGTGGCATGTACATGTAGGTTCTTACCATTTTCATTACTCGACTCTTGCTTGGCAACCTTTTCCTTGAGCTCGTTCATTTCCTTATCCAATGTGGAGATCTATACACAGGACATTAAGTCACCAGTTCAAATCAATGCACATAAAGATGGGTTCTTACCTTGGTGAATTGTTCCTTCATAGTATTAATCATATAGGGCATAGCGAAATCATTCAAACCATGTCTCCAAGACAACTCCATCACGACATCGGGTCTCATCAAATCATAACATGTGTAGAGCATAGCGGCAAAGCATTCACGCTTACCGACTTCGATAAAGTATTGCAAGAGTTCCTCAGCAACTTCGCGGTCCTTGGATTCAGCAGCTGTCTCCATGGCATCCTTGAAAAGACGATCTTCCTTGGAAAGAGCAATGGATTGTCTCCATCTTCTGTTTCTCTTGTAAAGATGTGCGGCAATACGACGGAATTCGAGCAAATCGTGCTTCTCCAAGCGCTTGGCAAGGTCGACGGGATCAATGTTGTCGTGATGGTCGATGGAATCACGCAATGCCTCAAAGTCTTCTTCTTCAATGTAGAGCTCGTTCAAAGCAGTGTTGACATCCTTGTTGTTGGTATCTTGGACAGAGATCAGGTATTGCTTGATCAGAGGAATGTTGTCAGACTTTTCAAAGATTTGAACAACACGCGTGTGCTTGATGCGAGGCACCATGACAGAGAGCAAGTCGTTCAACAACAAGGGTTGTTCAGCAAGGTAGAATTTGAGAGCCTTGTAGTAGAGTTCAATGTTGGAGACCTTGACAATGATTTCCTTGAAAGCACTGTGTTCCCAAGAATCCACAGAGTGTTCCATCATGGCAGTAACAGCATTGTCAAACTCGTCATAGTTGACATACAAAAAGACAAGTTCACGCCACAAATGAACATCAGCACAGGCACGGATGACCTTGGGCATGTTGATGCGAGAGACATAGAGCTTGAGATGCTCCATCATCATATCAGGGGCATACTTGGAGTAGAGGATAGCGAGTTCAGTAAACATACCCATGTGAGCTCTTTCCAAACCCAAACCAGCTTCCAAGAGCTTGATGATCTCTTCAAAGAAACCGTTCTTTTCATAAGTCTTGACGAGCTCGTCCAACTCTTCAGCATGAACCACAATATGGAGACCACAGATTTGAGCCAAACGGAACTCGCGTTGTTGGATACATTCAGCATTGACTTCCTTCCAGACCTTGGTGGAGTTGGCCTTGCGAGCACAGTCCACAGCACCTTGGTAGTCCTTCAAGTGGACCAAGGTTTGAGCCAAAGAAGCGTGATTGGAGATGCTAGTGTACAGGATCTTGGCAGCCTCGTACATGCCAGCGCGGAAACAGCGATCACCGACTTCTTGGATCTGAGCAATGTTGGGGCTAGCCAAAAAGTCTTCCATATCAGCCAAACGATCGGTCTTTGCAAAGGCATACAACAACTCGGTCTCAATGAAGGGCTCACGGGATTGCTTGCGAGCCATTTGCAAGTAGCGAACCAGGTCTTCGTACTTGTTATCCATAGAAGCGTTGCGAGTGACCTCCATGTAGTTGGACATATCACCAGCACGGATGTAAGAGTCAATGGCTTCCTTGACTTGCATTTGCTCCAATTGAGCCTTGGCCAGCTTGCTCCAGACTTCAGGCTTGTCAGCGCGTTCAGCAAACTCGTAGGCGCGGTCAAGGTCACCAATCTTTTCAATCAAGACATCAATAGCATTGGCATCGACATTGTGCTTCTTGTAGATGACAAAGGCTTCCTCAAACAAGTTTTCACCAATACAGACTTCAGCGACATCAGAAGCGTCAAAGTTATCGAGACGGTTGATGTAGTCCATGACACGCGAGGGATCGGCCTTGACAGCAGTGAAGATGAGCAAGTTTTGCAAAGTCTTGTTGTCGTTGAAGGCACTGTTCTCCAACACAATCTTCTCCAAAAGCTCAATCAGTTCATTGGGCAAGTTGGCAGACATGAAGGCCTTGACGGTGCTGGAGACATCATCAGGATCAGTGCACTCGGGAAGAGCAGTAGCCACAATTTGGTCAATCAATTCACGACGATGTTCGTTGCTTTCCACCAAGACGGTGCCCCAGAGGGCTTGATCACGACGATGAACCAAGTAGCGTGCTTGATGCTTGAACATGGAGTTCTCGGTGGTGATGTGAATCAACTCATAGTCGCATTGACCCTTCTCGTAACAAATGTAGGCCAAATAAGGGTCTCTCTTTTCACAGTATTTACCAATGACACGAGGGTTGTAAAACTCGTTCTCCTTGAGGAAAGGCTCGGGGTTGTTGTTGGTGTCAATGTAGATCTTGGCCAAAGCGTTGTAGACTTCGGGATCAGTGCTACCAGCAGTAACACGCATGTTCAACCAGGGCAAGAGCAACTTGAGACGGTTTCTTTGCTCGACCTCCTCACAGAGCTTATCCACGGGCACATCACCTTGCACCGAGAGAAGCAAGTTCTTGATGGTGTCTTCGTCACAGCCGACATCCAAGAGACCACCAATCACCTCAGGGGTACGAGAAGGATTGACTTTTTGAACGTAGGTCTCGATGAAGTTTTGCAAGTTGTTGTGGTAGAGATAGAGAACCAGGTCGTGGACAAAGTTGAAACGATCGCACACAATGATGAGAGGGAGTTGATCGCTCAACTTGGCTTCCTTCAAAAAGTTCTTAACCTTTTCGGGGTCGTAGAAGGTGCTTTCACGACAGATACGCTCTGCTTCACGGACATTGCCAGTGCGACAGGCAGCTTGAATGTACTTGTAGTGGACCAAGCCATCTTGACTGACATTGACAATGGACCCCAAGTAGTAGTAGAGACCTTCGTTGGACTTGAATGACTCGAAGAGTTCAATCAAGTTGTGGGGCTGCAGTTGCTCAGAGTACTTGATGGCGATTTGAACCACAATTTGAAGGTTTTGACGGAGGTTGTTGTTGAGCATTTCCTTCAAGCAATCCAAGGTTTGGTCGACAGAGAGGTTGCCAAAGTAGTTGACCAACCACTCAGCGTTCATTTGATGGGTGAAGGGGATAATACGCTTGATGTCGTGGATATCGGTGTAGTGTTCCAGGGCCTAATTGTTTATCGCTTGTTTTTTAATACCCTCATTCTATCACCTCATATATATACGTCGCTACTTACACGTTGATATAAACCAGCCTTTTCACACAAATTACCAACCACCACCTTGTCGTAGTGAGTAAGCATACCAGTACCCAAAATGGCATCAGCAACTTGAGGCGCATGCACCAAGTTCAACTCAAGGACACGAGTTTGGAGAGCGGCGTCTTCTTCTCTGTTGTTCTTGAGGTAGCTCAAGAGGAAAGCAGTAGCTTGTTGAATCATGTTTTGAGACTGGAACACATCAACGACCTTCTCGGGCTCAATCAAGGGACCATTCTCATCCTCGGTAAGGGATGTAGCGAATTCAGCAGCCTTCTCGGGTTCCGTGCGAGCAATGTTGTAGAGCAAGGAAGCATAGTCAGGAGAGTAACCCACTGTCTTGGCATAGGCTAAGATCTTGTCGTATTGACGGTTCTCGGCCATACAGAGCACGACCTTGTTGGGCACTTCAGCACGCAAGTAGACAGACAAGGCCAAGAGAGAGTCGTATTGCTTGACCAAATCACCGAGCTCTTCACTGCATTGCAACTTGTCTTCCTTTAACCACTTCTCCAACAAGGGCTTACGGTTTTGAGTGAGGATGGGCTTGGCAAGCTCCAACGATTCGTATTTGTTGAGGACGCCCTTCTCGAGAAGTGTGCCAAAGTATTGTAAAATGGGTGGAAGTGAGTTGGGAGCAGCAGGAATCTGTCTAAACTTTTCAATCGTCTCGGTGGTACGAAGAATACCCTAAAAGTGTGTGTGTGTCAGTCAGACGGGTGGTGGTGGTCCTCATTGGCCTCGGCTGATAACTTACTCTGGGAGAATTAGCAGCAACCTTGGCAGCTTCAGTAAAGTTGTGGCTGTTGAACAAGGTCTGGAAACGTTGAACGTATAAATCATCAGCGCCAGCAAGACCACCGCGAGATGCAAGCTTGAGAGCCAATTCTTGGTTGTTCAAGGTGTTGATAATGTAGGGAATGATGTTGTCCTCGTCAAGGGAGACAGAAAGCACCTAACACACACGTACCGTGTTATTTCTCTCTCCTTTGTATGCTAATCCTTCCCACTTACCTGACCCTTCTTGTTGACAGCAAGGATACCAGAAGTCAGTTCATACTCGGCAGTAACAAAGATGGTTTCAGTGCTGATTCTGTTCATGTAAATACAAGTACCGGTCTCGAGGTCGTAGAGGTGGATAAAGCCCTGCTTGGTGACCAAGAAGATGATGCCGTACTTGTGGCTGATTTGCATGGCCACAGGGAAATCGTGGACAATGTCAGCAGGAAAAAAGACCTCCACAGCCTTCTTTTGGAAAAGAGGGTTTCCGTCAACATGATCTACTTCGATGATTTGGAGCTGTATTTGTAATAAATTAGTTGGGTTGCATGGTGTAACACGCTCTTGTTCAAAGCTTACCTTTCCACTGAGGTTGGAGGGAGAGCGCACAGCAAAGGTAAAGAGCTTGGTGGGATGGGGAGCGTCTTCCAAGGTGATTTCGGCAAAAGCAGCAGCGTGGCCTTCGATGGGCTGACTGACACCACGTTCCTTGGAGTAGAGCTGCATATAACCACCAACACGGCCTTCTCTGGGAGCGATACCCACAAGGACGTACCACTTCTCGTCGGATGAAGCGCGCAAGTTGATAATTTGAGAATCTGATAAACTGGCGTGTCTTTCAAAGATCTTTTGAGGAGCGGATTCTCCCTCGATGGACCAGCGGTAGACGTTTCGCTCTGTAACAAGACCGATTGTCTTGTTGTCCAACCACTTCCAGAACACAACATCTTCAGACATCATGTGAGACTTGATTTTGGTCTTCAACTCGAGGTTAAACACTTGCAGGTTTCTTTGGGCTGAGCGGGTGGTGGTGATGATGATGATGGTAGTAAATATTAGCATGCCGTTTGATTAAAAACACACACTACACACTTACATTTAAGGGCCATGACCTTGGCTTTGGGATGCATGATAACAGAGTCTGCTCCACTGGGGCGACGGGTGATTTCATTATTGTTGGCTAAGTCAATGATAACAACTTGGTTGTTGTTGTTCACCGATTCGCGGACGCAAATAAATCTGTCCGACTCCATGGTCAAGTTGTTGAAGCCAATGCTAGCAGCATTTACGCCAAGATTTTGCAGCTGAAGAGTGGGTTATTCATCGCTGCAGCCAACACAGGGCACCAAAAGAAAAAGACTTACCTGAGCATGCTCTTGAAATTTGATGGGTAATTGTTCACTCATTGTAGTCTAAATTAACCGAAATAATGAGCACGGGCACACGACACGCAATAACGACATAGTTACAATCTAGTATGTTTGTCCTTCTTCTTTCAAAAAAACTGTGTTTTTTTCTACAAATTCGATACTATAAACAAACAAATAGTTCAAAGAGAAAAAAGACACGACTTTTGTGTGTGTATACAGAGGAAGAAAGATGGAAAATGGAAAAAGAAAAAGGAGCTCTTCTCTATCACTCTCTTGCTTTGAAATTTGTAACGGAAATCGCCTGCTTGGTGTGCTGGCACGTCATCTCATGAATACGGAGACCCAATGTTGCAGTGATACAAACAAGCAAAAGGAGGCCATCCTCTTTATATAGGCATTGTATTTTTTTATCAAAGCCACGTTGAAGACATAGACTCTCAGTTTACTGAATCTTTGGCATGTGTGTGAAGTTAGATTGCTCGAAATTAATGAGGCTAATTTGGCCAGATGTCTGAAGCTAGCAGTTGACCACCTTCTAGTCAACAAATGTCCAAGTGACTATAAAGGGTTTTCATCAAGGCATTTGGCGCCTATACAACCTTTCTTTTCTTTGACATTTCCTGTAAATGTTGCAAATCATGGTTATAAAGCTGCGGCCGCATATATATCTTCATGGCAAGCCCGGCTGACATGCTTTATCAGATATGATTTCCATCTGTTTATAGCTTTCCAATGGCTATTGTCACTATCAGCGGAAAGGCTAGAAGCGCTGAAATATGTAGGTGCAATCCCCGCTATTTCTTTAGTAAATGGTGGAGAGTGGGAGCATATAGTCATATTATTTTTTTATTATCAAGGAAATCTATTTGTATGCAGAAGAAACCAACTTGGCAATGGTTTGAAGTTGGATGTTGCTGGTACCTTCGTAAATGGCACCAATCTTAGCATCTCTGTAGAACTTTTCAACGCCCAATTCACGAGTGAAACCAACGCCACCACACCATTCGATTGCTTTGGAGGCAGCACGTTCAGCCACTTGAGAAGAGTACAATTTAGCCATGGCGGCTTCTTTGATAAAGTTCTTGCCTTCCTCCTTCATACGGGCAGCATTGTAAGTCAAGAGTCTAGCAGCTTCGATCTCGGTGGCAATTTGTGCGTATTGATGTTGCATGGCTTGGAAATCACCAATGAATTGACCAAATTGCTTTCTTTGGAAGAGATAAGGCAAGGCAATGTCAAAGGCACCTTGAGCAGTACCAATCATTTGAGCAGCAATACCAATACGACCTTCGTTCAAGATCTCAATGGCGTACTTGTAACCCTTGCCGACTTCACCGAGAATGTTCTCCTTGGGAACGACAACCTCGTCAAAGTTCAAGACACATGTGGATGAGGCACGGATACCCAACTTGCTCTCCTTCTTGGCGACTTGAACACCCATCTCCTTTTCAACAATGAAACAGGTAATGCCCTTATAGCCCTTGGAGGGATCCCTGTTGTCGTATATAAGTGCGCTATTCACATGTCAGTAAAAATATAATAGTACTTACACATTGGCAAAGACCAAGAAGATATCAGCTTCACCAGAGTTGGTGATCCACATCTTGGAGCCGCTAATCACATAGTGATCGTCCTTTTCCACAGCACGGGTTTGAAGGGCAAAGGCATCAGAACCAGAGCCTGATTCGGACAAACAGAAACAACCCACAGATTCGGTAGCTAATTTGGGCAGGAATCTCTTCTTGACATCGGCATTACCGTACTTGCGAACAAGAGTGCCAACCAAAGTGTTCTAAATCCATGGTTAGTGTCAGGTGCTCTCCAAAAAAAAAGACCAACATACTTGGACATCACAAATAACACTGACGGAGGGATCCACCTTGGCGAGCTCTATTGGATTGAATAGGGGTGTTGGTTTCTCGAGTAGAAATGAGCATATAAATCGCTTTCAAACTCACCTTCAATGGTGATGATGGCAGAGGTGAAAGAGCAGTTGGCACCATCATAATCAGCATCAGTCTCAATACCCATAAGCTATTTGGATCTCGATCAATATCTTGCTTTTTGCAACATCCTCCCATACAGTCAACTTACACCTTGGTCAAAGAGGCCCTTCAAGACGGTGGCATCGAGCTTTTCGTTTTCGTCCATTTCAGATACCTTGGGCTTGACAACCTCTTGGGCGAATCTAGAGACTGTATGCAAGTTGTTGACGTTATGTTAGCCCAGACATCTTGCACACATGCATTTCGCTCGGGATACATTACCAGCATCCTTGAGCATCAACTCGTCCTCGGTGAAGGCTTGGAGAGAGGTAGGAAGACCAGCAGCATTGCGGGCAATAGCTGATTGAGTAAAAGTTCTATACAACAAGTCTACCCTTGAGTGCCCCTGAAATGCAACGACACACACAACATCTATTACCTCTTGGGAATGGAGCGAGAAATCAAGTTGGCGGAACGGGCAGCAGATCTCAACATGGCGTGTTTGGATTGAAGTTGAAGGAAAAGAAGAAGAAGAAAGAGAAAGGAAAACGCAAAAAAATACAGGTTATATTTTCCAAAAACTGATGTGAATTTTTCACATGCTGCGATGGTTTGTAACACCGGTCATATTACAACGCTCTCTTCTTCTCCACATTTTCAGCTGCTGTGGTGCGCATTGAATAATGCAATTTGTGCACATTAGGTCTCCGCGAGATGGCATTTGTAAATATATATAGACGTTACGATGGTTGTGTCAACATGGATCATACAAGATACAAGGCAAACAAGCACCAAAAAAAAGTAGCCACACGGTGACATGTTATAGTACCAACAAGGGTGTTTATAAATTCATGGATAATTTAAAAATGCAAATGACAAAGCGTAAATGCTGAACAGAAGGAGAGATGATCGGCGGATATCGAACTTTAATGCTGTACAGTGCTGATGAGGATGACAGCCAGTCTTGATAACAATGTGCCATCAAATGACATGCCAGGCTTTTGGCTTTAGGTCATGGATGGCTGTCATGCCTCCTGTGCGTGTGCTTATTTTTCGAAATTTCAGGCACACACTGCGTCTGTCATCGAGACCTATACCAAACATGTCAAATTAGGCCTGAATTTCCCACGATCTGGCTATTCCTATTACCACATTTGGCCCCAATCGATGTCTTTTTTTTTTTTCAAGCTTGATGTGCTGGCAAGGGCTATCTTGTATGAAACTATTGACAGATCTGGTAGTACCAACCTTTCCAGACTTTTAAGAGGATCCAGGGCCAATGCATGCGTGATAGCTTTAGACTCCACGTGGCATTGATTGGCATACTATCTTGACTCACTAGCAAAAGAGCTCTTGGGTACATATGGATTGCCGATACTACCGTATCATTCATTACTAGTAGCTGCCATAATATTTATCCGGCAGTAACGTACGTATACGGAACTGATATGCATAAATCTTTCTGAATAGGGCAAACTATAATTGTGTATTCTATGCAGCAGGTTCTCGCCAAATGGCCTTTTGAGATACGCGCGCCATTATGCGATTATACGTATAGTGGATCTATATATGCAGAAATTCTCTCGAAATCTCTCCTTTTTCAATGGACCAAGTGGTCGATACTACGCTGTTCCTCTGTATAAACAACTACAAACCATCAAATCATTCATTAACAAGCGCATTATTGAGTGAGCAGCCTTCAAATGTTATTTACCACTGTAAAAATAGTAACTTTAATCGCTTATATCTTGCCAACAAAGTACAATCTCGGCCTCAAAACAAGTGCGATCGTGTTCTACGACCTGACATTAGGTCATGGACCACTTTCCAGTGATTTTTTGGGGAACAATTTGATCATTGATTTTTGAGGATTTTGGCCTTGTACTAGTACAGGAAAATTTGACGATTTCAGAGAATGGAAGTTTTCACCTCAAAAACGAGGTTTTCTACTATGGTGTTCTTAAGCTCAAAACAACCGTATGAGTGCAAAGCATCGTGTGGAGCTGTTTTCTGGTCAGTTTACTATGCGTTTTGTAAACATTTTATCAAAAAACGTGTTTTGAGTTTTTTGACATTTGCTTTGCACAGACTAAAGGGATCACTATGAAAGTAGCATCATCGGATCCCTCGTTTAATTCTGCATGTACAAGTGTTAAAAAACACCTGTTGCTTGTATAGTAATATTTTGTGTAATCGCCCCTGAAAGGTTTTCGGATGTCAACTTTCATGGTCTGGAGGATCAAAAGAAGCTCTGAAATTCAACCCCAGCTCAGGCTGTGTTTTGCCCTTGCTGCCACCTTTCGTGTAGTAAAAGACATTAGGGGTACTCAAAAATAGATTTGTTAGACTTTTTGTTGAATAGAGATTTTTTTTCAAGCCAATGAAATCAATTAGTTTTTGAGTACTTTTGTTGCACTTTTTGTTACACTTTGATTTTGGCATGATGTAACTTCTTAGCTATATAAAATGACAATACGCTTGCATTTCTCTAAAGCCTTTTCAAAAGTTATTTGCTAGAGTTAATCATCCTTAATACGTTTTATGCGAGATAGTGAAGAAGTGGCTAGAAAATGATTTATTATTATGGCATAATCTCTATTCCACAAAAAGTAGACCATCAAAATAGCTGTTCTACTTTTTGTTACACTTTTTTGTTACACAGGAAAAATAATTTTGTCACAAAAAGTCTAACAAATCCATTTTTGAGTACCCCTATTGTAGATGTCTAATTGATGTCGCTACGCGTAGCATCTGCCAGCCTTGCCCTGTAAGTTTTAATTTCTTGAAAGATTCTTCTCTTGTGAAATATAATTTATCCTGTAAACCAGCCAAAGTTTGCAATGTATATCGTGTAGACTTCAATCTCAGTGATATTTATTACATCGTTTGTTGCCTCGTGAATTGAAAGCATTTGAGCTTTGATGGAATCATATCATCACTCAATGTCAAAGCAGAAGACGCCTATATAACGAGACACTGAATAAGCTCAAACTGCATCACTCCTTCGTTATTTAGCTTTCAATGGCTGCTATTTCTTATGGGTACTTGAATAGCGCGCAATATGACGATGGCTGATCTACTACTATGGCCTGGTTGAATCCTAAAATTGCAGCCATTTCTCCTTTTGATGCCAGTGACAAAAAGACATGAGTGGGGCTATAGATGTCATAGTAGTACTCGCTCCCAGTTTGGGCCACAATGTACATTTAATCATTGATTGATGTTTGTGCATAAAAATCGTCTTTCTTTCTCGTTTTTCACCCCTTTGTTTAAAAAAGCAGAGCCTAGTATGTCAAGCAAGAAAAGCTACACACTGCAGGTTCAAACATCTGTTGAGCAGCATTGGAGCACAGCAATGAAATTGGCTCAAGTAACAACGAGCTTACTCTCAGCATTTGAAAATGAAGGTATCCAAGAGGTTAATCAAGCACTTGAATCTCTTCGCAATCTGGTAGAAAGTGACGATGGCTATTTGGATTTATCCAGAGACAATCAAGAAGAAGGATATGGCCAAGGAGATCAACAGAATGTCATACAGAGATCTAATCAAGAGAACGCCAAAAGAAAGGACGAGGAGGAGGGTCCATCTCTGTTGAGCAAAATAGCCAGTAATGACGATGTGTTTGCTTTCTGGCAAGGAGTGGATTTCGACAAAGATCCAATCTTCAACAAGGCTCGCAAGATGAAATCTCCCAGTGAACTGGCAACATCATCATCACCTCCTTTGATTTCTTTTCAAAAGGCTTCTTATCAGCAGCAGCAACAGCAACAACATCAGCATCAGCAAATTCCATTTTATCAGCATAACTATGAACATCAACATCAGCCAAAAATGACCTTGAAACAGCTGATCGATGTTGACGAACCTTTGATGCAATTAGCAGCATGCCCAACCAGCAGCTCTTCTGCAAGCACAACACCTGCCACCTACTCTTCTTCTTCCAATGTTGATGAAGAATCCTCTGTTGTTTCTGGTCGCAGCTCCTCTTCACTGGGATTTGAAAACAAACCTACTAATAGCAGAGTAGCACATTTGAGAACTACTGCATCATCATTGGTTTCACAGATAGAAACCTGGAAATTGCAGCATCAGACAAACGTCTCACAGGCTAACCTCGACAGTGGTGTAAAGAAAGCTGCTCGCCCTGATGATAATTGGACAAAGCCAGAGAAAATACCTGACATCATGACAGCTCAAGTTTCTCCTTGGCCTATTCGTAAGAGACCCCCTGGTCCTCGCTCGGCACATCCGGATGCTGGAGACACTGAATCTGAAGGCGATGATGAGCAAGAGGAGGAGGGTGATTAAGAGTAGTAAGATGTTTTCGAAATGTTGGCATAGTGATAATAAAGAAGCATCTCTGGAATTTGAAGATTGATGATTACACAATGCAATATTGCCATAAGTTTGAGTTTCTCCTCAAAACAAAGCTTTATTACTGGTCTCAAGCGACCTACTATTCAATCTACTACACGATATGGGACATGCACATGAGGTAGTTTGTTTCAGTACTCAATTAACGTTTATCAGTTACAGCTATTTGTTTAAGAAGGTTTCCTGCAGTATCGCTCAGTTATTTTGTTTGGTGCTTTATAAATGAAAAGCGCAAAGAAAGGTGCTAAATGACTAATAAATGCTCTCGATACATACAAATGTCAGCAGTGGTAGTCGTATTCATTCATGCTGTTTTTGCATTAAATCACAGCAGCACAAAGCATTCTGACAATAGTAAATTATCGCATTATTCAAATCGCTTCATAGGTACCTCATATCAAAGCAATGTTTTCAACTAGGTTTTTCTTGGCAGCATAAAGCATCTAGAGCCTATTCCTTGGGATGAAAAAGAGGAAACTCACTGACCTTGTACAAGATGCTATTGGATCAATCAGGCCCCAAATCCCGCCTTTGAATCAACAACTCTCTTATCTGTTATCTGGTATCTAGGTTTTCACACACGCACATACACTTTCTTAGTGCTATACAAGGTGTTTTTTACACAAAAGGACGAAAGCTTCGTGAGAAAAGCTGGATGTTTTGTCATTTTTAATACAACATTTGACATGTATTTCCTTTTTTCACCAAAAAAGTCTACGTTTTCAATGTATATACTCTCATCGTTTGCAAAAGCAAGATTGTCAGTTATCTTGTGACCCACGAGATTTACCGTAATTGAGATCAAGGCTTATGATTTCGTTTTACAAATCAAGTTTATCGTTTACCCACATTGGTGTACCTTTATCCATCTTGTACCTTTACGTTTTGGCTAGCAAAGACAAGCAAAATGAATGCGTTTAGACTAGTAGATGCTCTATGACTAAAGACCTGCATTTTAGTAGTAGTAGAGACGTGCTTTGCATCATAGGGGAAAAAGAGCAGAATCTAGTAGCAGCAACTGTTACACATCAAGATCGCTGTAACATTGGGATACTCTTATTTTTCCAACCACACAACAAGGCTCTCTATGATGTACATGATACGAATTGCGCAATGTATATATATGATATCCAGCTTCAATTACTCACAAGTGTTCATTCCGAGAACTCGCTTTACTATACTACTAGTCAGTTTTTGTACTCCACAAGTTTTTTAATTTTTGTGGGAAAAAATACCATGAAAAGAGTTCAAGTGGCACATGTGTATTTTTTTTTGACTACATATAAACTTTGCCTTCATGTACAAAGAGTCAAATGTGTCATAATGCCAAATTGACTGCAGTACGTTAGGTACCCTACCTCGCTTCCAATAGTGTAGACATTGGATTTCCCACGAATCAGGATTTGTATGGATCCAGCAACAAGGCTTTTTTCTTGAACTGAGGGCTCCAGCAGTATCAAGCTACTGCTGCTATATAGACTCCACTATGATGACACTGTCTTATCAGCAGCACTCTCCAATGAATTCCGAAAATACGAAATCACCAAAACAAGTGAAATGAAAACTGATCTATTAGTCATGAAGGCAACCACATTTGGAAGATGCGTGAGAGATAATGGATTTGATTGGACAAGTGGCCTTCTCTTGGGAGATTACTGCTCGATTGAAAATGTGGGGGAGAGAGAGACATGCTCCTCCATTTGGGATCAAGTGACCCTCACCCAAGACAGGAGGATATGTAAATGGATTAGTGCTACAACATATTTGTCAGCGGGACAATATTATAGGGCAATGTCCATATTTGATAAGATAGCTTTCAGGAACCTTAATACACAATGGTGCTTGTATTTGGGTGGTAACAGAAGGACACGATGGTTTTCTTATCCTTTTTTGTGCATTTCTGTAGAGGCGGAGTCCTGTAAATCAAGCAACATAATGATGATGATGAACAAATGGCATGGAAGATCTAAACGACATTGAAGCAGCGCATTAGTCTCTTTGGTAGTATAAAAAGAAGGGCAATTCTCCCCCCTTTGCCATCACTTTTTTTCTTGTTTTACTCCTTGTTAATTCATACTACTTACTCGCACTTTTTACTTGTCATCTACGCTAGTAAAAAGCTCCTTGTTTATATTCCCAATCTCTCTTCGAAAATTCCGTCACCCCGTACTTTAATCATTCTATGGTTGGCATGGACCGTAACCTAAGCATCAATGAAGTAAACGAAACTGGTGAAAACAGACCTCAGTTTCAAACTGAGGAAGAATTATTACATTCTATGGGTTATAAGCAGGTACAACAGCAACAACAACAGCAGCATGAACAGCCATTTTTATTAACATTTGACCGACCCCACGCAGGAAATGAATAAAACCATGTCAACTGTTTCTAACTTTGCAATTGCTTTTGGCTGTTGCTCCATCTTGTCTGGCCTCACTCCTCTCTGGGGCGACGCCATGCTTGCTGCTGGATCAATTGCTGTTATCTGGGGCTGGATCCTCGTATCAGTCTTTACATTCGGCGTCGGTCTCTCTCTGGCTGAGATTTGCTCTGCCTATCCCATCACGGGTGGTCTCTACATTTGGGTGTCCAAGCTGGCTCCCCCTGAGTGGGTTCCCATCATGTGCTGGTTGACTGGCTGGTGTAACTGGCTTGGTTTGGTAAATATTTGATACAAGATCTGTTTGATGCAAAACCTTATTCTAATCTCTCTTATTTGTCATACAGACTGGTACGTCGTCGTCCTATATTTCATCATTTCTTGGTAGATCAAAATCATGTCAAACTAACACACATTACTAGTTGCCATCACCTCAGCTGATCTCGGCCTGTCTCAGTTCATTGCCTCCATCATCAACATTAGCGACCCCAACAACAGCCCCAGCATCTACTGGCAGTACGGCATCTTTGTTGTCATTGCTGTTGTCCACGGCATCATCAACTCTGTCAGCGTCAAATACAACGGCTTCTTCAACCAGACGTCGCTCTACTGGCATCTCGTCGGCACGCTTCTCATTGTCATTGTCGCCCTCGTCTTGACTCCCAACAAGCCCAGCGCTCAATGGGTCTTTACGCATTTCCAAAACGAAACCGGCTTTTCTTCTGGCGGCTACGCTTTCTTGATCGGTCTCTTGCAATCTCAATATACCCTTTCTGGTTTTGACAGTGCCGCTCACATGTCTGACGAGACTCGTGACGCTGGTCGTAGCGCTCCTCGTGGTATCCTCTATGCTATCGGCACTGCTGCCATTGTGGGCTTTGTCTTTTTGGTCTCTGTCAACTTTTGTGTCCAAGACTACCAGGCTCAAATTGTCGATACACAAATCAGCCCTGCCATGACCCAAGTCTTTTTGGACGGTGTTGGCTACAAGTGGACCGTCGTCTTCACTACCATCATCATGGGCGCCATGTTCTTCTCTGGCTCTGCCTTGACTCTGGGCAGCTCTAGAATGATCTACGCTTTCGCTCGTGATGGTGCCACTCCTTTCTCCAAATACCTTGCTACCATCAATCTAAAGACGCAGACTCCTGTCTGGGCTGTCTGGTTCAATGTTGTCTTTGCCATGATTGTTGGTCTGCTCTACATTATCAACGAGACTGCATTCAATGCTATCGTCTCTGTCAACACCATTGCTTCTTCCATGGCCTACTTTATCCCCATTGCTCTCAAGCTGACTGTTGCTAGAAAGGTCTTTGTTCGCGGTCCTTTCCACTTGGGCCCCTTCTCAGATGTCATCAATGTCATTAGTTTGTGCTGGATCCTGTTGACATCTGTTCTGTTTGTCTGTCCCACTGAATACCCTGTTACACCTGATAACATGAACTATGCTATTGTTGTCTTTGCTGGTGTCATTGGCGCTTCTGTCATCTACTACTATGCTCGTGCCAAGAAGTTCTTCAAAGGTCCCGGCAAGAGTCTCGAACATGATCCTCAATTGGACGGTCTTCCTGTCGAAACTGCTGTCGACGATGTCAAGAAGCAAGAGCGTCACCAAGAATTTGATAGCTCCAGCCAAAGTAGCAACAGCGACAATGAAGGCAACAAGAAGTATCAAGTCAGTCAAGTTGAGCGTATTTAAACGGACTCTCCATACCCTTACATTATCTACTTTGTGTGTGCCAAAGCATTTTTGAATTGAATGCTTTAGGCTTATTTTTCATACTATCACTATGATTCCTCGTTCTTCTCCTCCTAAATTAACTCTTGTCCCCCATTCTTTCTAATAAACCTCCTGTATTTGTATATAATATCCAAGCAGACACATGTCGTAGCTAATTGCTTATTGTTTAATAATGTGTAAAGCCACTCTTTACCCTTTAGATCGCGTGGCATATGATCATTTACAGGCATAATTCGATATGATTTTGCATGAAAGAGGAGTTTCTATTCGCTATCAGATGTGCATTCAGGTCCGAGAATCTTGCAAAGCGGAAAGGTTGAAAAAAAGATCTCTGTCAATGCTTTTGTCAGTTTCTAGTAAGAGTAATAGCAATTTCGTCTTTAGCTTCGTTCTTTAAGAACCCTCATATCCTTATCTCTCTAAATGTAAAACGTCTCTGCAATAGCGTTCAAAACGCAAATGATTAAATTCGACCATGTTTCATGAAAAAGGGCTTGAAGCATAGATTATTGAGGAAAATCTCGCTAAATGCCGCAAAAGATCAATGATGAGTGCTGACCATGTACGTATAACTCAATACTATATCTGTAGGTGCCTAAACGTTGGATGGCATTCCCAAATCTTGCTCGCTCGTAGCCGATATTTAGCATATAGTGTTGTGCTGCAGAGTATGCCACATTGCAGTTTCAGTGATTAGATTTCAGTTCTTTTTTCTATACTATTTTGGCATATTTATCTGATACATCACTATACAAACGACTTTTTTGCTCAAAGGTGTGATTCCGAGTCTATTCAAAACAGCTCTTACTGCTTTTGATGATATACACCAGTAAAACCCAAACAAGAGGCTCTTTAAACTATACAAACTCAAACTATAACATTTTGTTTTGCAATTGACATCATATAGAGTATGATTTCATCATTGAAGCAGTAATGTGGTATAATCGATACTCCTCCTCCTTCTCCTGATGGGGCTAAACTCGTCAAGTACCTGCAGTTGCTATTGCCTTTTCAACAATCTTGAATCAATCTGATATTCAATGTATACATGAATTTTCAATTGCACCTCCAATCGCTTGAGCAGAATTGGGATGATGTGCTTTAACATCTAAAATGACAATCTTTACATATCGGTAGTAGGAACCATACTATAACTTGGTTTTGTAAGGAAAATCCTTGTAAATCTGGGTCCATGTAACTGATTTTTTTTGCAGGGACATTTGTAGCACAATCTTTTGCCCTAGCACAGACGATATAAAAAGATTTACAATAGTACCATTCATTAATAGGCATGTGTATCACACAATCAAAGAAAAAAAGTTTTTTTTTTCAGTTTTGTTTGTTTCTATCCTTCCGAGAAGAGACATTTTTTATTATTATTAAAGATTTTTTTTTGTGAGATGTGTTAATGAGAAGAAAGTGTTGAACGGTATAAGTTATAAAAAAAAAAGAGAAATGAAACATAAAACATAGATATTATTCAGGAAAAAAAAATATATAGAAAATACTGAAAGAGAGAACTTTTGTTTAAAAAGATACCCTGTGAAGGTATGTGTTGAACATATACAAAGGCTGATTGTTGAAGGAAAAGCCCATTAGAAGAAAATATACAGAAATAAAGATGCTAGAAAATAGAAAAATAGAAAAAAGACTCTACTCCTGTTGAGGAACCAAGATGGAACGCAAAATGGCGCAACGACGCTCGAGCATACCCAAGAAACCATGCATTTGTTGAGTGTTCATACGGCCGAGCAACGTCTTGAAACGTGTATCATCAATCTCTGCCCATTCTTTGGATTGCACAGCAACCGAAGTGGGTGGAGTGGGTGACATGGCAGCAGGAGTAGCAGGGAATAAAGCCGGTGTCTCATGAGCGGTATGAGCAATCTTGTTTGGACGTTGGTCTTGCAAAGTATCTTGGCTAATAGAATCATCACGAGGACGCTTGTTATTAGTGGGAGATGCAGCAGCCACAACAACACCGTCTTGGATAAAGTTACAGGCATTACAAAGGGCTTCACTGCTTTCACTCTTTCTCCAAAGAGCTACATTGGTCTGGTGGCAGCCATTGCATTGCTGTTGTTGTTGTTGTTGGTTAGGTTGACTGAGGATAGGACGAAGCAAGTTGGTAGCGGCTTCGACAGCGACAGAGGCAGAAACAGCAGCAGGAGAGACATTAGTGGTAGGTGAGTTGATGGGAGATGCCATGAGGGAAGCCGTGGCAGTGGTAGGAGAGGCCTGCTTGGAGGTTTGCTGCTTTTGACGCACATGAAGAGGACGATGGGTACCGTATTGCTTGTAGTACAAGCCGCAAGCATTGCAAAGGGAGTGAGCTCTATCAGGAGTACGACGCCAAAGAGGAGTCTTGGTGACATGACAGTTATGGCACTCCAATTGACGAGGAGGTCTGTGAGCTTTGGGCTTGTTGGGTGCGGCGGCGGCGGCGGAAGTGATGGAAGGAGGTGTAAGAGCGGAAGCAACTACAGCAGCATCATTGACATTAGAACTATTCTTGCCATCATCTTCAAACTGAACAAATTGATCAAAGCTCTCCATGGTGTTGCTCGAGTCGTTTTGTTGGTACATGGCAGCAAGTGACTGGAGCACAGAGATGGGGAGGTTTTGCAGAACAGTGGGATCAATTGAGAGATGGTTGTTGGACAATAATTCAGGGCTGTCAAGCGAATCGTTGGATGAAGCTGGCGAGGGGAAGTTGGTCTCAATGACGGGTGAAATTTGCTGCTGATTATGGTCTTGCAAAAAGTTGGACAAGAGGTGGTCTTTGCCAAAGATGTCTGCAGAGGACGATAAGAGCAAATAGTCGTTTGATTCAGTCATTTTGAAGTGTGGTTATCAGGGGGGAAAAAAAAGAAAAAAATATAAAATAAAAACGCTACCGGGTTGAAGAGTAAACGTTTATATAAAAACAAAAAGGGATTTTTAGTTTTAGAGGGTTTGGAGAAGGGGGGGAGGGGCTTTTCTTGTTTTTCAGTTAAACGCGTCTACCAATCTTCTAGTTGAAAATCAAATATGTTTATATAAAGAAGAAGAAAAAGGGAAAAAAAGAACATGAAATGGCCTTCTTTGTATTTATACCCAGGCCTGCTGCTGCTGGGGATTAAACCAAAAAAGTGACACCTGACATTGAGATGCCGCGCTATGACTCTTACATATACCACACACACACTCCCTTCTTACATGTTATGTTTCTTTTGATGTTTAGAATAAGATTAAATATATATAGCCTTCACTGTAAACATCATGTGAATATACACTCCCCGGCGGGCACAGATTAAACGGATAATATAAAGTTGTTGTTTGGGTTTGGTGTGACAGACACCTAATGCTAGTAAATCTTGCCCACTGTTTGTGAAAAAACATTTACAGTTTGTATATAATTCACATTTCTAATGAGTCACAAGCATTTAAGGGGAAATGATTCGTAACCTTACAACAGCGACACCGTGTGTCTCTGGCGCTAGTGTAGTTATGATTGGGAGCTGCTATTTAATCCATCAGAACAGGAAGAGCTCTCTCGCTCTCTCGCTCATATCCACCTTATCGAGCCAATCGTAACAGTTCTGATAATCAATATGAAGGGGAAACATCCCAATTCGTACACATCATAGTCGCACGAATCATTAGAAGGGGATAGCCGAATGCTGATTCTAACCTCACTTGATCCAATTCATGTAGTAGCCAAAGAGCATTTACATGGCTTCAGCATTTGAATGAAAATCATTCTTGCAAATGTCCATTGTCTTTGAGAATTCCTTGATCTGTACTAGCAGTAGTATGATTGAAAAAAAAGTGGTTGCGCGGCTCAACTGAGGAATATGGCAACTTTTAAGCTTCTTCTCGTAAGTGTTACTCTCCTACAGCTCCATTCTCGGAATAAAGTTGACCTTGTTGTTTAGGTTATACATGCACGGGCGTAAACCCTTCTTCTCCTGCTATTCGCTGTCATTGTGAATCATACAAAGCTGAAGCCTATCGTCGTCGTTGCATCTCAAATATAGTAGCCCTCCGTGACATGCTGGAATGTCCTAAATGTCGGTATACATCTTGCCTTGATGTTGACATGGAGAATATACCGCGGTGCTCGATTCACCATCTCCATCCCAATAATAAGCGGAGAGAAAGCCCCCCCCACTGTCGATGATACAACACACTGCTCATCTTGCATACACAGTAAAAGAAAAGGAGCTAGACAATTTGGTGATAGATACAATGATGTGGATAACGACGCAATATATACCTATTGACAGGACTCTTGTGTGTGTCTCCGTTCAAGACTCTAAAATAGTCTTTATAGAAAGGATGTACAAAGATTAGCAAATCATTGCTAGTTACGTTTTTTTGTGTCAATTAGCTTTACAAATGTTGATTTTTTAAGGTTCTTGTCTATTGCTAATCAAGTGGGCAAACCGTCGTCTTTCAAAAACCGATTCCCGCGCTGTTATCGTTCACTAATCAACGCAACATACAACATTACCTCGGATGTCTGTATATGGGTCGTAAAACAGTGCACATCGATGGTTGCCTTTTTGTAAACAAACAAGATCTTCAGGGACATGTATAAAGTTGTGTGTGCCTGAATGGCCCCATCCTATAGAGTCAAATTCAATCACTGGTATATATATATATACCTCGCAATGTATAAACAAAATGGGGGTATAAAACACTGGCCATTCATTCAATAAGCGACCGTATCAGATATAGAGCACGGTGTATATTTTACTGATAGAGGACGAGGGAAGGTGGGATTGTAAGTGTGTTGGTGAATGGAAAAAGACGAGGAAAGAAAAAGTAAAGAAAGGGCTTTTATACTACATTTGCCTCTTTGCTTTCAAACTTTGAAATAACATCATTTTGATGATCTATTTAGATGGAAGGCCACATCTCAGATGAGATTTTGAGAGAAAACACACACACACCATCAGCGTGAGACTTTACTTGTCTATTTTATTGGTCAAATCTATGATGGTGTCGAATGTCGTTATGATGTTGTGTAGTATTTGCAACAAGGGACATGAGACCAAATGTTTCAAGAAATTCTGTTATGGCGGGTAGTATTATTACTTTGGATAACGGTATTTTGTAAGCTTTCGTATTGAGAACTTGGATCAAGACTACGGCATGTTGCTTTACTCACACCCCAAGAAGGCTATTATGACTGTAAGCCATTCATCTATCACAAACTATGCGCATCTTATGCCTCGAGAGTACAGTTTATCAAATAATTTCATTATTTCACGCATCTAATGGTGTACACAGGCGCAATACGGTTTAACATCTGTTTGAGTTGTAGTGGTTTCTCGCACAGAGCATTATTAGGTTTTCGCATGAAAATATCTCTCTAGTATTTATGATTTGGCAAGATATAAGGAATGCGCAGTGCAAGTAGAAAATTGTCCTTATTTGCGCACAAAAGCACTCAAATAGTAGCGATTCCTTATAGATGAACAAAGCTTCATGGCAACGGTCAAATTGGAGCTTTGATTGAAGATGATACCATCGATATATGGATGCTATTTTGCCAACAGTAGGTAGATTTCAAACGGGTGCATCCTTTTTAAGATGCACTTGTTACATTTTTGCTGCAGTGCTGTATTGTCTTGATGCAAACAAATAATTAGCTGAACCTTATTGATGAAAAACATGTGGTGACAATGCACAGTGTGTAAGCCATGAGTCCGTTTGTTGCGGATTTAACTTTTTTCTAGTCAGTTGTTGTCGATCCACAATGTATAGCAGGCACTGATAAATCAGCAGGGCCTATCCAGTTTTGGCTTTTCTCTATAGCATCTCAGGTGATGGGTTTGCTTTGACATGTGTGTAAAATGTATCAAGAAACGACACGATGCTTGGAGCATTCGAGACCAAAGCAGCACATATCGTGTAACAATGCGTTTCCGCAGGATTTTGTGTTCATCATTTGAGCACACCGGCCCAACCGTTATCCGCGCAGATGGCAGATGGCAAATTGAATAGCTGCAAAAAATAAACTTTATTACAATTAATATGTACAACTTTATATATATATATATATATAAAACTGATCTTGACGAGGAAGCCCATGCAAAGATCAGGCAAAGGAAAGATTGCAATGTTTGAGCGACATGGAGTTTTCTAGTAACCAAGATTCACGTTCTTTTGACGCAATGCGCACTTGACCCGTGCAGATTAATTTCTTTAAATGTACACACTTGCTCAGTGCCTCCAAGGAGATGGACGTAATTGTATTAGACTGGATTATGTATTTGGGTAGTGTTACAATCAAGTTTTCAATGTAAGGACAGTGTTCTGCGATGGCTAGTATTGCCGTGTCAGACATGTAGCCAGAGCCTTGAGACGTAAATGAGCGTAGATTAGGAGTAAAAGGCACAATTTGGCTGACCAGAGCATCTGTCAAATAGCAATCCAACAAGGAGATTGTGTGCAGTTTATGGTGCTTGTTGTTTCCGGTGATCAGCTTTGTAGCAAACCCGATTGTGATCTCTGCTGAACAGTTTAAGAACTCGATTTCTTCGGTTCTGTCACAAGATATTAAATGCAGCAGTTCCATTGACGCTGCTGATGTAGCCTGTACGTTGTGTAATTTTAAGCGTCTTAACGATGTTTGCTGCTGGCTGGCGATCAATAGTGAATCAGGCACATGTTGAGTGCCATCAAATGCCAGATCTAGTCCAATTAGCCAAGTAGAATACGGATATGCAGTCTGTGCATTATTCAAGGTATGCACCCATTTTTCTAGTTTTGCAACAGATGCACATCTTGGTGTATGCCATAGCTTTTTCATACACATGTATGATATGTTTTTTGATGTTAATCCTAATTCAAGTTGCGACTGCTGGTCCAGATATCGGATGATCTGAATCAAGACATCTGTAGGCAAGTTTTCAAGGTTCAAGTTGCAAGAC
Source organism: Mucor lusitanicus (assembly GCA_010203745.1). NCBI lineage: Eukaryota > Fungi > Mucoromycota > Mucoromycetes > Mucorales > Mucoraceae > Mucor > Mucor lusitanicus. The sequence continues at coordinate 3,030,120 of JAAECE010000005.1, read as the reverse complement.
ATTTCCAATTTGAATGAGTGTAAGAGAGAGAGAAGGAAAAGGAGAAGAGGAAAGGAGGAGGAGAGGGAGGGAGATTAGAAATCAACAGCTTAAATGTGTGAAAAAAATGAAATAGCGTCAATTGCCTTTTTACTTGGTAATGCCCGTCATTTTCTGATTTCATCTCATACAGCTTTTACTCGAGTTGATTGTGTCTCCAGGGTTTTCATCGACGAGAAATAACAAAACATTTACTACAAGGTGACAGAATCGGGACCAGAAAAAGAGAAATTGCCATATTTACAAAGCATCTTTCATTCTTCCATGATTCATTTCACCTGATGTGCTACTATCCTAGCTTAAAAGAAAAAGAAAGCACCGTGTACGGATGCCACCATACCTTCTCAAATGACATGGAGTGATTCTATTCTTTTTTTCAAATCGTACAGAATGAAATGGATGCTCAAGACTCGTCTTGACCAAATAAACATTTCATCATCATTGGTCACTCCATGTACCTTCAAAGCAGGTTTTTCTTTTTTGTTCTTGAGAAAGAATCTGAAAAAGGCTAAAATCCAGATTGCAACACGTACTTTTGTGTATCGTTGCCTTTGTCTCACTTTTCCTCTGTCTTTTCTTTGCACATGTGTGATCTTATTATGTCGAACAATCAACTTAGTTGATGGAAATTTCTCAATTGAAGTACAGTGTGGTATGTAGTAGCATGCGGGATCGAGTTTTCCTGGATATTACTGTACAAGGTGAATCCTTCAATTGCAAGTGCGATACTAACGCATGCAGAGCTGATGCATGCTTACAAGACTTTGTAAACGAGAGGACATTTTTATCTAAAGCTGTGCAGTGTGATTAAATTGTGAAATATCATAAAATCATCAATTCTGGAACCAACAAATGGATCGCTCTGGCGATTTCAAGGTTTAACTTGCAATGCAATGCTAAAAAAAAAGCTTTGTTTAGCTAATGGCTTGTATCACCAGAATAATGCTTGATACACAAACGAAGGAAAGCAAAGTGCTTGCCCTTACCTGGGCATCAAGCAAATGGTCGATCCTGACAAACAATACATCACATTTGCTGCCTCTAATCCCTATTATGTACCACTATAATAAAAGATGTTGACTAGAGCTAGTAGAGTAGGCAATCAGTTTTTGCTCGCTTGGTAAATCAAGACAACTCTATTTTTGTGTTTACCAATAAAAGATTTCATGCGTGAGCAGCATGACAAGTAATTACCATACCTGAAATGCGAAATTTTCCTTTTCTGATTTATGGCACCATGTTTTATGACCCAATTAGAAGCTCTATTGATTGCTCTCTGATGCCATTGCACTCGACAGTAGGCTTCACGCAACATATGAATGGATGTCAATCCTGCAAGCTGCTCATTGTGCCAAGTTTTCTAGGCGTGATTGCGTATATACTGATATAATTGGCTCTTTATAAAACACTACATGTGCTATTTGATTTCAAGCAAGCATGCTCGTAGGAATCACCTACCTCATTTATGCTACGAAGACTTCAATTTCATGATTGGTTTCAATGGAGTGATTGCTGATCACTACTATGAGCCATTTGTACTCGCGCAAGTGCAAATGGTGCTGTAATTTTTATGAAGATTGGTGCCATCTGATGCACATTTCAACCTGTAGATCCAGCTATTTTACAATAGCACCACCATCCTACTACTATACATAACTATTGCTTCAATTGTTATATTCGATTCACAAATAACTGAAATGCATAGCAGAAGGCACTATCTTTCTATATGTACATTATTAGAGGCTGCATGAAGACATGACGAGTGTGGTTTAGGGTATTTCTGAGGGTTCTTAAAAAAAGTATATCATACACTAATAAGTTTACGTAAATTTCTATCTGATAATATGCAGTGCGTAGTCCAAAGAAATAGCAATCGTTTAAGGCCTTGATCAAATCTGTGACATCAGTTGCCATAGATCTACAGGCCACAAAAGGTACATTTTCCAGCCAAAATGCCCAAATTCAACCCTCAATATCTTGTCTTCTAAGCCGTTTTAGATGCTCGGAATAGTGCCAAATGATTGCTATCAATTACCATTTACATCCTAAACCTTCATTTTTATTTTTTTTGGATCGATCCAAATCGTTGAAAATTCACGTTTTTTCATGAGGGGTACCTCATGGTTTTTGTTAAAAATCAAACGATCGCAATTTTGAAAGCAAAAACGACACTTTTTACTATGATATATATTAGATCAAAATGACCGCACAGATGTAGGGTAACCTGTGCAACTGCTATTTTGAACGTTGTATATGCTAAATCTCGACTTTTCTTGGAAAAACTGCTTTTTATATTTTCTCAAAATTCTTTATCTTTTTATTCTAAAAGTATCCTAAAATTGACACCATTGAATGCGCCTTCAAATTCTCCCCTTAAGTTTATTAGAAAGTAGTATACGCTGAGCACACTTTCTATAGCTAATTTTAACAAAAATATTTTCAAATGTCAAATTATATCGATATTGATTCAGAAAAATCATCGCAGAAAAATCATTTGGGTACAGTCACCACAGTGCAAAATATTTATTGTACACGTCATTCAAATTCTGTGTGCTCTGCGCTTCCACAGCCTATTGGCTACAGTCACCCTCAGCAACGCGTTTTTTTTTTTTTCTGGCTCCCTCTCCACACTGTTTTTGCACTGCACTTTTTCTATTCAACCATATAATTTTTATTACTATTGATTGAATACAACACCACTTTTGCCGAGAGAAGCATGCCTTTGCGTTCACCAGTACACAAGACGACATCTTTGAAGTTTGTTACAGTAAGTATGAGCCGATAAGAAGCACCTTTCGCGTTATAATATACGGTAATACTAATTACACAGTTTATTTTAGGCCAGTTCGTTGTAATATATTGATTGTGTTTGGTTTGTATCTGGTTTGTATATTCCCCGTCTTTGGTTGCCATGGATTACATTCATTCAACCCTTTCACTACTTTCTTTCTCGTAATACTGTGCATTCTTTATTGGTTTGCTCTATTGCGATTTATTCTTTTCCCCTTTTCTGCACGCAACTATTTTTCTGTTGCTGTACCATAGCGTTATGGTATATCATCTTTTGATGCATTGTATCGCTGGCAGTGCTGCTCTATCTAGGAGTAGCCTTGCATTCTTTTTGTTCTTCAAGTATTACTTGTACTGTAATACTGGTTGTATTGGTGTTCCTGCTTCGTATGAGGCAGCCACGATACTCTTTTCTATTACTTTTATTTTCTTGTACTCGTCATTTTGATGATACACATTGCATGTTACCTTTTTGTATGTAACGGTATTGCGATGTTTCTCTTCTTCATCACATTCTAGTGATGCCCTTTTGTTACTTTCCCTCCCTTTTTATGGTTCTTTGAGCCATAACCCTCCTTTTTCGTTGTGTGGATAGGCCTATCGTTGAAGCACAACTACATTTGATTCAGAGGCTGGGGGTAGATAGGCTGCTCTCACTTGATTGGTATCACTTACTTGGTGCTAATCGAGAGTCTCAAGCGTTTGCACTATAAGCTGGGGTGTGTAGTAAGGCATATTCTGGCATTTTAGGGGATTTTGATGATAAACTTGCTAAATTACTGTATTTGGCAATGTTTAAAAGTCCGCCTAACCAAAAAACATAGGGAAACCCTTGCAAAAATTTTCTAGGGTCAGCGGCGTTTAAACTAGCTTTTAAGCGATTTTATTGGCTCAAATTTGGAGACAGCTCAGAGAAATAAAGCATTTGCATTGAAACTAAAAATGTGATTACAATGAGAGAAGCAAGACTAAACATTCAAAATGCATGGTACAAATGGCTTGCAGTATTTACACACGATACCACCATAAGTATTAGATGTGATCAAATACATTTACTATCCTAGAAAAAACAGTTTTGAAATAAATCTACGCCTATTCTTCATAACATCCAAAGTACAATTTTGCATTATTATTGGTATCAAATCGATCAAGATGACTCTTCAAGACAACAGGAGCAGCAGCAGTAGGCTTGGGGACATTCTTGGATACCGAAGCATTTTCCTCAGACGACTCTTCCTGTTTGTAAATCACCACCAATTTTTTCGTGGTGAGGTGGTCATAAGCGAAAATGTTGGGGCGAGCCTCCTCGTAGTCAATTCCTGAGTGATCCAAAAGACATGACTGAACCGAGTACTCTCTTCCATTGTAAGCAGGGATTATTGCGTTAACTGATCCGTTGATGGAGCTGAAGTTCATGTTGCGAGCCATTGTTGATAGTGTATTAATTTTTGTTTAAAAAATGTGAGGAAAATTGGATCATTTGCGCTGAATGAGTTTTCTTTTATACTGTAACTTTCAGTTCATTTTCATTTTTGAATAACCTTTGATGTTGATTTGATCTGTTAATGCAAACGCTACGGCATATTCATCCATATATTGCCAATTATTTCGGTTTTCAGGGACCATCAGATCTCTGATTATCAGCATGAAATTATCATAGATGACATCTTCAGGGGAGGTGTATCTGTCGGGGGTAATCAGCCAGGTGGTGTTCCGTTCGACTTCTGGCAAATCCAATTCCCCAAAGTTTGCGTCGACCCAAGAAAATCGATCGTCATAATAAATATCCCACCAAATTATGCTGATGTTGTAGACGACTGCTACGTACAGCCATTCTTGAGTGTATAATATTCTTTTGCCGCTTCTCGGCAAAATTCTATGATCAATTTCCAGGGCTTGTATCACCAAGGTAAGCAAGGTGTTGGATGTGCCACCGACCAAGTATCTGGCAATATTTAACAGGATTTCCAAAGGATGACTTTTAAAGATCATCTTTGCGACTTCCAAGATGAGCTTTGAGTAAGGCTTCCCAGGCAGCAGCTTTGCGGGAATTCTTTCCAGGATGTTCAAGTTAGAAATTAGAGTCATTTCGAGTCTTAGCTAGCAGTGAAAGAATATGGTGAGGAAGAGATTCTTTATATCATTGTTTTTTGAGCATTTACAGATCGCGCATAGAAGCATGAATAAACTTTTTTCTGCTATAGTATCTTCAAGAACCATCCATCAATAATTAAACTACACAATCTAAATCGATAGGAGCAAATTTACAGACGATGCATAATGGGCCGAATACAAATTGCCTTCAACATCATTTAGCAGCTCTGACAGGACATACCGTAAAAGCATACATACTGAATCATACATTTCCATAATCTAGCAATCTCTATTTACCGACAATGGCAACATCATCAAGCAGCGACAACTCCTTTCTCAATTCCCCGGAATATATGGTCATCATGGAACACACGCAAAAAAACCGATTTCCCCCGCCCATCCAATGACCGGTGTTCATGATGTAGACATGGATTCAACTGATATCAGCAATGAGGATAATAGTGCGGAAGAAGCAATAACAACAAAATCGATTAAAGGAGCACTAAAGAGAGTATATCCAACTGACCAACTACAGTAGTAGCAACATTTGCCGGTTTACTTATTGAAGACTACACGTTTGTAGAAGCATCACGCATGACAGGTTTGTCCCTTCGACCAATATATATCAAAACTACGACATCTAACAATGGTATATTAGGCATTTATATCTCTACAGTCTACGTGTACGCTGAATTGTATTGCAAGCACAATTACACTCCTAAAAGACGTAAGAGAGGACCTGAAACAAAGATTGACTTGACGCCATACATTCCCTACATGATGGACGTAATTGCAGAGCATGCAGACTACACCTTGGCCCAAATACTTAAACTTCTGAAATAGAAATTTTCAGATGTAAAGCCATCCAAACCCACCTTCTACAGGTTTATCAAGAATGACTGTTGCCTCAGCATCAAGAAAATTGAAAAGCACACCCAATACAGACATACGGAAAGGGTGTACAAAGCACGCCAAGATGTGGTTGCGGCATGGCTGCTTTTGGATACTAACATGGACTTCCAGAAGAACTGCGTATTCTTGGATGACGCAGGGTTTAATCTCCAAATGACTCGCACCAGAGGCTGGTCCAAGAAAGGTACTGCTTGCATTTTGGAGGTCGCAAAGAACGCGGAGTACAATTTCACGGTGCTGGGCGCAATTTATCATGGTGGTCTCATTGATTTGTACATCCATAAGCCGACAAGAGCCACTATCCTTCTTGGAAAGCGGAAGGCAGATGACGAGGGTAACACCACCGTGGATAACAAACGATCGCAAGAAAACCCAGGAACCAATGCAGATGACTATCTGAAATTCATCACGAGAGTTTTGGATGCGCTTGACGAAAAGGGTTTGAAGAATTTTTACTTGGTGCAAGACAATTGACCAATCCATGGGAATTTTTCTGTGGTAAAAGCCGTTGAAAAACACGGCCATAAGCTAGTTAACCTGCCACCTTATTCGCCCTTCCTCAATCCAATCGAAGAATTTTGGTCCAAGATGAAGTATTATGTAAAGAGGTCTAACTTGCGAAATGACAAGGAGAAGTTAAGCCAGAGAATCAACGCATCCGTGAATCATATGCAGCCTTCGGATGGCCATGGTTGGATCAGACATTCCTTGTCCTTTTTTAAGCGATGCTTAGACAAAGAGGAGCGCTTGTAGATATAATTTCAGTATACACATGTAGTATAGCACTGTTCTCTTCCCAGCATCTTCCATCGAATATAAAATAAATTAATAAATGTCAAAGTCTGCCATTCTCTTGAACACTGATACTTCATTGCATAAATTATGTTTTCACCTCCAGGTAGTTAATCTGGAGCTGCTGTTTACAATGCTCCGCACTTGCCTCAACCAGAAAAATTTATATACGGACATGCAGTATCCAGCACTGCCTCTTACTACTCAAAAACGTGCAAAACACAGCAAAATCTCGGCGCATTCGTAGAGTAATTTCTCGAGTCAGAAGCCATTTTGGACCGCCAGAATTGCACCAAACGATTACTTGCGTCTGGTAATTGCTTTCTGACACCTCTGCTCAACTTTTTGAGGACCACCAAAATTCGGCCAAAAGCATGATTACATCTCCAGCAAACATGACTCCAAACTCGAAAGAAATCCTGGGTACTTCAGATAGAAGCAGGCTCTTTTCTACGTGAGACAAAATCTGCTTTTAGAGTAAAAAGGACCGTTATTTCAGGTGCTGCTACTCTTGTAAACCATGGAAAAAGAAATTTTGTTCCTTCCTAGGGGCCGCTTAGTATGGTGAAAATCACCTCCTATTATTCTCCAGGGATTTCGGGTAGGTTAATTTGCTTGTCCTCTTCTACAATTTATTCTATTCCGCTTACAATAATTATGAAAAACACTGTAATGCACTAGTAGTGTGTAATAAGAGGGGTTTGTTCGTTGTTTCATAGCTTCTAGAACTTTGAAAGTAAAAAAAGTAAAACATACGCAAACCTTATTACATCGCTTTTTGTCTGATAATATGCAGCGTGTAGTTCAAAGAAATAGCAATCGCTTAAGGCCTTGATAAAATCTGTAACATCAGTTGCCATAGATCTACAGGCCACAAAAGGTACATTTTCCAGCCAAAATGCCCAAATTCAACCCTCAATATCTTGTCTTCTAAGCCGTTTTAGATGCTCGGAATAGTGCCAAATGATTGCTATCAATTACCATTTACATCCTAAACCTTCATTTTTATTTTTTTTGGATCGATCCAAATCGTTGAAAATTCACGTTTTTTCATGAGGTGCCCCTCATGGTTTTTATTAAAAATCAAACAATCGCAATTTTGAAGGCGAAAACGCCACTTTTTACTATGATATATATTAGATCAAAATGACCGCACAGATGTAGGGTAACCTGTGCAACTGCTATTTTGAACGTTGTATATGCTAAATCTCGACTTTTCTTCGAAAAACTGCTTTTTATATTTTCTCAAAATTCTTTATCTTTTTATTCTAAAAGTATCCTAAAATTGACACCATTGAATGCGCCTTCAAATTCTCCCCTTAAGTTTATTAGAAAGTAGTATACGCTGAGCACACTTTATATAGCTAATTTTAACAAAAATATTTTCAAATGTCAAATTATATCGATATTGATTCAGAAAAATCATCGCAGAAAAATCATTTGGGTACAGTCACCACAGTGCAAAATATTTATTGTACACGTCATTCAAATTCTGTGTGCTCTGCGCTTCCACAGTCTATTGGCTACAGTCACCCTCAGCAACGCGTTTTTTTTTCTGGCTCCCTCTCCACACTGTTTTTGCACTGCACTTTTTCTATTCAACCATATAATTTTTATTACTATTGATTGAATACAACACCACTTTTGCCGAGAGAAGCATGCCTTTGCGTTCACCAGTACACAAGACGACATCTTTGAAGTTTGTTACAGTAGGTATCAGCCGATAAGAACCACCTTTCGCGTGACAATATACGGTAATACTAATTACACAGTTTATTTTAGGCCAGTTGGCTACAATATATTGCTGTTTGGGTATGGTTTGTATCTGGTTTGTATATTCCCCTTCTTTGGTTGCCATGGATTACATTCATTCAACCTTTTGTTACTTTCTCTCTCGTAATACTGTGCATTCTTTATTAGTTTGCTCTATTGCGATTAATTCTTTCCCCCTTTTCTGCACCACGCAAGAACTATTTTTATGTTGCTGTTTCATCATAGTGCTATGGTGTATCTTTTGATGCATTGTATCGCTGGCAGTGCTGCTCCATTGTGGAGTAGCCTTGCATTCTTCTTTTTGTTCTTCAAGTATTACTTGTACTGTAATACTGGTTGTATTGGTGTTCCTGCTTCGTATGAGGCAACCACGATACTCTTTTCTATTACTTTTATTTTCTTGTACTCGTCACTTTCATGATACACATTGCATGTTACGTTTTGTATGTAACTGTATTGCGATGTTTCTGCTCTTCGTCCTCACAACATTCTAGTGATGATGCCCTCTTGTTACTTTCCCTCCCTTTTTATGATGGTTCTTTGAGCCACAGCCCTCTCTTTTCGTTGTGTGGATAAGCCTATCGTTGAAGCACGACTAGATTTGATTCAGAGGCTGGGGGTAGATAGGCTGCCCTCACTTGATTTGTATCACTTACTTGGTGCTAATTGAGAGTCTCAAGCGTTTGCAATATAAGCTGGGGTGTGTAGTAAGGCATATTCTGGCATTTTAGGGGATTTTGATGATGGAATTGCTAAATTACTGTATTTAGTAATACTTAAAACTCCGCCTAACTTAAAAACAGAGGGAAACCCTCGCAAAATTTTTCAAACTCCGCGGCGTTTAAAACTAGCTTTCAAGCGATTTTATTGGCTCAAATTTGGAGACAGCTCAGAGAAATAAAGCATTGATATCGAAACTAAAAATGTAATGAAAAATAAGAAAAGCAAGATTAAACCTTCAAAATGCATGATACAAATGGCAAACGGTAATTACACACGATACCACCATAAGTATTAAACGTGATCAAATATATTTACTATCCTTGAAAAAACAGTTTTGAATAAATTTAAGCCTGTTCATAGCATCCAAAAGCACAAGTTTGCATTATATTGGTATCAAGTCAATCAGACTCTTCAAATGTCAATCATCTGGCTTATGAGGTAAGCATGTACCTATGCCAAATTTTGCGAGAAATACAATGGGGCAGTTGGATTTCGGATCGGATGAGTTGCTGTTGATGTACGGATAATTACCTGAAATTTGCTAATTTGGGGACACTCATTTTGACAAGATGCATAATGAAATCCGTCTATTACGAGTGCCTGCTAGTAACAGATCGAAAGAGGGTACCCAAGATCAGATCACCATCCGAGATCCAGTTTCAAAATATTGATGTCAGAATACTAAAATCAGCACGTACGTATGCCAAATTTTGCTGACACCTTTGCCCCTCTTTTTTTTGCGACCCAAGAAATATCACCCCAAAACCATGATAGGGCCGAGCAGTAAATAATTACCATCATGCCTCGTATTATCAGCATTTTTCATTTATCACTGAGCAATAAAATTACAGAACAGAGGAGAGCTATATAGTGTATATTAATCCTTGATTTAGTCGAAAATACAGAAAATACTACAGTACAATGTATATTTATATATGACATCAATCTCGCTTTGAGGGGGAAGAAGCATCATTGGCAGTTGATGGCTCCAGTAACTTGCGATCATGCAAATCCATAGCCCATAAAGCAGCCCTAGTAAGTACAGCTTGCCTGTTAGTTTAAAGCACATGTGTCAATGCAATAACGGTGAAGCAGCTTACCCAACTTGATTGGTATACATGAACAGATAACCTACAAAAGGCAACATCTCCAATGCAGTTGCCACCAAACCAAATCGCTGATACTGCCAGAAATAAGCCTCTATTCTGCGCTGACGTTGGGCTGACGTCCATTTATACAACTGAAAGTAACGTTTATGCGCTGCACCACCGCGAAACAAGGCTTGGATCGAAATGAAGCACAGGGGGCCCACCACAGGCACCACATTGAGCGGCAATGTCAATACAAAGAGAGCCGATCGCAGGAAAAAGATGGACCAGTCGTCATCCTGTTGCGCACTGAGGATCATCAGATAGCGAGGCGAGAGGAAATGATACTTGGGGGCAGTAGCAGCGGCAGTAGCAGGTCCTGCCACTTTAGCAGAGGTCAATGCTAAATCGGCATCGCTTTCGTCATGCTTTGGTAAGCCATTGCGTTCTTTCAATACCGAATCAAACAGGCGAGCACGAATATTGCCAATGAAGTGGTTTCCAATCTGCAGCGTGATGGCCGATGTCTCTACCAGGCAAAGCACCACGCTCGACACCTTAATCAGCAGCGAGTCCATGCTGGTGTAGGGCGCATGGTTGGAGAAGAAGGCCTGGTAAGCCCTCTCCAAGAGTGTGTGTTGCAGCCCAAATCCATAGCGATACAAGGGCACTACGACAACAGAACTGGCTGCAATCACCTTGACAATCGATAGAAAGATGGGACCCGCATGGCGTTGTGGATGGTGCAGAAAGTGTGCAAATCCTCGGATGGGGTAGGCGGCAGTGGGCAATCGACGTTCTCTCAATACATCAAGCATGATTTTTGGTGGAGTATCAAAAGGGAAGAAAGCTGTGATTTTGATAAGCAGCTCTCTTTTCTTTGTTCTCTTTTTGCTTCGTGACGAGATTGCGTGTGTGTGCGTATAAAAGGGCACACAAAGAATTTTTTGAGCGAGAAGGTTGTTCTGCAAAACAACTACACACTATCAGCAACACATGAGCGTATCCAAGCAGCCGGCAAAAGAGGGACAAGCGTCTGTGGTGTTGCAGCTTGGCGCGAAAAAGATGAGCCTCTCGCCTGATCAATTCAGGCAGTGTGTGTTCATCATCGACGAGCTTGTGTCTACGTACGATTGCCACCAATTCATGACGCCTGTGCCTGCCACTGCTGTAATATACCACAACCAAATCAAACACCCCATGGATCTCAAGACGCTGGAGGAAAACCTGTTCAACAACAAGTACAAGAACGTAAAGGACTTTGCCAAAGACCTCTTTCTAATCTGGGAAAATGCCATGCGATTCCACCTCTCTGTCGATCCTATATACCAACAAGCCTTGACACTCAAGAAGCGATACGATGAGATTATACTCTTTATTCGAGGCGGAAAGAGGTAAGCAGCGTGATATAGTGCAAAAAAAGGGCTTCAATTGACACACGCACACACACAAACGACCAGGCCACTTTACTTGTCAACCGATATACAGGACGTAACGACCATTGGAAGAACATTGATACCCGAAGAGCTCTACAACAACAAAGTAGAGACACAGGCCAATGGGACTGAGAAGAGGTAAGTCATGGCTTGGCCGTTTTGGCAAGGTAAAAGTGTTAACCTTGTTGTCAAAAGCACACTGTATGGCATCCACATTTTCAGCGACCACGACCACAGCACCAAACGCATGTACGGAGGCACCAACCAACACGTATTTCAAATGCTGAATGCCTACTTTTTCGAATACATGAGCAAAGAGGAAGCTGTTCGCAGAAAGATGCCGCTCCCTCGTTTGTACATTGCAAAGAACCGAACACTATTGAAACAAGCACACTCGGATCCCAGCGGCGCATTGGTCATTCTGTACGATATCAAAATGACACCAGTCAGTGTCAAGGGCGAGTCCATGTTCAAGTTGCGCGCAACCGTCCTCTTGGCAGAACCTGTCAATCAAGTGCATGATGTGGATGACTCGACCATGGATTTCAGTGAGAGCATCAGTTACTCTCCCAAGGCATGGATTAAAGTGAGACCTTTGCAAGCACCTGTGCACCATGTGGAATCCATCATCACCAAGGACATTGATCGCAATTGCTTGAAAAAAGTGTTTACGACGTTCAAAATCTCAACCAAATACAACACAGACCCCAAGAAGATTCGTAATTTCGAGGTAGCCAAGTATTTCGCGCAATCTATGCTGTATCCTGTCTCTAGTCTAGATGCATCAGGGCCAACATCGGACGTGGATGCTCAATTGGTAGAAAGATTGACAAGCACATCAACAGCAGTGACACCCCACACAACACCACCGCCACCACCACCACCTTCTTCTTCTTCGTCGTCATCTCCTACGAAACAACAGACAGCCGCCAGCAGTTCTCGTAAAAAGGAGCCAACAACAACACAGGCGCCCAAACTTCGATCCAGAGTGGCCTCCAATGCAGATCCTGACCCGCCATCCACAACGAGTGCCCCAGAAAAAAAAGTCAAGGCAGAGTCTGCGCCAAAACCCAAGATCAAGCTGATTGTATTACCTGACAAGGCATCCTACTCTTCTCGCAACACATTATTGTCTGAACCAGAAAAAGAAGCATCAAGCAGCAACAGCACCTCATTTGTGTTACCTGTCAAAAAACATGCATCCAAATCCAGGTCCATCACGGAAGTTAATGGTACCAGCGAAGTCAACCTCGAGCTTCCACCCCAATCCAGCTCAAAGAAGCAAAAATCAAGCCATGGTAATTTACATAAAACGAAACCTTCTTCTTCACAAGTACTGTACTCTGTTATTACGATACCACCACTACCCAAACGACTGACCATCAACCCACCCAAAGATACATCACAAAATCAAGTCAAATGTACATCATCAAAAGCATCCATTCAACAACCTTCTTCATCCGCATCACAACCTTCTTTACCAACCACAAAAAAGAGACCACACTCTCCATCCCCTGTGGACAGCACTACTACTACTGTTACAGCCATGTCATCCAAGCAGAGTAAATCACCCAAAAAGAAGGAAAGAAAGCTCTCTCTTTCCAAAAAAGACACTGTTCATCAAGACAACAACACACAGCAAGAGGAGACAGGATCTCCTGCTTCAGCAACGCCCGTCTCCATGGTTACTTCTCATGCCGTTGTTTCCTCGTTACCCACCACGTCCACTAGTATCATTCCTCCTCACCAACTGCCAGCCAACATCATTTATGGATACCCTCCGCCGCACCAAGCTGGCTACATTTACTCACATCCAGCCGCAATTTATCAACTCGCTCCTAACGGATACCCACAACCACACCCTTATCCAGAGCCCGTGTATTACTATCCAATACAAGCATCCACACCGTCACCACCACCACCACCAGCAACAGCTCAAAACGGGCGACATGCTGCCTATCATTTACCTTCACCTGTCTTTATCCCCCACATGCCAATGCAACTACCTCCTTTGCGATTAGAATTACCGCCTGTCCCAACCAGCCCTTTGCTTGGATCGCCCATTTCTCCAGCTCAGCAACAGCCTGAAATTGCTACATCCAGCATTCGTGGGATGCCGTATCTACCACAGCCTGTCAGACAAGGTAACGTGTGTGTGTGTGTGTGTGTGTGTGTGTGTGTGTGTGTTACTAGATGACCATACTCATCTGATTGATAGAGTATATGCCTACCATTGTTGTCCAACCATCAAGACAAACACACCGAGTCAATGTTAAACAGGAAATGGATGAGAGTCATTTGCATGATGCGCCTACACCAGACTATGAATACAGCGATCCTGAAGAAGAAGAAGAAGAGGAGCAGGAAGATGGCAAACAAACATCATCTCAAAGTTCACTCAGTGCGCAAGAAGATCAACAAGACTCGGATGATGACACGACGATGGGCTCACCTATCTCCAGCATACATTCTGACGAAATAGACTCACATAGTGCATCTGTTGTTACAGCGCCGCACCAAAGCGCGTCCATCTCTGATTCCAATGCCACCACCGAACCCAGAGAAGAAGCGATAGTATGCAGCAGCAGCGGTAGCAGCTGTCATTCCGTATCCAGCGAAACGCAACAACCTACAACGAGTACAATACGCTTCACTTGCCATGCAGATCAATTCGAGTACTCGACACCGTCTACGGCCGATTTACAGATAGCAACCGACGCGTGGCGCAAGGTATCCCGTTTTGCCTCACAAAAGCGAATCCCGGTACTCGATGTACATCATTACAAGGACCATGATTTGATCTTGATTCCAACAGACCACCATCGCAGCAACAGTGCACTCAAGAACGTCTTTTGGCTACCCGGCGACAATACCAAAGTAACACAACTGTTTCAACGCATGACGATCCATCAACGTGTCAATGAAGTCGTGGCCTTGATGCAATTAGCACGGCTGCCTCACATGCCTCAGGTACACGCACTGCTGCACGACGGCCACCGCGAAATCATTGGCGTGTGCATGCAACGGTTTGAAATGACGCTCAAGGAATACACACAGCACCACATGTTGACAGCAGACCAAAAGCTGGACATGGTGCTTCAGATGATTGAAAGTGTCTTGATTTTGCACGAAATCGGAATTGCACATGGCGATTTATCCAGCTGGAGTTTCATGGTCAACAAGACGCATCAGACATTGAAAGACGGCAGTGAAAAGGTGGATGTGTGGTTGACGCAGTTCAACAACGCTGTGTTTGTCGATCCTGCAGAGTACAGAGAATGGTGGGTGCCGAGTCCAAGCAAGATCAATGCAGAGTATACGGCCCAGGTGGTGCCCAGAGACCAACACGCCTTGGACAGCTGGTGCAAAGCGTTGCCATGGATACAGAGCAAGCCGATCCATCGCAATTACTGGTACCATCCCATTGAAACATTGCCCAAGCACGCACAAGATCATGCCATGCTGCCTCATCTCATCCATCCTGTAGCTCACGATCTGTACACGCTCGGTATGATTATCTGGGAAATCATTTCTGACGGCGCACCTTGGAAATCATTGGAAAAGAACGATTTGCTTGCATTGCGTCAAGTGATTCAACACGATGAGAGTCTGGAAAGAGTGTTGCGACATGAAATGCCTGGTAGTGTCAGTATCGAGTTGCTTTTGAAGCTGTTGCAAGTGGAGACAGACAAGCGTTGCAGTGCAAAGGCATTGCTCTCGTGGATGTCTGCTCCCAGCATTGAAACTGCATTGCTGAATGAATGGACAATCACTTATAAGCGACCTCTGGAAGAATTGGCTGTTCATGGTGATCAGGGTAGCCTTTACAAAAAGTTAAAGTTGTAGTACAGTACTAGTAGTAATAAAGCATTCTATAATATATACACCACACAGGATGATTGACCTGAGATGGGTGGTTTATTTGAGGATACTGGTAGTAGATCAAATAGGAAGTACAGAAACAGCTCTTCTACCAATATAAGCTGAACCGTACCTTAAGGTGGATACACCTCCGGGAATATAAGAACCAACATACCTATTATTATGGATACGTTTATCAGCCATGTACGTTCATGCGTGCGTAGGATGGGATCACTTACCAGATCAATGCAATAATTTGAATAATGGCAAAAATGATGGTCAAGATCATGGCACGCAACTAGACAAAAGCAACATGTCAGTATCTACTGCTCGACCCCAATCGCTCCAAAAAAAACTTACACCCAAGGCTGCATACAACGTCAAGATCATGGATCCAACATATGAGACTGTAAATGGTAATCTTTCCATTGAAATCATGTGTTTGATATGAGACAATGGACCACGTAGTAAAGCTACGCTCACCAGGATCAAAATGCTACCCACTAAAAAAAACATGTATCAGCATCAAACCTCCCCACATAGCACATATCAAACTTGCATGTAAATGTAGCAGCGAATTTTCCCGGGAATAAAGGTAAAAAGAAAAATGACTATAGCATATAAAGATAGAGTGAGAGGACAGCATACACACACACATACACAGAACGACAACATACCAAAGCAAAACAACCCACACCCAACACAAGACATAAAGCAAAAGCCATCACTCTCTACATGAAGGATGCCATGTTAGTTTTTCTCCATGACAACACGTACACTCTATACCCCCCGTTCATATGCTCATGCGATACCTTACCTCTACACGAGACAGTTGATACCAAGGATCCTCTTCTTCTTCAATATCGCCACTGCTTAATGGATTATAACCTTGAATTGTACTGGATACGCTTGAAAAGGCATTGGTGGCACTATCACGAAATGACTGAAACGCTGAACCCGATGTTGATGATCCACCTGTGTTGGTTGGTAAAGAGATACCCGTGTTGTTTCCTCTTGATAATTGAAAGTTTTTCAGTGAGTTTTTAAAGGTATTCTCGGTTGACATAATGATGATTAGAGAGAGAAAAAGAAGGAGTAAGGAGGCGTGTGTTTAATTTTGTTATTTATTGTTTGGTCAAATCATTCCTTCCAATTTCGTCACTATATTATACAAATGTATGCCAGTAGAAGTATTCAGGCGAATGCATCAAGGACTTTTTCTTCCTTTGGCCATCCACCAAGAAGGGCAATCATTGCTTTATATCATTGAATTATGTGTGAATTATACTAGAGCATGGATGATTGCATGTCAGATAAATGGTGGAGCACTACTAGTAAGCAGCATCTTGGCTGTGCTGTACTATGTCAGAATGTTACAAGAGGCAACCGTCCAAAAGAAAAAAAGCTAAGTACTCTTTATTTAAAAGAATTGTCATTATGTTTTATATGTAAGATTTTATGTATAAACATGCACAGTGTAAGGGATTAAAAAGAGAATTAATTGATATAGTATCTGTTGATCCAATCACGCACAAAGATGCTTGCTTTTGAGGCCCTCTTTGTCGACCACTTTTTAAAGAAAGCATCATGGGTCACTGTTTGAGAGAGAAAGTCCAGCATAGCCTCGACAGTGCAACGAAAGTCGTGTGGCGCATAACCAGATAGCTTTGTCAAATGACTGTTCCATTTGCCCTTGACCAACATCTTTTTCGACAACCACAGGGCAGCAGCAGCGATTTTGGAGGGACGCACGCCAATGAATCTGTGATCAATGCAAGAGATTTCCATGAAATAGCGCGCCAAGGTACGGGTATGCACATCACAGTTCATTTCCTCGGTGCAGACACGGCGCAAGAAATTGAGCGGATTGGGGTAACAGAGACGAAAGTCCAAGATTTGCATAATGAAGCGTTCTGCCTTGATAAACTCGTCCTCGGTGACAGCCTTGTCGGTCATGTACAAAAAGTCCTGCATGATGGGGCACGTGTTTTCTTCAAACTTGGTGGCAATGTACAGAGAACTGATGCCTACCAGCTGCAGTTTACCAAGCGCCACGGTACGCAGGGACAGGAAGCGATCAATAATGTTGACAGCCAAGAACAGGGTCTCTGGAAGCAGGTCAAATAAATAGTGAATTTCAATCACCCAGTCCACTAGCACACTGCGCATCTTCCACGAGATTTCATGTTGTTGGTTGTTGGCGTACTTGGGATCGGCCATGACACCGGGTTCAGAGTCAAACAGGTAGCCAAAGATCTCGCCCGCATATTCAGCCACCAGCATGGGGTCGTTCCATTGATCTTCTCGAAGCGATTGCGTGGTCTGCAGCATGGCCAGTTTAGCTCGCATCTCCTGTTCGTTTTCGTATTTGATGGTTTCTTGGCTCAATTCGAGGCCTAAAGGAGGAGCGTTTTCAACAAAGAGGTCGTTGGGATGCGATGAAGATGATTTGAGTTTCTTTGCCGAGGAGAAGGATGCGTTGTCGAGGGAATCCAATGGACGTTTGTTGCTATTCAAACTAGGGTTGCTATGGTTACCAGCAAACGTGTCTTTGATGAACAGATGCTTCATTTTCTCTGGTACTTTGATGGGCAAAACAGGCACAATGCTAATGGATTCCTCTTCTTGTGGACTCTGTCCGTATCGAGATTCGTTATCTTGAAAGAAGTCTTCTTTGGTGGCAATCGTTTGATCAAGGGTATCTTGTTTTTTAATCGTGGTAGTAGTGGTGGTAATCTTTTCATCGACAAGTACTTTGGTGGTAAGGGAGGTGGCGGCTGTTGTGATTGTCTCTTTAACATTCTTTGAGGATTGCAACTGTGTGTGTGTACATACAATTTCATTATGAGTTGTTTTGTGGGTCTAAATTAAATATACATCTACAGTTACCTTGGATTGGAGTATGCCTTTGTTGCTCTTGTCAGAGAGGATGGGACGTGGCTTGACAGGAGCATCAAACACTGATTTTGGCCTTGAAATGTTGCTGGACTTTGCAGAAAGACCTAATGGCTTGCTGGTGGAGGTGGACAGACCGAGCGGTTTGTCGTTCTCTCGCTGTTGATTCTCTGCTGCCATTGGATTTCTTCGTACATTTTCCTAGAGAAACAGATGAGTAGGTTGCTTCCACAGAGCGATAGGCCAAACATTTACACGTTGTGAGAGACCGTGATTCATGATTCAAATTGTTGCGTATGCAATAAACAAGCGTAATTTAAGCAAAAGGAATGTGTGTACAAGAAAAGAGGGGGGGAGAGATTCTCTGTGTTTATTTTTCGCTCTCTTTTTATTTCTTTTTTCTTGTCTATCAAGATTGTATGGTAATCCTATCACAACAGATGATGCAAGAGAGAGAGAAAGAAAAAGAAGCACTCAACAAGAACAATCAAAATGAACCAGAAGAAGCGAGAAAGGGGGGGGGGGGGGAGGGCAAAAAAATTTATTGCCAACATTTCACACAGCACATCACTTGTTCGCTTCTGTTTCCAACGTGACGTTACAAAACGCATCTCTTTTGTTTGTTGTGTGTCTTGTTCGCGCACTCGCGCTGAATCGCGTTATTGATCATCATGATGACATTTTTTATTAATCGTCCAATTGATCATTGGCACCCCACAAGAGCTCTTCGTCCTCTTCCAACGCCTCTTGCTCGAGTTCCTGATCCAATTGAGAGGGCTCATTGGTGAATGCTTGTGTTGTCGTGGCATTGGACTTGGCATTGGACTTGTTCTTCTTCTTTGTGCTGACAGCAGCAGTAGCAGCCAATGTCATGTTGGTCGATGCCACCATATCCTTGATCGTGGCGACACTGAGCCCCTTTTCCCAAATGTGAATCTCGCGGTAATAAGCTTGCAAATTGACAGAGTTGTCCCATGGACTTTGATAACGGTCATTCAACGGTTCAATCGATCCGAACCATACACCTCTGACAATGGATCCAATCGACTCTGGAAAAGTCCAGTGGATGCTGCTGGAAGCCACATAGCCGTCCATGTACAGGGCAATTGGTGGCTCACCGAGGTTGCTGCTCTTGGGGTCATTGATGACCAATGCATAATGATGGTAGGCTTGATCCACAGCATTAGGTGACGGCCGTAGTACCAAATCTTCAATCTGAGCCCATTCCCATTGGTCGTTTCTGCGCACTGTCTTGACCTGGAAAGAGAGCGAGCCATTCTCTTGTATATATGTAGATACATGGATCCTGCCATTGTCTGTCTGAATCACCATGGCCATCTGATCCTTGCTTTTGCTGGATGTCTTCATCCACCAACTGACAGTCATGGATCTTGCTGATGTCTCTGTTGGCATAGTCAAGAAGATGTAGCTGGTATCGCCCGAGAGATAGATGCTGTCGCCCACGTACTTGCCGTTGCGGATCAGTCCATTCAGGTCGTTGCCCGAGTCGTCTATGGCGGGCAGAGGGTTGGTCTCTTTTCTCTGTATGGAGGTGGGTTCCCTTAGCGACCAATGGCCAATTAGCTTGTCTGCTCGCTCTGTATGCGACAAAATGCGGCATGATGTCGGTCTGGGATCGGGCTTGCCATCCAGCAACAAGGGCCTGATCTGACAGTAGAGACTATTGTCAATCTCCATGATGACCTTTTCGCTCACGTCCTTCATCAAGTTCTTGTTGGCAGCTGATTCCCATATATGCGTGCCGAGATTGGCAGAGAAATCGTAGCTCTTTTCCAAGTACAGTGTGCG
Source organism: Mucor lusitanicus (assembly GCA_010203745.1). Taxonomy (NCBI): domain Eukaryota; kingdom Fungi; phylum Mucoromycota; class Mucoromycetes; order Mucorales; family Mucoraceae; genus Mucor; species Mucor lusitanicus. The sequence continues at coordinate 3,009,908 of JAAECE010000005.1, read as the reverse complement.
CAATCCATGGCTGTCCCATAGTGGCCAGAAAAAGGCAGTGTGGTTCAAGACGGTGATCTCGTTGCGAAAGAAGGGCGCCAGTTTGCCGGGCAAAATGACGGAATGATAGTTCCACTCTGCGCTGTCGAACAAGGCGTAAGTGGCGAACCAGCGCTGAACAAAGCGAGAATGAGGTCTGGCCATGATCATGGCATTGCATAGCCCCACCGAGCCGTCTATTTGGACGCAAAAAAGTCATTACCAAACGCTTTCCCTTGAGGTTGCTGCACATTATACTTACCAACACCTTCCTGCGCCATGATGAATTCTCGATCCAGCAAATGATCCACTGGCTTGACCGAGATCAAATCCAGATCCAAATAGATACCGCCATATTCTTCCAGCACTTGCAGACGCACCACATCAGCACGATGAGCGTAATGGCTGACGGGGCGATCAAACACCTTTTCGACAAGCGGCACTTGGTGCAGTGTCAGCATGGGTCTCGCTCGCTCAAAATTGTCTCCCACAGGCATGTAATGGTAGTGAAACATGATCTTGTCGGGCTGCAGTACGTCGTGTGCAGCCTTGATGGCCGTGTAGTGGATCAGATCCAGCGTGGGGTTGGCATCTCGAAGGCCGTAGACGAAATGGACGATTTTGGGTATCGCTGTGCCGACCGTGCTTAGCTTGGTTTCGCGAGCAAGTGTGAGCTCTCTAAAGTCTTTGGCGTCGGAAGAAGCAGGTGGCAGCAAGGTCACTTCCAGGCTGTTGCTGTTGTGGGATGTGGGTGGTGCAGGCTTGTCGAGGGGTGCTTTGGTGTCTGTTGATTTTCTAGTATATCGGCCCAGCAGAAACAGGACAAGCAGGGTCGCAAGGCCCACTCGCCACATCAGTTTCTGCCTCTGCTTGGGCGATTTCCGTGAATACGATGTGTAGAATGGCAGTTTATTATAGTGGGATGTGCTTCTTGTGGTAAACATGTTGTATACAAAACAAGAGAAAAAGAGAAAAAGAAGCTCAGGCTAAATGCGGAAATTCTTGAATCACTTTAAGGATGGTGGTACCAGCTAATCCGTTTGCCCAACTAAACCAAGGCCGAGTGAAACGGCTGGGATGATTCACATTGAAGGATTCGCACATGAGACTGCCCGTCTTTTTCGCCATGCGCTTCAAGACATCAAGCAAGTGCCGCACCTCCTTTTCCGACGACGACGTTTGGATTTGCATCAATAGGCTCATGGGCCACACCATGTCTTGCCCCGTGTGCGGCCCACCGATACCGCTGGCAAAACTGCCCTCAAAGAACCACGGGTTCCATTGGGAGAGCACAAAATCGCGCGTGTTTTGGTACAGAGTGTCGTTCGTGTCGATGAAGCCCAGGACAGGCAGACTCAGCAGCGACGGTGTGTTGGCGTCGTCCATCAGCAAGTGGGAGCCGTAGCAATCCACCTCAAATGCAAACACTTGGCCAAACACTGGATGGCTGACCACGGCGTGCTCGTAGATGGCTCGTCGCACGCTGTCTCCCAATGCCTTCGCCTGGATGCCCACATTGTACTGCACATGGAAGGGCTCGCTTTCCGTTTGCGTCCCAGTAGTAGAAGACTGCTGCTGCTGCAGGTAGAGTTCGATATGCTTGCTGAGCTTGATGAGTTGCACCGATAATTGCGCATTGGCTGGAATCTATCGTACCAAGGAGGGGTCAGCATTACACACACACACACATCCATGACAGGCTTACCAGGTACGGGAACGTGGTAGCATCGTCGCTTGGTCTAAAAGCACTTCTGACCAACCCACACTTCCTCGTGATGCCTCCAATGCCATACTCGCCCAACGTCTCTGTAGGTCTGTCTGTGTATCGTCTAAATCGGTAGCCATCCTTCAATGACACGGGTTCAGGATCCTCTGCCAAAGAAGCGTTTGGCTTGACAAACTTGATCTGACTGGATGGCCATGTGCTCTCCATTTGATCTCTCAGGACTTGAAATATGCGTGGCACGGCTTTCAACCAGTCCTGCGATGTCACCACACGTTCCACATCGCCTGTGGCTTCCATGTAATCGTTGGTCAACTGAAAGAAGTGTCCAATCGAGTCCAGTTCATACTATATACGTAGCAGAGGTCAGCACCGAGTCCCTGGCTACATATTCACTATTGCTTACCTTGGATTCCCATACAATGTTGGGATCGTACGGTGGCACGACACGATCGGATGTGGATCCTCTCTTTTGTCCCTCCTTTTTCGGTGCATACCATGGTCGCAAAAAGGCATTGGCATAGGGATCATAGTGCAAATAGCTTGCTTGCACTTGAATGACACCAAAGATGAGGTCCTTGAGTTGCTGATCTTGATGCACAAACCTCAAATAAGGCGTGATTTGGTTTGTTGAATCACGTATCCACATGGCAGGAACTTGGAGCAACAGTTGTTAGTCTCCATCATGTATTACAGGCTGTTACATTGACATGCTTACTGTCTCCTGTGATTAAAAACGTCCTTGGATCCCTTTTATCACTGCTCACCCATTCGACCGTGGTATCCAGCGTGTTGGGCAAGCAGTTTTGCAGCAGCGTATACAGGTCCTTGTCCTTCATGGTCGATGCTAATGCGTCGAGATGGTCTTCAATCGCTTGGCTGGTAAACTTCTTTTCTTTGGGACGAACCAGCTTCAGTCCATAATAGGGCGGCTCGTAAGGCGGAAAGTCTGATCTGTTGTGCTGCACGGGCGGCTCCAAACGAGGGTCGTTGTTGGGCAGCAAGTAATGGAATATCATGACCAGATTCATCAGCACGATGAAAAAGATCAGCAAAGCGACGGGTATTGTCTTTTTAAACGCTCGCTCGTTCAGCAAGGGCATTTTGTATGTTGTGGGAAGCGAAAGAGAAGCATGAGAACACTTGCACATCATGCAGAATATTTATATGGTGGTAAAATTCGTGTCACCTGCTATACATGTTGGATTAACAGTAACTTTTTATTATCTGTAAAGAAAATGGGTATATCATAGAAGGGGGAGGGAATGGCTTTATGTGCGATAGACAAAGTGCTCGTTTTCTTTATCCGTCATGTCTTCAAGGTCGTCGGGCAAAGCAGCGATATTGACATTCTTGTCAAGGTGGCGTTGCTTGTTTGTCTTGACATACACCAGTCGAACATAGGCAAAGAGGAGGATGGCCAGCACATTGGCAGCAATGTACACGCCCATGCCAGAGAGATAGCGAGGTGCTTCTTTATCACGCAGCAAGAGAGGGCCCACAAAGTTGCCAATGGTATAAAAGACGAGATTGCCTGCAGTGTAAAAGATCTTTTTGGTATAGCCAGAGACATTGCTCGAGATGGAAGCTTGTAGCAGGACATACTATGTAAAGAGTGTGAGATGACGTACATAAATCGAATCAAGTGTGTGCTTGCTTACCGAAGGAGTACATCCACCGCTTAGATAAATACCCATCAATTTGACACCGCCAGAGGGAATAGCAGCCAACATGGTCAAACCAATAATGGAAATCACACAGGCACCCATCGCCACATAGATGGTTTCATTGTACTTTTTGCTGAGCCATGTACTGATAAAGATCATGGTAATGATGGCACCGGCATAAGGCATTGTAAGCAGGATAGCATCTGTGCTGTTGAACCCGAGATCTGAGATGATGATGGTATTGAAACTCGTCAAGGCACCGTTTTGAAAGTTGACAAACATGGAGATCAAGCAATAGCAGTAGAGTCTGGGTTCCTTGAGGGCCTCCCAGATTTGGTTCATCTTGATCTTGCGGTTCGGCACCACGGCATTGTCTCTGGCACGGTCCTCCACAATCAGTTTTTCCTCTTCAGTCAGCTTGAACCAACGCGAATCAGAGCGATCGGGCATAAAGAAGAAAAAGACGACGCCCGCTGCCATGGTAGCAGACCCGTAAATCACCATGGCCCATTTCCAGGGCGAAAAGAAGCCCACGGTAGGCATTCGCAAAATACCCACGGCAGCACCGTTGCCAATGATGGTAGCGACACTGTTACTGACAAACATGATGCCAAACCAAACGACTTGTTCTGACCGTCTGTACATGGTGGCAATCAGCAAAAAGACAGCAGGATAGGTAGTTGCTTCAAAGAATCCCAGCAAGAATCGAAGACCAGCGAGTTGACTAAAACTGTGAGCAAAGCACATGCAAAAGAGAACAGCACCCCATACCACCAGCATCACACCAATGTATTTGGAAATGGGAAACTTTTGCATCATGAAATTGTTGGGTAGTTGCATACAGAGGTAGCCCAGGTAAAAAATGGAGTTGCACCATGCGTATTGATCTCGGTTGATGCCTACATCTTGAAAGAATTCAGGAATCAGAGCGACAATAGCTAGTGTGCCTTTATCGATAAACTATACAAAATAAGGGATCAGTTTCCATGGTAACCACAATTTGCTCTTGCTTTGATGTATATACCTGCAGAAAGAGAATGACACACACAAATGGAATGAAATGTCTGTTCATTTTACTGACAAACTTGACTTCAGCCTCTGATTTCTCAAATGGCACTTGTTCTTGTGTCTCAAATTCATCTTTGGATACAAAGCTGGAAGGTTTCTTTTCTTCATCCATGTTGTTTGTTTGTTTGTTTGTATTGATGAAGAAAATGGGAGTAAAAAAAAGAAAGGCAGTGTCAAATCAAGACCATATTTATACATAACATCTTGGGTTGCACAATAAACAGATCTAAACTTGCTTGTTATCAGAGATAATAAAAGCAGGGTTTCTTATCAAATTCACACACACACACACACACACACATCCATTTATAAGCTGGCTGAAGATAATCAATCGACATTTAGAGTTTCTTTAAACTTTCCAAATAATCCATGGACTGATTTCCTACTTATCAATACAATGATTTGATTAGGACCGTCTATCAAAATCTGTAGATAATGTTCATTTCTGTCTAAAATCCATGACAGATTTACTTTTCATATACAACAAGCACATGAAAATTGTGCTTTTTGTTTGGTATACCATGTATACTAAATGGCTTTTTTTTTTCTCATTCCCTTGCCTCATCATTGTGCATTTGTATGGTGTGTTTAATTTTTAAAGTTTCAAGAATTTCACATATATCAAAAAAACGCACTAAAAAAAGTTGAAAGATCAAGATGGCTAGCCGGGAACAATAGGCTCATATTGATAATGATTCTCGGCAAGGAGAGAGAAAGAAAAGAATGATTACAACTATCTGGTTATCTCTTGTCTGGTTATTAAACCTTGTCAATGAGGACCAAGGTGAATGGCAAATTCTGCTTTTATAAAGATATCGCATCAAGCCGAGGACGGTACGCAAATAGGAATGTGATACGTGAAAATGAATTTTGTTCATATTCTAACTCTTTAGTCAGAAAAAATGCAGCAAGAAAATGTCAACTTATCTGGTAAAAGACCTGTTCACAGGCTCACATGAGCTAGTAGTAGTACATGCATTTCTATATAAGGGATCCTAAAGATGTTGGTAAAAAGAGGGTCTGTGAAACCCTAAAGCAGTAAAAGCATGAGTAGATCATAGTGTGGATGATTCCGGAAGCTCGGCCTGCATCATCATCATTGTCCAAGCCAAGGTGAGAGATGGATCATATGCCTTACACACCTTTTGTCCCGTAGAAATAGTTGTTCTCATTGTACACTTTTGTGTGGTAACAAGTGCAGCAAGTGTTTGTTATGCACAGAATCACCGGATGCGATCATATATTATACGGGGTATAATCTTTCTATGAGCTATAATCCCCATCCCATAGACAGTTTAATACGAGTTGCGTTGGTATAAGTTAGTATGTTTTCTCTTTATAAGAGAAACGTTTGCAGTATTGAAATAGTAGCTTATTACGAAACCCGTTAAATGCGGACAGTTGAGAAAGATGAGATGGTCTACTTTCACGGAGACATAGTTTAGACTGTGAATGGTGATAAAATTGATGTGTGATTCCTTGAGGCGTCGACAATTAGCAACTAATTCGATGAGTTGTTGAGTGTTTGCTATCGTTTGTGTGCACTGAATAATTTGATTTCGGCGTTGAACGTGAGCAACAATACATGCAGCGGTAGTGCGGGTTGCCCATTGCCTGCATTGATCTCATCACAGTATTGCAAAATGCACAAATTATCTAGCCTAAATAATGTGGTGGAACTTTTAGCGTTTCATGATCTCACGGCAAGCTTTATTGGCCGTTTGTAATGCGAAATGCTAGCTATCCAAAAGTGCTCTGCATCTGTATCGACGCGAAAAAGCCATACACGGGCAAACAGCATGCTGGTATGGACTCGTACGTCTCCAAAGTATGCAAATTACAGCGAAATCTGAATGTTTTAGACCCGTAGTTTCTCGTGTTAAAAGCCATCTCAGACCTCCAGAATAGCACCAAACGATTGCTCTCGATCAATCGTTACTTTTTGACACCTTTGCTCCACTTTTTTGGGACCAAAAAAACGTCGTCAAAAATCGACCCAAAACCATGAGGGGTACCTCTGGATTTTGTCAAAAATCAAACGATTGCGTTTTTGAACATGAAAATGAAGACTTTTACTAAGGTACATCTTAAATTAACTTGTTCCTCTCGATCCAGCGCAACCCCCAAAAGTTATTTTGTGAGATCTTTGTATGTAAAATTTCGACATTTTTGCGGAAAACTGTATTTCAGATTTTCGAACATTGCTCCATATTTTTATTCTAGATATCTGCTAAAACTTACACCATCAGAAGCGTTTCAAAAAGTACTCTTAGAAAGTATTAAGAAGTATGGGGCTGTCTTAACATTTTACATAGCCGATTAAGGCAAAATAGATGTTCGAAATCAATTCTGGAACAAAAATTCACCATTTTGAAAACCGGAATTTCAACTGATTTAGCTGCTTGCTGCTTCTGGCTGGGCTGGCAACAGTGCTCATCAAGATAGTTATGGGTAAGCTATTGAGCGTGTTTATGATTTTTGTTTGTATGCGAGTGTGCAAAAGACAAAAAAACGCTGTTTATGTCGCGAAACCTATATTTATTTAAATGCTCATCTCGTTCTTTTGACAATTTGACTGGCGGTGATGATAACGCTTCAGTATGCAGGAGCAGCACTGTTGGTGGTGCTGTTGGCGTCTATCTTTCTTTGTTTTCGCACCACAAGTGTGCAGTGTTTTCAAAAATCTGGTTAGTTGAGAATGGAAGCATCTTATTTGCATAAAATGCTTATAATGGTTCAGAGCCTAGTACGATGGCTCTCACACACACAACTTTATTAGATGAACAAAAATTAGTTTTCAAAGGTCAAGGCAACACCGAGCTTATGAGCATTTTCATTCAAGCGGTTTGTGTCTACAGCAGCACCAATGTTGACCTTGACGCCGGGACGAACGAGCTGAGTGAACGAAGCGCCGACGACACCCGAGTTGGTGATCTTGCCCTTGATGAAGGAGGTGCTGTCAAGACGAAGCTTAGCACCGACTTCGAGAGCAACGCCATTGATGGAAGCCTTGTTGTTCCAAATAGCCTTACCAGACGCCTCCAAGTCAGGGTTGACACGATGATAGTAAGAAGCAGTGTATTGGGACATGTTGTTAGTGGCATGCACAGCGATAGCGTATTCGGGGGTGGAGTATCCGATAGCACCATGATATCTACTGATCTGCCGTAGTACATAATGGTTTAGTTGTGCTGCTGATGTGTTGCTCCTTTCCAGTAAGTCTTACCTTTGACTCCTTTGCGCCGTAGGCAACCTCACCTCCAACAAGGAATCCATCACGACCAACGACAGAATTGAGAATCAAGTTGCTCTATGATACACGTTGGATGAGATGAGCGTCTTCTATGTGTGTTTTGGAGATGTACGTTACCTTGAATACATCCAAAGTAGCAACGGTATGCACATTGGGCTGCTTGTAAGTAGCGTTGACCTTGGCTCCCTTTTCATTGATGGAAGGAAGAAGAGAAGTGATCACCTCAACCTTAAGACCCTCTTTTGTACCCGTCCATGTTAGTATTGACGACACACTTTAGTAGGATAACGTGAAATACTTTACTAGCAAGGTTGTTCTCCAGCTCAATCTTGCCGTTGAGATGGTTGGAGGTAGTCCATACCTCAGTGACAGACACGCCGTTCTTTCTATCGGCCCATTTGGTTTCGAGATCACCTACAATGATACCAGTCTTGTTGTCACGATTACCATTTACTTTGAAAGTCTAATTTAAGGCATCAGTATGGACCAAAAGCACTTGTCTGTGACACACTGCACTTACAACACCATTGGGAGCTGTCGTCTTGACCTCCAGCTTTACACCACCAACGGGATAATCCTTGGTGAGCAAATCCTTTGCAGGCTTACCAATATCGTTGAATGCAACTAGAAACAAGTTAGACACACAACATCCACGCGTAACAGACGTTCAGGTTACCAGGGATAGACATCTACAAAATAGGCACACATTAGACTGCGATGTAAAGGTCTTTTGTATCATAGCCAAATGCTTACGTTTTATTTTTACTATGCAAAAATGCTAAAAGAGAAACAAAAAAGGAATGTTTAAATCAACACGGAGTTTATTAGATTTGGGTAAAATGGGAAGCAAGGAATATTAGGATCAAGAAGAAAGGGGGGTAAAATAGTTTATAAACAAAAAGAGAGCATCATCATGAAACGTTTTGAATCGTTATTATAAAGTGACGAATGCCTCTAGTATTCAATTTCTTCCTCTTCAATTTCAGAATCGCCCAAGGAATCAGATCCAACTTCCTCGTAATCCTTCTCGAGAGCAGCCAAATCCTCACGAGCCTCAGAGAATTCACCTTCCTCCATACCTTCGCCAACATACCAGTGAACAAATGCACGCTTGGCATACATCAAATCAAACTTGTGGTCGAGACGAGCCCAGGCCTCAGAGATGGCAGTGGTGTTGGAGAGCATACAGACAGCGCGTTGGACAGTAGCCAAATCGCCACCAGGGACAACGGCAGGGGCTCTGTTGTTGATACCCACCTTGAAACCAGTAGGGCACCAATCAACAAATTGGATGGTACGCTTGGTCTTGATGCTGCCAATAGCAGCATTGGTGTCCTTGGGAACAACATCACCACGGTACAGCAAACAACAGGCCATGTATTTGCCGTTGCGAGGATCACACTTGACCATTTGGTTGTTGGGCTCGAAGCAAGCATATGTGATCTCAGCAGCAGAGAGCTGCTCGTGATAGGCCTTGGCAGCAGAGATGATGGGAGCATAGGTCACCAAGGGGAAGTGGATACGAGGGTAAGGGACCAAGTTGGTTTGGAATTCATTCATGTCCACGTTGAGAGAGCCGTCGAAACGCAAAGAAGCAGTGATGGAGGAGACCACCTGGGCAATCAAACGGTTCAAGTTTTGGTAGGTAGGACGCTCAATGTCCAAGTTGCGACGACAGATGTCGTAAATGGCTTCGTTATCGACCATGAAGGAACAATCAGAGTGCTCCAAGGTAGTATGTGTAGTCAAGATTGAGTTGTAAGGTTCAACGACAGCGGTGGAGACCTGGGGAGCGGGGTAGACAGAGAATTCGAGCTTTGATTTCTTGCCGTAATCAACGGAAAGACGCTCCATCAAGAGAGCACCAAAACCAGAGCCAGTACCACCACCGAATGAATGGAAGACCAAAAAGCCTTGAAGACCAGTACAGTTATCGGCCAACTTGCGAATGCGATCCAAAACAGAGTCCACCAGCTCCTTGCCGACGGTATAATGACCACGAGCATAGTTATTAGCGGCATCTTCTTTACCAGTGATTAATTGCTCTAAACAAAAAAGGTAAATCATCGTATCTAGACAACCATCACCATGACAACGCGTCCTATATTTACCAGGATGGAAGAGCTGTCTATAAGCACCAGTGCGCACTTCGTCCACCACAGTGGGTTCCAAATCAACA